>VWZU01031158.1:1836756-1897842 GCA_013397095.1 Sterrhoptilus dennistouni
TGCTGACCCCCCGCGTCTGGATACAATTTAGTTGCCATTTGGAGGTTCGGGTCTGAGGGTCCTCCCGAGCTGTGACCTCTGGGATCACCCCGGCTGCCACCAGTCATTTCCATGTGCTCGCTTTCCCAAGGCTCCGCAGGGGCTGTGCATCATCTGGGCTTCTGCTTTATCCTGGGGTGATGGTACAGGAAAACAATGAATTTACCATGTGAATTTATTTTTATTTTTTTTTTTAAACAATGAGCTTAGCACATGACTCTGAACGACGAGATTCCTTGAAGTTTTTCAGCATGACATTGATGGAATTGGAGATCATCACAAGTGGGCACTGATACCCAACCACAGCACAGCCTGTGCTAATCTGAGTGTCCAAAATTCATCTGAATACACGCCATCCACACTCCTGGAAGGGCACACAAGTGAAGTCTCTTCATCATAACTCATCCTCCCTCCTTGTCACCAGCTTCAACACCAACCTGTGTTGGTTCAACACCAGCCTCCTTCCCCTGCTCAGTGTTTTGGGTACCTCATGCTTAGGGACTATTTCCCTTCAGAGGCAGCCCAGCAGCTCAGGGTGTCCCAGGGTTACAGACTGTTTGGTGTCCCAGGGGCAGCCCTCCAGGGAAGTGACAGGAGTGTCCCTTGGGCAGAGCTGCTGTCTGGAATGCTGTTTAATAGGCTTTCCTTGGGCAAGCTGGGACATGAGTCCCACATATAATATGAACTGGAGTTCATCATTTCATACAAACAACCCTGTCTCTGTTATGATCCACTCTCAAAGGCTGATGATAGACTGAGCTCCATAAAACAAAAGGCAGAGGGAAGGAGAATATTAAATGAAGAAGGGGAAAGTGATTTTCTCCAAAAATATAGCAAAACCCCCTGAAATCTGATGAAGGGTGTTTCACCAGCTGTACGGTTGGTTAAGAATAAACACTGAAAGTTTTGTGGTGTTTTAAACTCTTTTAATAATTAAAAAGAATTATTATCATCTATTTACCAGCAACACTAAAGATTGTCTTTCAGAAAATTCTTTTTGAGTATGGAAAAGTTTCTGTGCAACAGCCAAATTATTCAGGAGCTTTCTTGATTGTGTACTCTTCCATTGTGGAAACAATTAATAAAAATAATAACTGTGCATATCTATTGAGATATTCAATGATTTAATTCCACGACTTAGCTGTTTCCAAGAGATGCTCTTTATTCTTAGTTATCTTACCATTTCTGGAAGAGACTTTGCTGGAGGTCTAAGCCCAGCTTGTGTGTTGGCTCCTAGAGAGAATATTGTGGTATGTTAAGATGTTTGCGTGTTCACTTCAGTTCCTACCTTCCTATCCTTTTCTGTGCTTTCCTATCTTTTTTATCTTTTAAGGTGCCATTCACTGTTCAAATTAACCACAGCTTTAGACAGAGGAAAGTTAAACTTATATAGGTATAGGTGCTACATTTTTTGGTATAAAATAGAGTCCTAAAATGTGAGCAGCTGGGACCTGAGCAAGGGCTGAGCTCCTGGGGGGAACCCATGGACTCAACTGGGGATGCTGCAGTCCCAAAGCTCACCTTGGAATCAGCTCCCTCCTGAAAATCTGCACCCAAGAGCTGGGTTTGGCACAGGCAGTGAGTGCTGGGGGTCCAGGCAAGGCCTGGGGTCCTTTTAAATCCCAGCCTGTGTGCTCATGGCAAGTGACACAGCTAAATCTTATCCAGAGCTTCTGCAGTTGTTCCTGAGATTGTACAGTAATCATGGATATCCTCTTTGAAGGAAAAGTGCTTGGCTTTTAAAGCCGTTTGTTGGCCTGTGGCAAAAAAAAAAAAAAAAAAAGGTATGGGAAAAAGATCCTGACAGACACATGAAAAATATTTCAAGTTGTGTTATACTGTAATTATCCTCCTGGAGTTAGGCATCCATATAATTTTGGTATGATAGTGTGCTAAAAATTTTTCTTTCCCTGTGATTTTCATGGGGTTCTTATTTTTTAAAAGAACCAGCATATATTTATCCCCTGTCCCCAGCTTGTTATTTTTAATCACTGATGAAATGAGTCATTGATGCATTAGAATAGAAATAAGTTTCTTTTGTGGGACCTTGTGCTTTTGAGAATCCTTTAAAAGTCTAGAAATTCACAAAATCATAGAAGGGTTTGGGCTGGAAGGGATCATTTAAAGATCATCCAGTTCCAATCCCTCTGCCATGGGCAGGGACACCTCCAACTAATTTTTCCCCCTCCCCATAGGAAGGAATTGTGTCACTGCACATCTGTGACCAGAAATGTTTTTCAAACATGTGGCCCTTGCTGGTGGAAGGGCTAGCCCAGGCAGTGTCTCCCACCTAATGGACCTCTTTCACAAGGAAATTTTTTTTTCTTTTTCTTTATTCTTGAATTCCTTCATAAGATTGATTTCATTCTGAACTGAAGAAAAATTATCTATTTCTGAAAATTCAAATTTCTCCTGGAACTAAACTGCTGCTTTCTTGTCTTTCCTATCCAGTTTCTGTTCCTTTATGGTGTTTGTTACCAGCCACTGTTGAGCAGAGTGTTAGAGAATACAATTCCACATTTAATTCAGCATGACAGTTCTTGCATCTCTTATTCTGTTTAAGAAACCTTCAGCCAATTATCAAATACAAAATAGACTTCTTTTTTTTTTTCCTCTGGTCTAATAACATGGAAGATTATTTTAATTGGGCTAAAATAATTGAGAGTTTGTATATTGCATGTTAATGTCAAGGACAGATCAGATCCTTTTCTATTTTGCAGGCTTTGCCATGATAAACAGTTCAGACCAGCCCCAACAGCACTGTATTTTCAGACACATCAGCCATAAAAATGATGGTAAAAAAGCCATTATGATTTCACAGGAGTACAGAGAGGGTTACACATTTTATTATGTAGGGCATGAACATCCTAAACATGGAAAATATTTTGCCTTCCTGTCTTGTGGCTATGGTTTGTCAAAGATCAGGATTGGGATTCTGTTCCTGTGATACCACCAAGCAATATTCTGCTTTATGGTATGTGCTCCATTTCACCCTCAGTGATGCTGTGTGTTTTGAGAGGCTCAACCACCCCTTCTCATTGGGAGAAATATTTTCCCAGTCACTGGCAGTGCAGGTGATGTCAAATTGGAGAGTAGAAGGCTAGATTTAGAGCTGCCTTCCTGGGCTGCCTGGAATTTCAGGCAATTCTCTGGAAATAGTTCAGATATTTGTTTGTCTGTTTGTGCATTCTCCTTATCTCCTGAAGTTACAGAATGCTAATGAGATGTGTTTCTATTTATAGAAAATAAAACATATGGGAAAAGGATTATGTCTGTCACACACTGCCAAGCTGATTTCATAGAGTGGCAGTTCTTCAGGGAAAGTTTCACTTCCAGTACCCCTGGGAGGTCGAATTTAGACTCCAAGCTGGAAAGCCTGGAGTTCCCATCCCTCCATCTGCAAGGCGCTTAACCCCCAGTTCCTCCCTTCATCTGCAACTTAATTGGCTTAACTACACTTCCCTGCCCCGCTCCGGGTGCTGCAGGGTTAATTAACGTGCAGAAAGTCCTCAGGATTCTGGGATGTGACTTTTGTTTGTCGTAGCTTTTCTCAGAGTAGCTTTAGGAAGGGACCTTCACACTAAAGCAAAGCCTTAAGGTTTTCTAAGTGCAAGGTCACCCCTGCTGTGATATCTTTCGCTGAGATGGGGCTGTAGCATCATTAGTAGGTTGATTTTGTGCAACCATTCAATCTCTACAGAAGCTCAACATGATTTTTATCAGTGGTGTGTCATCCAGGCACCCCTCAGTGACATCTCACTGTGGTACAGAACTCATGAAAAGGGCTGTCAGGCACACAGTGGGCACAGCCATGTAGAAATTGAAATACTAATTTCACTGGCTGCTTGTCTGGGAATGATGCTGTTGCTCCATGGAACATCCAAGCTTAAATGTTTCTATGTCTGCGGGTTTTTTTCTTGCCCTTCTCCTTCTCCTCTCCTCTCCCTTCACCATTTTGTGGGCATCTATAAGTTAGGAAAGAAGCTGCAGCTGAACTTGGATGGGTGGATTTGAGCTTGGTGTATGATGAAATAAGCAACATTTCCAGAAAGAAATTCACTCTGAGAAGAGCTTCCCTATCATATGGAATTGCCATTGCATTTGAACTTTTACTTCTGCTGTGCTGTGCAGCCAAATCCCCCTCCTGAGCAAAACTGGAGGAAACATATTTTGCACAGGGGATCCCTGCACACTCCGGCAGGGTTCCGGCTACAATTTTAAAGGAGTAGCAACAATTGCTTCTCCTGCACTCTGCACAGAGAGAGGATTTTGTCCAATGGATCTGCCATGTATCCACCTGCCTTTTCTGGAGGCTTATTTATTTTCAAGGCAGGCAGCAGTGCCTGCTCCTGGTGCTGAGTGCTCCTCCCCACTGTCTGGAGAGATTTCCTTGCCATACAGAGAGCCTGCTCCAGAGTCCCCCTCCTTCCTCTGCCCAATCATTAACATAAATCATAACCTAGCAGATGAAAAGAAATTTCCAGTCTTTGTGATCTCCTGCCAGAGTTCTCCCAGTTTCTTCTCAGTTTGGGAAAATAAATGTGCATTGCAGCATGTCTCAAGGGTTGACAAAACAGGGCTGTTACAGACCAAGAAGAAGAATTCTGAACACGAGGTCCTGCTGGGGCCCTCAGGTGGAGCTCTGGGGGCTCCCTGCAGTGCTTAGGGGCAGGACAGCCCCTGACACCTGCCACACTGCTGAGCTGACACACACCTGCCAGGGGACAATGGGCTGGAGTCCTCCTCACTCTCTCCATGGGCTCCTGGGGCTGCCCACAACATCACAGCCCAGCTCCTGCAGGGAGGGCAGAGCTTGTCCCCATCCTCTGGCACGTCCCTGGGGTCAGTGAGAGTGAGAAAAGGTGCCCTGAGAGTGGGGCAGTGGCTTTGTCCCTGCTGTCACCCTGTGACAGTGCTGCCTTGGGGATAAGGGGCTCCTGTGCCACCGGCTGAGGCAGTCACCTTTCACAAGCTGCATCAGGATTTTAGGCTCTTTTTTCCCAAAGAAGTGTTGTTTTCCAGCCTGTTGTGATCCTGCTGTGCAGTCTGGAGGGACACAGGCCGGGCTGTAGCTGTTTTTGAGCTGTGACCTAAACAAGATATGATCCTAAGCATAGGAACTTTGAGAGGAGGTGACTTTTTTCTAAGAGGGCTTCAAACAAAGAACACATTTCCAATAATCCCCCAAGGAGTGAAATCACTTCTAAAATGCTGTCAGAAGTCAATAAAAAGTTCAGGTGCCCGGATAAAAATGAGTAGCTTAAACCAGACTTGCGATATGACACAGAAAAGCTTCACCTTTCCTCATCCCACCCCCTGCTTTGCCTGTGCAAAGGATTCAGTGTCTCGGTGTAAGAATTTGTTTGCCACAGTCTCTGCCACTGCAGGACAGGATATAACTCACTGCTTATGAGTTTATATCCTGGAAAATTTGACTTTGGTGCAATCAAATGATCCCATCTCAAGGTCACTAAAGGCAGATAATAATTGAGCAACTGTCTTCAGCCGTTCAGCACAGCACAATTTTAATACATTGATCCGAGCCCATATGGTCTTATTTTATTGTTCCTAGCTGCCTACTATATTGAATTTTGAGGTGGAGTTTTGAAATGGATATGGCTTCCAAATTTAGTCTCCTCAGGACTTCAACTTTGCTGTTTGAAATTTTATCTTTATTTGAATTTTTTATGAGGAAAATACAACTCATGTGACACTTTATTATTATTATTATTATTTTGTTTTTGTTTTCCAGGCATCCCTCCTTCCCAGGACAGGAGGTACAGAGAGGAGTGCCCCTCTGCAGTTTTGTGTCAGGGTTTTCTCCCATTTTTCCCCAGGATACTACTGAGTAGAACATGACTCGAACAAAATGATGCCAGGTTTTGTTCATCTAGAGCATGTCTCGATTTGTGCAAGTTTTATTAAATTCCTCAGCTCTCCACTCTCTCTGCTTTTTTGTGCATGGCATAATCTACCAGCAACAGAATTTCTCCTATGCACTGCTACATGAAAACCTCAGTATTGCAGGTTGTGAGGATACTCAGAGAAGATCTGTTGAGACCATTGTAGCTGACATTACTTAATGATTTAAACTTTAAAAGCAAAATTAAAATTTACATCATGCACTGTTGTCCCACTTAGAGTCTTTGTTGTCTTGTGCCCTTTCAACCCAGAACTGGGGGTGTTACAGAAGCAGCTGATACCTGCCTCCATGGGGAAGAGCCATGCATGTAATCTAGAATATTAAACACAGAATCAGGTTTCTGGTGCAGTTATTGTCATTATAATCTGCCATGATAGGGCTCATAGCCTGATTGGCATCTCTGAAAACTTCTGTAATATGAATAATAATTATGAAAACACAGACAAAAAACATATTTGCTGAAAAAAATTTCTTTCAGGGCTTGTCATTGCATTTGTAGGAATTCCTTGAAAAGGGAAATACCAAAGACATTGTGAACATAGTAAAAAAAAAATCATTTAAGGATTCAGATGAATGTTTGTAGGAAGCACATTACAGTTTCTTTCAGCTTTACAAACTGGATTACATGAGTAATCTTCAAGTAATATGAGGATAAATAATTTTTTGAAAAAGCCCCCGATGGTTTAGGTATCAGCAGGCTTTCCCTTGCTGGCAGGCATGCATTTGTTTCTGGCCCACCTCTCTTGCAGAGTACAAAACACAAGGAAAATCCCACTCTTTCTTTAGGCCCAAATTTGCTGTAATCCTGATGAATATGTATTTTTGCATGTCATTCCAGGATGCGCTGAGATGCAAGTTTAGATTCCTACCTTTCCAAGCTGAAACACTGACACTAAAATGTTGTCTCCTGCTCCTACATACTATATGAAGATAATATTTGAATTTCCCTTTCCCAAGAAGTCCCCAGGACTGGGCTGCTACTCAGACCTCACTTCCTCAGGTCTGGCAGTGCAGGGATGCAGAAGTCCTCCAGATTCTCCTGTGTTCCTGTGGAGTTCGGGATTTTCAGCCTCTCCCATCAGAGCCTGGTACAGTTCCTCTTGTGATTCCTGCCAAAGGCAGTGGGAGTAAATAATTCCAAATAATTTTGAGGATTCTGAGGGTATGTGAATAGAAATGGATGTGTCAAAATAGTTCTCATTCTGTAAGTGCAGATGCAGTGGTAATTAATTATTGGGACTGTGATTCTTGTGGTTCTGAAGAACCATTTTGACTACTGGTCTATTTAATGAATACAAAAATGAAAAACATAGCTGAGATTCAGGTAGGTTAAGTTTCATAGAACTCTTTTAATGAACACAGAAATGATAATAAATCCCTCTGACCCCTTTCTTAGGTGCACAATTAGTTTAGTGGACAACTGAAAAGACCTGGAGTCCTGAAAATGCAGGAATAAGGCTATGTTAAGATGTGACTAAATATATTCATATATCTGTATCTCAGTCCTGAATATTTCAAACCTAATTTGATCAATGATACCATTTTAAAAATTATTTTTAAATTGATTTTTTAGCCTGTTCTTTCAGAAGCTGTCATATTAATTGAAACTATGTTCTTTGAAAATTAAGATGCAATGACGAGTGCTCCATTTTTATGTATGTACATCTAAGACTTTGGTTCAATAAGACATTCAGTCTTTGAGGCACTTACTCAGTTTGTAAAATAACATTAAAAAAAAAGTGATGTAAAAGTTAGTCCAGTTCTGGAATAGCTTTAAGCATATGCACCTGTTCTCTACACACACACACACAAAAAAAAAAAAATCTAAATTTTAATTAGTGATTTGGCATGGTCTGCTCTTCTTAACTAGCAGTGTCTTTTATTTCTTCATCTGACAGTCTTCTCACCCCCAGGGTATGGTGGAAAATGACTAATTTTCATATAAGGTAGAGGAGTTTAGTGAATATGTGACCTGCAGTTTTTCCTATTTTTTCCCCATAATATAATGTACATTGATGCATTTCAAAGATAATCTGTCTGATGCTTTGCATATTCCTACTTAATTACAGTATATCTCGAGATGATTTACTACACCCAGATAATTCTGAAATAGTTTTGCTATGGAGGGCATGCACACCACAGACAGCTGAATAATGAGCCAAAGAGTTCATGGGGGAAATTACACGTGTATGGGGAAGTGGGCAGGGTTGGCACAGGAAGAGTTACAAATAAAAAGAGATATATGGCCTCAACTAATGTTCAGTGATGAGGTCTTTCTGACAGTTTCAGTGTATTCTGGCTAAACACCAATTATTATTTAATCATGGTCCCATTTCCAGCCTCTCAAGGGAATGGGTGATGAGCACCATAACATTGGTAAAATATTCTGGAGAAATTTCCACACTTACTTATTTCCTTTTCCAGATTTATATCATAATATCCTAGTAAAACACGGATCTATTTTGAGGCCAGAGAGGTCTGGTATAGCATTTTGGCTCTTTACTTGACCATATGTGTTAAAAATTCCAGTGACTCCCTCTACACAAAATTAGCCTGGAATGAAGAGATCAGTGCTTGAGAGCATTTCAAAGCCTGAGTAACAGACCCTGACTTTTAAGGCCAGATGAGGACTGTGGGATCATCCAGGCTGACCTCCCCTATAACACCCATTGGAGACAACTGGAAATAAATATGCACCTCTTCACCCTTTTTAGAAATGCTGGGGCACATCAGCCCAAAGCAGGTGGAGGGTTCCCATGTGCACCACAGGCTACCTCAGAGCCACCAAACAATCTCAGGGTCTCTGTGCCAAGCCATGCAGGTGCTTCCATTCACAAACATTGGAAGAAAACACCAAGGATTAAGTAATTTTGGGGGGACAAAAGCTTTTTGGGAATTTAGGATTCCCTTGGCTGAGATAATGGTCATATTTACTTCTGATTTATTTTTGTTTTATCTGTAGAGTTGTGGGGACTAGGTTGCCATGACCTATTTATTTTTGGAATATTTTATTCTCCCTAAGAATTCACTTATTTCCACCTCTCCAATCAAGTGTTAGCTTGGCAAAAGAGTAATCTGTAAAATTTGCTGCACATCTGCAAATATCAAACGTCCACGAACAGGCAAAAGACTCACTCCACTTACTTTTTTGTCAGATGGTTTCATTTAGAACCCAAAGGGTCAGGAGTCACAGCATGACCTCATCAAATTAGACTCAACTGAGAGAGGTGTTTAGCACAACAAAAAGGAAGTAATCTGAAGGACATTAAATGCAAATGAGACTGCCATGTGCAAACTTCAAAAACACCTGATCCAAATGAACAGTGTTGACGGGGGTCGAAGGGGTGAGAAAGAAGGTTTCATATTTTGGTTGTTTTTTTTTCCAAGGGCTATCAGCAATATTGCATCCTGTAGAGCTGGCTGAAAATCTCACAAATATGTAAATATTTAAACTTAAAAACACCCACTGCTGTTTTTGCCAGGTGAGAGTATGTCAGTATTTACTGGCGGGAGTTTGGTGGACTTGTAGATCAAACCTGGTACCAACCCTTTCTCTGGTAGCAATCCTTTCCTTTTTTAGTGGATTTGTTACTAAAAAAGCATTTTTAGAGTGGGTTTGTTATTGCTTGAATCTCATTTTTAATCTTGAACCTCTAATTGAAGAATTACAAGGAAGCCTCAGCTCCTGACAGTCCTTTCATACAGAGAAGAAAAGGCTTGTTAGAAGGTTTGCACATTTTCCCTTCAGGACATTAATCCATGCCCCCATTGGCTGAGATGTCTTTCAGCCATGAAGGCAGTGGGGCAGTGAAGGTCTTGTTATAATGGAACCAGGCTATTTCCAGATAATGTGAGTCAGATTGACTTCAGGAATAGATCTGCTCTCCAGATGTTGGGTAGAGTCAAGTGGAGCAGGGAGGCAGAGATGGCAGCTAAGCATAAGGAGAACTTCAGAATAAATATTGAGTCAGAAGTGCTGTGTCTGCAATGAGCAGTGCAGAGATTTTCAACACTGAGCTAGGAAAAAACATGGTAAACAATTATTTGCTGCTGACAGACATGAGGATGTCTAAGCGTATTGAGAAACGAGCCAGTGATTAAAATGGCATCAACACCAGGACTGAAAGAAGCACTTTGTCAAAGTTCAGGATCTGAATACACCCATAGGACTGCAAAGATTGGAAAGCAATTGAAAAGGCTGGTAAACAGAAAAAAAGACCAACTGTACTTGCTCATGGAAATCCAGGACAAAATAATGGAGCGAATGGAAGAAGTGTTGTTCAAAGGACCTTAGGTATGACAGGAGCTGGTCACAACCCCAAATATCTAATCCAAAGACTACAGAAGGCAGTGGAAGCTCTGTCAAGTGTTGAAGCAGAGGGAGTGGTCTTGTTTCTTCATGTTTGACTCTTTTCATCTTATTTGGTCAGCATCTCTACAGCCATCAGATCAAAATCAGCTGCCTGAACAAGTGGCCAAGCTCTAGGCAGATCAGTGCTACACACATCACAAGACAACTGGAATTTGTGATGGATAATCTTTGAGACAGAAGAATATGGGCTGATGGGTGAGATGTTTGTGAGCAGTTGCCAGGCAGGCTGAGAGATGACTGTTTATGTAGAAAGAAGATTATTTTATTCAGTGATAGGAAGGTGGACAGATTGCGTTGTCCAGGTCCATCCTTTCACGAGTCTCCTCCCATCCTCAGTGCTTTCTTTCACAGAATGTGTAGGTTGGAAGAGACCTTCAAGATCATTGAGTCTAACCCATGCACTGAGACCTCAACCAGATCATGGCATTGAGTGCCACACTCAGTCTTTTTCCAAACACATCCAGGGATGGTGACTGCACCACCTCCCCAGTTGATCACCCATCCAGCCAGGGTGATCACAAATGAAGCCTTGTGCCCCTTTGAGGAACCTGCAGAGCAAGCCCCAAAAGAAGGGCAGTAGAGGAACAACTTGTGTTCCTCCAGTGGCCTGTGGAAGGTGCTGCTTTTATTCCCTTCAGCACAGAGCAGTTTTTCCAGCCTTCAGAGAGGGTGCACTCATGGGAACAAGGCAGCCCCACGATCAGGTGTCATTTTCTTAACCCGGCCAGTGGGTCTTATCTCCGGATCAGGCCAGCTGGCAGCAGGCTGAGGTAGCAGGGGATCTGCACAGCCAGGCACACTCACCCTGGGTGTGGGGGCTCACATCTGGCTGCAAGATGCCTTGAACAGTTTGTCGGACAAAGGAGCTTGGTCAAAAGAGGTCAGGGCAGGTTCAGTTGTACTGCCAAGGGTGAAAATTGTAGTGAAAGTCAATAAAAAGGCTCTCATGGCTTCTAGTTTACCCAAATAAGGGGAGAGAAGAATTGTTAACACAGGGTTTTCACTTACCTTTTCAAGGTCATAGGAAGGTTAGCCCAGCTTCAAATTGCTGCATAAGCTTGAAAGGAAGAATGACAAAATGTGGATTAGGAAAATACATGGTCTTATTTTTAAAAGGTTGTTCTACTGAAATTGCAGAGGATGGTGGTCACCAGGAGGGTGAAGTGCAGGCAGGGTGTGATGCAGGCTCAAAATTCTGCAGCTTGGGCATTTTTCTACATGTTTTGAAGGAGGGTGTAGTAACAAGAAAGATTTTGATGTTACAGCTGGGTGAAGTTGAGTTACATGAAAGATGTATATTTTTAATGGTGTTGGTGATTATCTGCAGGCAAAAATCAACAGGAAAATTGGGGGACCTGTAGCTTGGTTGTTTCCTGGAAGCTCTGATTTAATTACAGAAGAAGTCATTCAGCATAATAGATGGCAGGCTGATGAAATCCTGTCATTGAAGAAGATCTGGTAGAGCTTCTGGATGCAGGAATCTGTTCTTTAAGCTCCCCTTTTTACACAAAGAAAAGCATCCTGGACAGTCACCTGAGCTTTGCAAACCATGCTGGGGCACTTCAGTTCAGCCTTTAGAGAAAGAGAGCAGAGCTGGCTGTGGCAGACGGTGAATGAATTTTCACTGCCAAAGAAACTAATTTTACAGTTTACAAGTCATGTTTCAAATGAACAAAAAAACACCTGTGTGTAAATTACTCTTTCTGCAACACGATTTTTCAATACTTCCAAAGACACCTGTAGGGTTTCATGTCCAATCCCGTGATAAATTAATGGTGGCTGGACGTCCAAACCCAACAAATCACCTTCAGGCAGTTCAGCTTCTGAAAAGCTGATGTCAATTTACAGTAAAAAATATCCTTTTTCATACAGAAATAGAAATTGGGGGGTGTGTGTGGGAGGGGGTATCAGTTTATAAATCAAGGACTGTGAGTACCTCAAATGTTCTTCAAATATTACAGAAATATTATAGCATGGAAAAATATCAGGCAGTCTTTATCAATTTTGCCTCTTCCACCCCTGGCTGTGCCAGTTGTTGATACTGCATTCCCACTGATTGCATCATTGTTAAAAATAATAATACAAACAGGGATTTCAAAGAAACTCATGAACAAATACTTTATGGTATTTACAAGGTGCATTTTTTATGAGTTGATTTTTCTTCTCTTTAAGCAAGGCTTCATCTGTATCTAGTAAAATCCTAGATGAGAAACAGTTTACTAGATATAGAATATTAAATACAAATATTGGGCGGTCATAATAGGTAAGTCTGGAAAGGCCTTTAAAAGAAACCAAAGAAGCTTTCATATAAACAGCTAGAATAAATACATGAAAATTTGGGGTTTCTTAATAAAATGTACTACATATGTGTGTAGTTAAGAAAATGTCTACATTCACATGCACATATGTGTGAGAATATATATATATTTGTGCACTTACATAGTTCAGCTGTACATGCACAGCCAAATATAAATATATTTTATATATTTATAACATCTGTTTATTATACTTATATATGCTTTTCAACACTGTTGCGCTGTTTCAAACTGTTCAGAACCAAAACTGCTTAACACAAAACTCTAATACTGCAGCTGGAGGTAAATGTCGCCCTTCTAAAATAATAAGCTATAAATACAGCTTTTGTTTTTACTGTTTACTCTGGATAAATTATATTTTTAACTAGCATGCTATCCCGAAGACATGGAATCTTTCCATGCATATATACAAGATTAGACCATTATTTAGTGGAAATAATACCAAATTGCACTGGTGTTAGAAAGATGCTAAGCAGCCCGCAGCATGATGCAATGGTTGAACCTAAAAATTCAGTTCATTTACAGAGATGTTACTGGTTCCAGCTGTGTTCTCTGTGCAGGGGATGAGGGAGAAAGTCCATGTCCTGCTGGAAATAAATGAGATTCATGGAGCTCCTTGTTCGGGCTGAATATACACCAGAAACTAAACAAAGAAATGCCTGAGATATAGAACACTGACTCAGAATAAAACCAGGAATAGTTGAATCATGCCACAGTAACCTGAGATGCTTCACACGGGTCCTCCTACATTCTTCCAGGGAACTTCTTCAGGTGACACTTTTTTTAATAATGGAAAATACTCCTATACGTAACCTTTAGAATATCCCTTAAAGTCTTAACTGATGTGTTTTCATCATTGAAATTTATAGTAATATCAGCATTGGTAATTTATGTGTTTTAATTTAAAACATCTGGTTTTAATTTATGTAGTTCAAGGGGTTTTCAGCGGTTGCCCATGAGTAAACATTTGATCTTGATACTATATTTTGAGTTTGCATTTGACTACCATCTTTCCAATATTTGGGTTTTCATTAAAAGTTCAATAATTTTTGAGAAAAAAATCAGTTTTTCACAAGAGAAGTGACATTGTTTCTAAATAATGAAAAAGACTTCTGTGTTTCTGTCAACTTGGACAATGAAAACAATTCCATTCATTTCATATTTGATTTTGGTCGTTCTCATTTCTGGGTTTCTTGGAGGCTCTTTTGTATACTCATTCAGTACTACTGCGCTGCATGATACTGAGACATAAGAAAAGAAGTTCTCCTATTAATTTTCAAAATTCAACCAGACTCACTGAGTGCAGTTCAAAAGCAATGCTCTTTCTTTGTGAGACATATGGCCCTGAGCAGCATTCTCAGCTTCCCCTGTGGTTTTAGGATGATTCATGGATTTTGATGGTTTTCTAGAAGACCCAGTTGCTAAAGTCCTGTAAATGCATTTGAATTTCATTTTATTCTAAAGTGAAGGGTTTTTTAGCTACTTGGCTTCAAAGAAGTAGTTGAGAATGAGAAGTTCAAAGGCTCCAACACATTAAGGCATTAATTAAGGGATCTCAACATTTCTTTGTCTTAAAAATCCGTACTTGAGGAAGGACATTCTGAATATATGAGACTGTGTTCTAAATGCCATGGGACTGGCAGTACTGCAGGTCTCTTGCAAAACAAGTCACTTAGATGGTTTCCTAAAAGCAATTTCATGGTTTTCAAACCAAAGCAGTTCAGCTTGGACAACTCCCAGCTGCTTCCATCTGCTGTCCTGGTCCATGGATTCTGTACCAATGGACTTTACCTTCACATGAATTGTGGCAACAGCAATGAAAGAGCTGTGTGGAAAGTTAATTCAAACAGTGTTTGAAGATGCTCCTTCCCTAGGAGAAACAGGGAAATATGGTGTGACATGTCCCATTGCCCCGAAGGTGGATATGATGGTGATTATGCATGTGCAGGGCACTTAACTAACAGCCTCTTTCTTCAGAATACTCTTAAATATATGAAGTTTTTCTCAGAGAGTGTAGTAATTGGACGAGGGGTGAAGGCTTAAAACTGGAGGAGGGCAGGATTAGATCAGACATCAATCAGAAATTCTTGCCAGCGAGGGCAGTAAGGCCTTGGCATAGGTTACCCAGAGAAGTTGTAATGACCCATCCCTGGAAATGTTCATGTCCACTTTGGACAAGCTTTGAGCAACTTGTTCTAGTGGAAAATGTCACTCCCAAAGGCAAGGGGCTGGAAGTAGATGATCTTTAAGGTCTCTTCCAACCCAAACCACTCCATGATAATGTGATTCCACGATTTCATGATTTTGTGCATATTCGTGTCAGTTAAGTAAGAAGCACAGAAGACAATAATTAAGAGAGAGAAGTTGACTAGATCCATTTACCATTTAAAATGCATCATCTTTTTAGCTCTTTAATTAATTCATTAATTACAAATTAGCTTCCAGGATTTCATAGTAGGAAGCTTTATAATTATCTAATCTTTACTCCTGTGTAACAAACCAAAGAATTGTGCCTTAATTCTCTCTCCATAACTGATGGTGGGTATAAAAAAGAGATTCAATCAGGATTATTACTCTATCAGGATTAATTTCTCTGCAATTCATGATACCATATGGTACATTTAATCAGGAATAAAGAAGGTTTCCAGAATTGGAATGATTTTATATCAAGACTGGGAGATCTCTAGCTGCTCTACTTTCATTGATATGAAGGACATTAGTCTAATCATAGTCTTGGACTGAATTTTTGGTTAACAGCCCTTTTGAAGTAAACCTCCGTGATTTCTGTTTTTAAGAAGTCTTGGTTTGCTGCCCAAAACCTGACCATGCTGTAAAGCCTTTTCAAAGTCCTTTATTCCTTTAGCATATTCACCAGTACTATTATTACACCTGAGTGTAATAATACAGCATTTTTATCCTGTGAACACAACTCCTAGACTTCTAGAGCTCCAAATGAGAATGTCCTGCTCCTCTGAAAGGACAGTATATGTCTCTTCAGGAAGTAATCCAAAATAATTTGCCTTTGGCTGTAAGAGCTGTAGAAGTGTTGGAAGGTCTCTGGCTGTAGCCTTGCAGTAAGCCAGTTTAATCAGAGTCATGGTAACAATTCAACTTGAAGAAATTTAAATTAATCTCTCTAAAGAAATAAAAAAAAAAATTAACAAGTCCAAATCTTAATTAAATACTATATTTTAAATTCTGTGAATAATATTGTCTAAGAAACATTTAATCATTGTATTTTCTTGTTTAGGATTAGCTGTTTAAAGACAAAAGACTCTAGGCTCCAATTAACTGCTGCCAAAAATTAATTTAAGTAGCCTAATTGACAACTTGCTTTAAGCTACATAAAATCTTGGCATAAAACTTATTGTCAAGGGAAAAATATTCCTAATTTATTACTTTATTATAAATGAAACTATTGATCAAAGTGCACTTGCTCTACTGCAGCTGTTATGTAAAACAACAATATGGAGATGACGACGATGGCGAGTCCTCATCCTTGTGTATAAATACAAATTGCTCTAAAATTGTTAGTGGCTGCTTGGGCCCATGAGCAGAGGAAATTGCTGTGGAACGGGCAGAAATCTTGTTTTCAGGTAGTGCCACTGGATGCCAGCCCGTTCTCCTGTCATGCCATACCTGCATGTCTTAGGTTATGTAACCAAAAAAAAAAATTCTATTCCATCTGTTGAAACCGGTTGNCTGATGAGGGATTGTTGCTTGTCTCTTTCTGCCCTCCAGGGGGATATCTGCTGTTAATAGGCCATTAAGGCTCACCAATGACATGATACATTGCATCATCCCATTGGGAGATGCTCCACCCAGGGAGGGGATCCAAACCCTTCCTACTTAGATAAAAATTGAGACGCAGGAACTCAGACACTCTGGTTTTCTTCTGGATTCCTGAAGGAAGACCGGATCCATCTTCCCATTACTGGACCCTTTTTCTACAGGACCATCTCTACTCCAACTCTACTACATCTGCTACTCCAGGAGGGCTTACTTTGGACCAACAGGGTGTCAGGTTGTATTTCTGATTCTGTCAGGGTTTCTAGTATTTTCTGATCATTTTGTTTGTTTGGTTTTTGTACTACTATACTTGTATTCTTAATATTTCTAGTAAGGAAACTGTTATTCCTATTCCCAAATATTTGCCTGAAAAGCCTTTCATTGCAAAATTATAATAATTTGGAAAAGGAGGGGTTACATTCTCCATTCCAAAGGAAGCCCCAGCTTTCCCTGGCAGATATCTGTCTTGCCAAACCAGAACACTGTGGCACTGGTGAGCTTGGGTTCCTGCTTTGTCCTCCAGGCAAAGCCTCACAGTGAAAGCCGAGCCCGCCCACCTCCCACCTCTGTGCAAAAGGGAAATGTAAACTCTTCCACATGTGGGAGCAGAATGTGATTGCTGTGGGGAGAAGGTAGCAAGGCTCTTAAATGTAAAACCAGGGCTGAACAATCAAAATGCTTGTCTGCGAGTGTGCGAGATACTCGGATATCTGTGAACAGGGAGAGAAAATTAAAAGCTGTAAGTACATACTGTAAAGCTCTTTAGTTTCTTGTTTATGGTCGCAACGGGCCAACTTTCAAAGCCACTTCTTGAAACGCTGCCCACGGTTTTCCACCTGCAACTAGTTAGACACACAAGTCCTGTGTTTTCTGCACTGGCACAGCTAATTTGCATTCCCCAAAACCTGGATGAGTTACATTGGTGGCTGTGTGGGGCACGGTTCCCTGGCCAGACCCTTAGTGTGTGCCCATGCTGGAGAGGCAGCCCTTTTCCTGCACCCACTGTGCTGTGCCTTCTGCTGTTTGGCTTTCCCACTCACTGTTTCTTGCCATCCATCCATCTCCACCTGATTCAACACCTACTTGATGCATTCCTAGCCATTGTGCTGGGATTTTTTCCTTAGCACTGCACAAAATGATGGCATTGGAAAGGTGGCTTGCTGGTGTGCAGCTTTTCCAAGGAGTCCCTTTGAAGGCTAAAAAGGTTGCTTGGAAAATACAGTATCTTGGCTCAATTTTTATTGTCTAGGCACATTTCATTTCAGAAAATCACAAGCTACCGACACAACCATGTCATTGCAATTTTTCAAGCATTTTCTTTTTGTGCCTGTGTGTTTTATATCTGGGTGAAGTCACATCCCCCCCAAGCTATTGGAACAAAGCTCAGCTGAGAGCTGAACGTACCAAACAAGAGGAAATTACAAAGGAAAAGTTAATGTCTCCAACCATTAGTATGGGCACTTCTCCCACAGCCTTGGAGAACCCTGGAGCAACAGCCTGAGTTCGCTCTGAGAGGCCACAGGCTTTGAGATGCACCTACATGGCTGAGAACCTTCGAAAGCAAAACCCTCCCAACGAACAGCACGGCATTCACAGAGCCTCAGAGATGCTTTTTGCAAACCTCCCAGGGCACTGTGGCCCTTCTTGACACCCCTCCTCCCTTGAACAAACCATTTAAACACCAAGATTTGCTGCAGAGATAAGGAGCGCTAAAGAATTTACAGCAGGTGCTATTTGAAGAGACTTCGAACAATGCAGAATTACCTGTGCCCATTTAGTCCATTAATCTTCTCTTGTAAAAATAGCAATAAACGGTGATTTAGGAGCAGGGAGGAGCCAAGTTAGAAGCCCTGAGGTTAACTGGGAGGAAGATCAGTGCTTGCGGTTAAATTTCTGTTTGTGCAACAAGTGATTGAACTGATGAAAAATGTAACTGCAGGTTCAGGTAGAAAATACCAAATTACAACTGCTGTGGCTGGTATTAATTAGCAGATATATGACAGGGATTGTACCAGGTCATACTAAGTGCTGCATAAAACCACAAGTAACAGCACTCAGGGCACAAAAAGGGTTTGCAAACTGCAAAGAGCCCCCATAACAGATACATGGACTTGCACTGAATGCCCAGGGAAGGCAGGACAGTAAACAGGTTGTCCTAAAACAGAGCGACTGTCTGAAATCTGAAGGTAAGTGACAGTGGTTAATCACAGTAATTACCACCTGCTTGGCTGTTATCTCAGTGCGGCTGGGCTGCTGATGTGTCCACAGCAGGCACCCTCAGCCCCGGAAAAAAAAGTCTTATTATGATGGATGGGCTCCGGGTTTTAGACTGAAAAACGCAGAGACCTGACCAAAGATCACTGAAGCCAAAGGCGATTCTTTCCCACTGGAACAAGCCCTGTAGGCATCAGGAACCCATCAAAAAAAAAGGTGATTTACGCGAATACAGCCGTAGAATAGTTTCTCCCCGAATGAAAACAAATGAGCTGGCAAAGTATTAATTTAAAATGTTTGACTTGTTAACGAGCAGGATATATTATAAATGTTGCTTCTGCGAGGACTGTCTGCCTTTGCTCTGCAGGTGGCTGTGCCTGCCCTGCTCTGGTATGTGGGTACCTCCCCCAGAGGCTCCTGGATCATCCCTGCACCGAGCAGAGGGATGTGGCTGCTGCCTTCTGGCTGGAAGCTTCTTTGGAAGCAAAGGTGACTTTAGCATGGTTGCCAGAATTTTATTAGGTTTTCATGCTCTTCAACAAGTTAACATTAATTAAAAATGGAATTTTCTTTTGAATTTTTTAAAAAAGAATTTCTGAAATAACTTTTGAAACAATTGTCTTGCTTTTTATATGAACAAGGGCTTTCTCAGTATCATTCTAAAACAACCTAGATTAAAAACTGGCTTTTTATCACTCACTTAAAAACTCATGGAAATCACTGACCTCCTTTAAACCAGAGCGAGCTCAAAATAATTATGACAACAATTTTTCATTCATTTTTAAAGAATAATTATATTTCTAGGTTTGATCCTGTTTATGTAGAAGATTGTAACTTTGTTTTGAATGAGGCAGTCATGTCAACAATAAACTATGAAAATACACAAGAATCTGAGAAAGGAAGGAACCAGCATTCTTTAAAACATTTTGTAAGATAATAAATACAATTCCTAGAGTGAACTGGCTAACTGAACATTGATGTTGTCAATTAGAACTTTAGCTAGTGGAAATATTTCCTTCACAAATTACGCTTCTTTTTTCCTCCCACTGGGCGCCGAGTATCCTTTATTCCAAGACACCAGGCAACACAATGGAAAGAAAGCGAGACCTGAGCATCCAGGCAGAAAAACTAGGCTTGTGGCAGAGCCAGAGGCAGCCGGGATCCTGAGGCTCACAATGGCACCACATCCGTGCTGTGTAATGAACCCCAAGTGCTCCTTTCACATCTCAAGGGCCGCGGGATGCTGAGCGTGGCGCTCACAGCTCCAGCCCTGCGGTGACTCTGGCCCAACAATGCTGCTGAGAAAGGCACAAATCCGCTGCTTCTGCCCCGTGTTTGGGATCCAAACTGCCCAAATGTGTTGGGGTCAGCACAATCATGATGCTTTTTGTTGGCAGATGGAATACGGTCAGGGGTAAGGGGTTGGTAAGTACAGTAAAATTTTACATACGGCGGTTTTGGGACATGAAGGGGAAGTTGATTTTTTAATAATCATCCCTCAAATCTGCAATTGAGATAAGGTTCGCAACAAAGCAAACAGGAATTCTGGAAATGGAGAGGCCTCTCTATGTGCAGCACAAGTTATTTTGCAACTTTGTTGCTGACTTACCTGAAAAGAATTCCTCTCCCCAGGTTCCTGATAAGGAACTTGCTTCTTCAAATTCCCCACACAGAGCAGTGAGACGGGGACAAAGTGGCACTCTCCAATCTCCTACACCTACACTTTCATTTGTGAAAAATCTTTTTTATTAACGTCAAACTACAGCATAATTGAGCTAAATCTCCAGCCTCTGTTGGAGGCAGCAATGCCACGCATGGTGCATTGCAATGCTTGCCATCCCAGGGATTTTTATGAGATCGTATTTCACAAGGAAATAAATTTCCTCCTCCAGTCTGATGCAATCAGGTTGCCAAGTGGTAACCTGATGGTAAATAGCTATGGATACCTTGCATGCTGTTTTGCAAAGTGTTTGCGGATATTAGAGGATGAAAGTTGCCCCAGATAAGATCTTAATCGCTGAAATCTGGAGAGCGATTGAGAAAACGGCCCCACAGGGATGTCGCAGGTTCCCTGGAGGAAGCCCAGGCACCCCCTGCAGCCACTCAGCACCAGCATGACCCAAAGGAAACTATTTATCAGGTAGCCTGTGCCAGCACAGCCCATCTTTGGTGACAGTCTTCTTTCCACCTGCAAGTCCCAAGGCACTGCCTTGAATTGATTCATCCCTAAATTGCAGCCATGGAATCTGGCATAGGATTGTTTAGTGTAGGTACATCCATGTCACTTCTCTTTCTAGAAGGAAAGGAAGAAAACTTCTTCCCAAATATAAATTCTCCTTCCTCTACCTACACAAATTTTCATAGGAAGCAACAGATGGGGGCTGCCCAGTAGAAAAAAAAAATCAATTAACTGAGTTTACAGGGAAGATGCTTTTCAAAAGGCATTTGGGCAGCATGCTCAGGATGGTCAAGGCATCCACAGGCACTCTCCAACCCACTGTGTGCCCTACAGAGGAGTTAACTCCATGATACCTGTTGTTGTACCACCATAAAAATCTGAAAATTGTCCATGACCCGCGAGCAATGCAACGAGTGAAGTCTGTGTGCCATGTTAGGACCAGAAGCCAAACAAAAGAAGTTCAAAGAAATGTGAAGCCATGCTGGTTTCCACCAAAGATTTTCCCTAAAAACTACTAATTTTGTCCAGGCAAGAAGGCAGACAGCTGGATGCCAGCAAGATCATTGGCTTCTGGCAGGACTTTCATGAGTTAATCCCATGGATCTCAGCTCTGAGAGAAGCAGGAAACTCAAAACTTCAAACTGAAATTTGAATCTTGTTCTTGCTAATTTTGAGTATGTGACTCCTGAAACAAGACAGGAGACATCCTACAAATTCTAAGATGTTGCCAGAAGCAGAAAATTCTGCTGAACCTGTAGGCATCAGCTCCTGCCATATTCCAATGTCCCATGGAGAATCCTCCTTCCACCTGCACACTGGAGCTCTCAGCACCGTGTGATCTTCCCTCTGGAGTGGTCACTTTCCATGCACTGGGATTTAGAAGAGTCATTTCACTACCAGTTCCTGGAAGCAAAACAGGTGTCAAAAGCGTAACCATCATCACTATACCCCATCTAAGTTCATCACACAGGCCAAGATTTTGTCTCTTTTCTTTTTACCTCTCTTTTTGATAACAACTCTTTCATCACTTCTCAGTGTTTTCAGTCAAGAGATCAACGTAAAAATCACCTCCATGGGATTATGCTTGTGTTTTCCAGCAGGCACTTGCCATTTGGCAATTTCTTCATGTGAGATTATGAAATACCTAAACCAAGGCCTGATCTGGCAAGATAATAAGGACATGAATTGCTATTGAGATCTGCAGTAATTGTGTGTTAATGCACGCACCATGAACCAAAAACGTGGGGATCAGAGAGCAACTCAGGAGTGGGTTCAAAAGGTGATGAAATGGGAAGCTATCTCGAGCATTTTGATATGACATCTAAAGGATTTACCCAGGTGAAAGCAACCTGATGAATTCACTTGAAAGTGAATCTGCTTGGAAGATTTCCTTCATCCTAGAGAAAGCACGATGGATGAAAGCACGATGGATCAGAAAAGGAGTTCTTCATGGATAGTGTGATATGCAGCTCAGGCAATCCTGTAAGTGCACAGGAGAGAAAAAGATGGAGCTGGGCCAAGGGTTAAGAAATGCTATTCTCTCCCATAGACATTCACCACCTTTCCAGACACAAAAGAGAGTGCTCATATAAATTCACCTGCAATGCAATTTGGAAAATTGAGGGGTTTTAGAACACTTCACAGGACAGAAATTTCTGAAATTTGTATTGTCTTTGAAAGAATTTGAATTATTTAAAAAAAATAATATGTATTCGCTTAATGATGCAGGTCCATCTTCTAGTGCTCACTTTTTTTTTTTTTTTCTTTCAATTTTTTTTTTTTTAGTATGAAGTGATTTCCAAACCTTCCTAGGACCTAAAATACAAATTAATAAAAAATCTAAACCACTTGGGAAATGAATGAAGTTTAAGAGATTATTAATCATTTCTGTGGTATATATCTGAATTTGCTTTGAAACGTTCCTTTCCCAAGGTGACTAGCATACAGGGTAATCTAATGCTTCCCTGAGACATTCCTTCCATGTTGATTTGACACAAGATTTGCATGTCTTTTGGAAGCTAATATCAACTTCCCAACAGAAATATTTTAATTTCTATTAGTGCCCATATGCCTCAATCTACAAAGGATGACTTTATGAGATTTTTAGTTGACAGAAAACTTGATCTGGACCGAGGTTTTGATTTTGTTGTTTTGCTTTAACTCTTGATTTACCTTTGAGACAACACCCAACAATATGCTAATATACAATACGAAGCCATATGCAATAGCTCTGCATTACATCAGATTTTTGAAAATCCTGGGAATGTGGGCGTGATGCCTTCCTGTGCTGCATAGGGAATGTGGCGGCAGCACAGCAGCAACCCCAGCTGCACCTTCCTACCTTGGACCTTCAGACCACCACATGTTCCTGCAGCCAGTGCTGGGGTTTCTTCCTGGCTTGGACTGGGAAAAAGCCCCAGTACAAATCACTGACAAACTGCTCCGGTTTGTTCTGCAGTCTGGAGGAGCTCAGAAGCCCCCTGTCCCTGCCTCTAGGAGTCTGACACACCACAGACCAAGCAGCCAACATAAAGCCAGTGAGGCTTTTGCTTCAGTGGATGAACTGGGCACGTTTAGATGATTGTAAAGCAATGCTCTCTGTGAATGTTGATCCCACTGAAAGGCTTTCCCTGCTAATCTCAATAGCCCTAATTTCTTTAGACATTCCAGAAGGATTTTGGTCTCAGTCTAGACACACTTCATCCCTCTGTTTTGAGAGAGAAAGCCTTTTGAAACTGCCGGAGCTCCTTTGTTTTCCTGCTCTGAAGGGCTTTGGTGCCTTTGAACAAAATAGGATAGCCTAGGATGAAGATGAAGTCTTCAAAGCTCACTGTTTCCCTATATGCTATTCAAGGTACAGGATGTATATCTAGAATTTCTAGTCCCTTTCTGCTTCTTGTTTCTTAAAGTTCCCCATTAAAGTCACTAAAAGCAGAGGATCAGAGTTCTAGTTCTGCCTCAAGCCTCTCCAACATATGGAGAAAGTCTCCTCATCTTTAATTTTCCTACAAATACTCTTTTTCTTGTGCCAGTTAATCATGTAATGTGTATACAGTGTTCAGAGCATTAGACAGAGTCAAGACTAAAAAGGCATAATCACGTCTGTTTCCGTTTCCCTTCGTGAACTCTTCTGTTCAAGAATCAATCTTGCAGCATATAAATACCTTCTGCTGGGAATTTCTGAGTATTTCTGACGTCAAATAGAATGAGACCTGATTATGTTTATGTGGGGTTTTGGGCTTTTTTTTTGCTCACACAAGTGCTCACATATGGAAGACAAACGGTGCTTTTGAAGGCAGAGTTCAGTAAGAGACTGCCTGGCCCCGGCAAGAAGTGACAGACACCGAGGCTGGTCCCATCATTGTGCCCTGGGTCATTTTGCAATAAGTAAATCAGCAGCATCTTAAAAGCAAAAGCAGTGCAATGTGCTTTATTATTTTCTTACCTTTTCATACAGTCCTCCTGAAAAATGTCACAAAGTGTGACTCATCACATCTGCATGAAGTTATGAAAAAAGTAAGCCTTGTTAACCTGCTGTTTGAAAACCAGAACACTTTTATCAGTTCATATAATTGCTAACCCCTTATTCACTGTTCAACACTGAAGGGTTCTTTGCCTCCTAAGATCCCACTAATTGCTGACAGATTTGATTTCTCTGTGACAGCAGGAGTCCTGTTTCTGGCCTTTACATCAAGTAATTGCTTTATTTTTCTCCCTCTGCTCTGAAAAACGGAATTCCCTTCTCCCCTGCTTGAACCTCTGTAATGACTTCTTTCTATGTTATTAAATCCTTGCCATTTAAATCACATTTAGAGATGTTTTGAATAACTGATTCCAATTACTAAGGCTCTTACTAAGGAGCAGCTGAAAATGCAAGTCATTACTTGCCCATACACAAGCAGCTACACCTTGCAGCAAAGTCTCTGGTGAGCTGTATTTTATTTCTACTCAGTAAGGTGCAATTTATACTCACAGAAGGCGGGTGTTCAACAAATATACAGCTGCTGGAGTTCTCATAATTTGTTGCTTGCGCAAAATGGAGACCTGATTTTATATTTATTTTATAAATAGTGCTATTCCTTAAAGAAATCATCTGGTCCTTCCTGCAGTGGCTCAGGAAGGCTGCTGGGAACGACAGTGGAGATGAGCAGTTGACCGAGGGATGACCCACGTGAGGTTACTATCCCAAGATCTAATAAAAAGGCATGGCAGGGTAAAAGGAAACATGTACAGGTCGTACATTCCTTCTGTGAAGTATGACCAACCTCTCTTGTCCCCAAGGTTGTTTTGGTTTTTTTTTAATATAGGTCACGATTTTCTGAATGCACTAAAACTTCCCGGCAATAACAATTTAGTTCAGTTATTAATCATACTTGTAATCATTAGCGCCTTTGTGGAAATAAAAAAATGTGCCAGGAGATGATTATTTGACAAATTACTGCAGGGGCTCAGCATAATAGCTTTGCTGATACAATCAACATTGAGCCATTTTTAAAAGAAAGAAAGAAAAAGAAAAAAAGAGAAACTTCCAAATGGTTTATGAAAAACACTACCCTGTCAATGGAAGGGAACTGACATTTAAATAGCTACCACACAGTTGTCTTCACAAGCACAGGCTCAGCTCTTCTCACATCCAGTTACTACCATGGCACATGTAAACAGCCAATAAGTGAGGATAATTCATAATAACTGAGGAATTTGCATTTGTCTCCAATTCACGAGCTTATTAGGAGCACAAGTGCTGCAAACCAAGCTGTGGCTGAATCTGAACTGGAAGCCAATGCTCGGTGTACTGGGAGTCTGTGTGCAGCTCCCAGCTTCTGCTGGTGCAGGCTGAGCTGGTGCCTTGGAATCTGTACAAGAATTAAATAATCCCTTCTGTATTTTCATATTAACTCTCTGGTACTTCCTTCAGCCAAGCACTGATAATTAGGCCTGCTAATATACACAAAGGCAGCAGTGTACTTTTGACCAGCAGAATAAAACCACCACCAAGTGGAATAAAAGGTATGCTGATAAAAGCACAGCCTGACCACTAAACTTGCATCAGTTCTGTCAGCATAGCCAAGCTGAAATAAGATCCCTCACTTCTTCAGCCCTGATGGCACAAAAACCAGCACTAGATCTTAATTTTTAAACCCTAGAGTCTAAAAATGGTCTGTGCAACAAAATTAATTTTTTTTTCTTCATGCAGCACTATTCTTCTTAATAAGTAGATACAGTGATGCCTTAGTATTTTTATTGTAGTTGTTCTAGAAAGTTATTTGGTACAGAGTAAGGTGCTCCTATAATTTAGTTGGAATAAAACTGTTTCTTCAGATTGCCTAAAAGTGTGAGCAGACCAATATCTGTGCATCTCCTTACAGGCATTGCTGTTTTCATGCATGCATAGATAACTATTCACTGAGGTCCAACTCACTGCTGCTGAAATAAATGAACATTTTCCCATTGACTTCCATAGGCAAAGATATGGATCCAGGACCCAACTGCCAATACTAATATTGCCTCAAAAATACCACTTCATGCATATAAAATTATGCCTAATGAGCAAACTAAAGTAGGTGGGTTCATTTGGTATTCAGAGATAAGCTCCCTAAATGTGTAAATTAAAATAGAAATAAAAATTTGATGAGTATAAGGGGAGTTGTTTTCTGTTCTTTTGTGCAGATATTATTCACAACTTTCCTTTTTCTATGCATAAAAATAAAAGAAGATTGAAAATACCTGCCATTGGCTTGAAAAAAAACCTGCCCAATGAAAATGAATAGCTCTGATGCTGATTTTGTTGCTATGAGCACAGACCAACACACCTGGCAAAGTGCATGTGGTCTGGAATGCCTTGGCCAGGGGCTAATGAATGGACTCTAATGCACACACCAAGCACAGGCTGAGAAAGAAATGCTGGCTTGGTGCTGCACATCCCTCTTTCCATGCGCTTTAATTAACCCCATTATTGGCTTTAATTAGAGACGCTTAGGAGAATAATCACCGAGTGTTGATCTGCTCTTTCTAAACGCGGCAGCATCCGAAGGAGCCTGAGTCATTTCCCCTGGAGTGGAAACCTGGAGTCAGCATTTCCAGAGGGCTCCTCACGCCTCCCTCTGCCCGGGTGGGAACGGGCAGAAGGGTGAGATTCCCCTGCCCATGTGCCTGGGAATTCGGCAGGCTGGGATCCAAGGCTGGATGGAGCTTGGCAGCAGCCAAGTTGTGGTGCCCAGAACCCCAGGGGTGCCCGGAGCCCCAGGATCCAGCACAGAGCTGGAACCAGTTAAGCAGCTGTACCTCGGGGTACCTGAAATTAGCCCCATAAGGGCAGACCACGAGAAATGTCTTAGAAAAGAGCAGCAACGCTCTCAAAAGAGCCAGGATGTCAAAATTCACTTTTGAAAGTCTCCCCAGGAATCCCATCTATCTGCCTTTTTTAGTCACTTTGAAGGTTGGTGATTAAATCCATACTTACAGTGTGATTCTCCCACACATGGGGAGCAATGGGAGCTTTGTCATCACCACTAATGGGGACAGGATTGTGAGGAATGAAATATGCAAGGAGTATGCGAGGGGAAAAGCAGGCTTGAAAATCATCAAATGAAATGAAAGAGCCAGGGGAGTTTCTAATTTTTGTTCATGCTTTAATTACTGAAAATGATAGAAGCACTTTGCCATTTTTTAAAATGGCTAAGTTTTAAAATGTCTGGGGTTGTTTGTTTGTTTGTTTGTTTTGGGAATGCCTCACAATAACCAAGAGATATAAATCAACCCATGGTTTTGCTTTGCTTTTCTTCTGCAGCCACAGCTTAAACAACCAAACAGCGGGGCAACTTCTCATCAGCCTGGATCCATCCCGAGTGCTCTGGGAAGGCTGGTGTGGGGCTGGCAGCTCTGCTCAGCCCACAGCACGTGCCAGCTTTGCCCTGATGGAGTTCTCTCACAACCTTCTGGATGCCCTCCTGGCTGGGGTGCTCACAGAGCCTCCTTAGGGAGGCTGATTTCTCTTTGCTAAACTTTTGAGACCTTTCCTGCCTTGGTTCAGAAAAGGAGGAGTGGTGAAAGTTGAAGGACGGCCCAGGTTTTGCGATCATTCTGTGTGAAATATTTAGTCTACTTCAACAGCTCTGTAAGACTTAGCTAAAAAATGTATCAGGTCATGCACAAAAACCTTTTTCTGTTTTCATATCTCTCTGCACCTTCCCTCTCCCCCTTTCCCTATCCCATGTAAGGATCAGAGTTTAATCTGCTGCTTTCTCTTTTGGGGTGTGAATCCATGTTGTCCTGAGTCCCCAGGGAAGGAAGTCCATGGATTCATCCCCAAACCTCCCCAAAGCAGCTGCCTTGGGTACCAGTGGTGGAGCAGCTGTGCTGGCTGGGAGGCCAGATGTTTCAGGGACACTTACTTTGAGTTTGGAACAAAATCTTCTAGGATTCCATAGTTTTCTAGCCTCTACTGTTCACAGGGACTGTCAGTCTGGTTTTGGTTCAAGGCCCCCCAAAAATGGTTTTGCTCCAACTACCAGGCAGAGAGAACCAATGAGCTGTCAGGTGGGAACATCCACATCATTCACCAAGGACCACTGAAGAATAGGGCCAAAGCCATGGAGCCTATCACTGGACTCTTCATTCAATCCTTTCTTTTTAAAATATTCCCTCCATCAATAAACCACTCTGGATGGGCAAACAACCTCCTGGCATTGCTAGCCAGTGACATGTGACACTGCAGGTCCCAGAGCCCTGTGCTTTGTGCCATGGGGCAAGAGCAAATGGCCAGAGGGAGCCAAGGCAGGAGCAGGTCATGGCTCCCTGGGCAGCTGAGCTCCTGGAGGAACTTCTTGCTGTCATGTCTGCAGGAGGCCAGCCTGCTTGCTCTCTCCGTCAGTGGTTCAGCTCTCTGTTTTGCAGAACTGCAGAATTTCTGCAGAATGCAAATAGTAGCTCCTCTATGTCTCACAGGCATACTGTGAGGATAAATGTATTAAAGATGTGCAGAAGTCAGAGTCCACATCAGGGCGAAAAATCTTAGGGAAGATAAATACGCCTGTAGACACCAAGTAGTCTCTTTCTTTGATGCTTTAATGCTTTTATGGTCAATAAAGAAACCTTGAGTTTCACAAAGACTGTCTGACAGTTCTAATATTAGCATCCTCACCACATCCTTGATGATGCCTGCTTGTATCTCTGTGTGATGCTGATGTTGTTGGTAACATTTTCATGTAGGATAAACCAAACTACAAACCTGGTTTGTGCTTGACAGTGAATTGGTTCACAAAAATGGTGCAAAATACAGTTCAATCATTTGAAAATGTGAGGAGAGGAAGATTACATTAATATTTCTGTGTTACATGAAAAGGTGTCCAAGTTGTTTCTTCATTGGAAGAATAACTTAGTAAAGGAGTAAATGTAATTCAGCAGAAACAGCAGTGGATATTTGCGTTTCCCTTGGCTTCAGTTCAACCAAGTCAAGAGCTTTTTGTGATAAATTCAGTGAAAAGAGAGACCAAGCTGCAGGGACGCTGTGCCAGTAGCTGCAGTCCCAAGGCAGCTCCTGCTGGGAGCTGCTCCCAGCCCATCACAGAGGGGAGCAGGAGTGCAACCTCGATCTGACAGAGGTTACATACCCTCAGCGCGGCCAAATTCATCCACACTGGAGCAGGAGAGATTGTGCCATCAATCACCTGCACCAGGGATGAAGTTAAGCTGCGTGTACAACTTCCCTATTCTCCTTTCTTGCTTGTGGAGCCTTACCCACTCAATCGCAGCTGCCTCAAAGGAGTGTTTGTGTGGGTTCTTTTTTTTCCTTCCCTGGAACATTTGACTAAATCACATTTGCAGATATTTCAAATGTTTCATTCACGTGACACCTGAGCTTTATTTACTTTTGAAATAAGTCATCTCATTAACAGAATTCATTATCCATTATTACTGTCATGTCATTCTCCTAATAAAAGGAATGACTGTAGAAGCATTCAGTGGCTTAGCTGGTAGCATAGTGAGCTATTATGCAGCAAACCTGCATTCACGCTGTACATTGGTATGCCAAGGCTGGCAGAGACTAGGAGCATCAATGAGGTAATAGTCTTAATCTCTGAGGGGAGGATTATGTTGTGCTGCACTGCAAATACCTCCTACTGTTAGCAGGATAATACTTCAGATGGAGCTATAAATTGTTCAACAAATAAGGACAGGTGCTTGGAAGAGGGTGAAAAAAAACCCTGCAATGTTCCACCATTATCTCCAGATAAGAGGTGGAAAAACTGTTGTTCTCACTGCTAAACCATTATCACTCTTTCTCCATTTAAATTACCAGCGTGGCATGGCCAGCCACTTAAAAGTGAAGTGCACTGATAGTAGTTGGGTCCCTTCTTTCCAGAAATGCTATTTGCTTTTGTGACTGAGCAAATGCTGGTTGTGGATACGTGTGGCACGAGGTTACCACGGGCAAGGTGCCCCAGAAACACCATCCCACCTCCCTGTGTGAGTTCTCTTTTCCAGGCAGTCCTGGACAGGCTCTGCTCTTGACTCTTTTCCTACCCAGAAGAGCAGTTAGGATTCATTACTGCTCATGGCATCACAGTTTGTAGCTGTTCTTTATAGAACCATGTTTTATAGACCTGACACTCTGGTTTCACCTTAACTGACCCTTAACAGCAGGTCCTAGAATGAGATCTCATTAATTAGTGGCACATCTCATTAAAAAAGTTGGCACACTTTCCAGACTATCTTTTGCAATAGGATGTCATATCACAAAGCTGGGCAAATAGTATTATTCACACTTTACAGAGGATAGATATGAGATAAACACTAAAAAGTATTTAAGCAGTGTTTTTGCTGGGGTAAACTTTGTCCAGTATCTCCTGGAAAACGCTGCTCTATCACAGGATAGCAGGAGAGCATTTAATGGCAATGTACAGATCACCAGTTCAGGCTAAAACATAACCAGAGGTTTGCTCCTAAACAAATGTTGCCTTTTACAGGTAGCAGTGATTTACCATGGTCCCAGCACTTGTCTCTACTTTCATCCTGCTGTTTTTCCCACTGCTGGAATTTGCACTTGATCCAAAGCCTCATCCAGCCACACAACAAACCAGGGGTGGATTCTGAGCAATGCTTTCAGTCTCCTAGTTTAGTTCTGGAGTTTAGCTGAGAAGCTTTGCTTTGGACCAAGGCAGCATTAATTTAATTCACCTGGCTCACTCCTTAAGGAACAGAATTCGATTTCCCTGCTTACCCAGCTGTAACTCAGGGACCTGCTCTTTGCCCAGACCACATGTCTTATGACGCAGTGAGGACCTTTTCACTCACCATGTGAAACACCACCTTTTGATTAGAAATGCCCAGAGAAACATTTCCAGGCCTCTGAATCAATAATTTTTTTAATGGTTTTGCTCATGGAAAATTTCAGCATTTGCAAACACTGTCCTGTGTTAGGATTACAGCAAAAGAGGGAATATTGACCTTGCCCACCAGCTTGAAATTACTTTAAAAACTTTATCGAAGCTCAAATTTGTTCAGCCCAGAGAAGTGGGAAGAGAGACCTCTTTTGGGCAAACTCTTAGCAATATCTGATTTAATAGATGTTCAGATTGTGGGTCCAATTCCTTTCCCAGCCATACACATGCAGGCATTCCGTAATTCCCTCCATATTAGTGGTCTTTCCTGTCTGTGGAACTAGTACAGGCTAATGGAGAATCAAGGACACAAAGCTAATGATATAACTAAACCGATTTGTCAACCAGAATCAATGGAAGAAATTAAAATCTCTATTCACCTGTTTATTTTTTTAATTTTGAGTTGATCTTCTGTAGGAAGCATGTGGAAGGAGCTCCTGCTTTTCCTTGCAGAAGGGCTGACCTGCTGCTCACTGCAAAAGGATTTCATCCTTTCCATGTCTGCATCTCTCTTTCCGTAAATCATTAACTTTTTTGCTCTCAGTTTTTTTTCACCCTTCCCCACAGAAATGCCTGGTTTCATTTGCTAGAAAGTTAACCAGTTCTCACCACAGTTACAAAGACTGGGATAAAAAAGTCTGTCCCTCTCTAAACTCTTGGTCTGAAGGTTTGCTTTAACACCTACTCACACAGTCACAGCATCTTGTCACAACACGACTCAAACCCAAGTGTTTTTTTCAAGCTTCAGTTGGAAGCTGTGTGACTTTGTGGCCAAGCACAGTCACTCCAGCATGGATCTGACCCCACAAGTTCCATAGGAGTTGGGACCTTTTTTGACAGGAAAGGGAACTTTTCCTAGTCAAGACTGCACCCTATTTGCACTTACAGCAGATTACGCACTGCTGAAAGGGATGTGAAGGGGTTTTATGGTGATTGTAAACCTAAAGCCATCTCAGCAGAAGTGAGAGTGAGATTTGTAAGTATATCAACAGAACAGCTTGTCTCTGGTTCCCCTGCAGCCAGGTGTGAGAGATGCTCAGGGAAAAGCATGAGACGCTTAAACTCTGACAATGCTTTAGCACAAAAAGAATCCCAATATCAAAATCCAAACACACACTGCTTTACCAGCTCTGCAACCCTGTGAATCCAACTTGGTTGGTTTTCAGCAGTCTTTGGAAGGGTTTTTATCTTTCTGATTTAAGATACAGTGTTACTTAAAACCCCTTAACAATCAACCAAATGTCAAAAGATGAAAAAACATTTTCCATCACCCTCTGCTTTTTATAAAAATATATCAATTTAATAACTTGGTTTAAAGAAAAAGAGAATGATCATGTTAAAATACTGCCCAATTTATAAACTTTGACAGTCCCACATACTGAGATGAACAGGCAAATTTATTTAATAAGAAATAAAATACATTTTCTCCCTGCATTCACTGGAATAATAAGACAGACACATCTGTCCCAAATTTCTTTTAAGGAACAGAACAACTGCTACTAACTAGAAAATAGTGCCTTTCTGCTTGCATACCTCAAGATAAATTTACAGCTTCACTGTAACAGTATCAGAATTCAAAATGTAATAAGTTCAAGTAGAATGAGATCAAACATTTCTGTCCACATTAACTCTTTGATGTCACAATTCAATATCTCATAGCGAAAGATGGGGATGTAAAATGCAGGAAAGTTTATGCAACTTCTCGCTGTTCTCGAAGTCGAAATATCTGCAGGGTCTGTTCCGTGGGGTTTGCACATTCCTGTAGGAATGTGTGGTGAGCATGGGAGAAGGCTACACTGCCACAGGAGTCACAGATTTATGTGATTTTTGGGACATGCAGAGCTTATTGTTGGCACAGACCTCAGAGCCTCATATCCCAGTAGCTGTTTAGAGACCTAAACCAACATCTCAGAGATAAAAAATGTCCCAGACACACTTCAGTCAGTGCAAGATCTTTGTGCAGTTAGAGTGCTAACACATTTCAAAAGGATTTCAGGGAAAGGGATGTTCGTCTGCCATCTGACCTCAGAGGAGGGATAGACCACTCTCACCCCCAAAACAGTGCAGAAAATGTAAAACAGTAATTGCAGCCACACAAAAGAAAAATGATACATTTGTCAAGATTGAGAAGACACATCCTTCTCTATGACAACAGGTAGTGTCCCTAAATCTCCACAACAAGGGATTTATGCAATGTCCCACATCAAATGGAAAACCCTCCTTTATGAATTTCTGTTGTCCTCCCAGACCAGACATTTCTTCTTGATCCTTTGCCTTTGGTCCTCTCTGTTTCCTTTGTGCTTCCCAGACGGCACCAAGAAGATACCAACAAAAACCAGCAAAGAACTTCTTTATGAACTTTCAATCAGATCATGCAAGCCCAACAGGCACTTTAGTAATTGTTAGTTCCATGTGGCATTCCCATATACCTGGTCCAGTATTCTGGGAAACTGAACTTTGAGAAAAGTGTAACCAGCAGCAGAATGCAGGCGAGGTGTGCCAATAACCAGCCACGAAGGTGAACCTTCCTAATCAGAACCAAGAAAGGATTTACTGGGGGCAAATGGGAGTCAGCGAAAGAGGCTGTAGCTCCCCACCAGTGCTGCTGATGAAGTCCTTGTTTGTGGGTTGATGTGACACCGCTGCAGCTGTGCCCTGGCACGAGTTCAGCTTGTGCTGGCCAGAGTGCTTTTCTGGTCTAGCCTGAAACAGTTCTGCAAACAAGGCGAGCTGTATGAGCAAAAATCACTTGGTGCCAGTATAAGCTGGGTTTCCCTGAAAGCTTTTGCCAGTGTGAAGTGTTCTTAAAAAACTGTAAAAATAAAAAACAAAAAATGTCACAGCCTTGGCTGGCATTGGCTTGTGTGCAGACGTTTTAAAGATATATTTGGCTCAGGTTTGCTTTTGCTGGATAAGACTGCACCAATGTAATTGAAGAATGTTATGATAATAATAAATGTCACGTTTATTAACATATTTAACTGCATTAATAAATGGGATGCTGTCAAACTGGTGTTACCCTGAGCAAAGACCATAACAACACTAAGTGGTAACTCTTGGGGACTATGTGAAACAAGAATCTTTCTTCTGATGGAGTTGTAAAGTCTGTAACTGAAAACTAAAGCAACATCTCTCTCACCTTTGTGAAGAGCAACTTTTAGATAGGGAAGGTTACTTAGCAGGGTCCAGAACACACAATGAAAGCAGGAAAGGAAAAAGAAATGAGCTTGTACTGTGACAGGTCAAGGTCTCTGGATTCCCAAAGGCTATTCCTTTGCCAACAAAAGTGTTTTGCTGTCTAAGAAACAGATAGTGAACATCCTTGTCTACGAGTATCTAAACCTAAAGTGATTTAACCTGCCACAGTGAAATGAAACCTTCCATGAGAGAGTCCCAGAGGAAAAATTAGTTGCCCTGAATATACCCACCTGGGACAAAGCACGTGTCCTCCAAGGGACAGACAAGTCAGACCCTGCATCTGCCCAAAAAGTCTGAAAAAAATTGTTAAAAACTAAAATTCAAAAGTAATTACCTGAATAAGGGTCACAGAATTCATTAATTTGTCGATAGGGCTTATTAGAACAGAAGAATGTCAGGCAGACACAACAACTATGACCTGCCATAAACCAACCAAACCACAACTGCATATAAGAATGTACCATTTTATCTGTCTGGTTTTCAGAGCATTGTTAGTGCTGGAAAATAGTTCTGCTCAGTGGCAAACAAGTGATGGCCTCACCTTCTGCACAACTGGCACAAAATAGGGACTGTAAACTGTGGAGACTAAACAGCTGGGTGCCCCACTGGACCATTTGCCCCATTGCACTTGCCAGCTGAGGTTTGGAGAGGGGAGGTTTTAAATATATTTTTGCACATTTTTTCCTATTCAATCAGCACTTTTTCCACAAATGCTTGCAGGTTAGGAGGACTTTTGGACCTTGACCAGACAAAGCTCTTGGCTACTTGCAAGTAAAGAGTTTGGAAGGATTACTGACCTATTTGAGGGCTCAAAGGAGCAAGGGAGGCAAGGTTTGTAGGGGGATGTAATATATTTTATGAGGAAAACTGGTATCACTGGAAAAAATGGACAAGCTGTCATGGACACAATTTTTAAGTGCAAGCCCTGTCAAAGGTTTTAGTTTCTAGTGCAGATGAATTATTTGGTTTACCCCTTCTGTTGCTTTGAAACACCTCAGGGCCAGTTTCCTCCCATTCCCAGTCACTTGGCTGTGGTGCCTTTTCCCACAGCCTCATCCATGAGATCTGAGCTGCTCTCTAGGTGTACCTTTCATTTCTCACAGGGCACCTGAGGCACCTCCTGAATTATATGCCTATAATTCAAGGGGATTTAGGACACCTGACGTGTCATGTAATGCTACACAATTACATCCCAGATCCTGCCTTTCAACATCTAAAATCCAGCAAACCTAGATGAGGTGATTTCAGGCTAGGTTTCTTTGTGGTTCCAGTATGGATATTTTTTTTTTCTTTTTTTTTCTCTCTTTTCTTTTCTTTTTGGGCAAAGATTAGCTGTAACAAAGCAAATCTAAAAAAAAAAAAAATAGTGACTGTGGATTCTTTATATACTCAATCCTCTAATCCACCCTCACATAATCTGTTCTATCACACAGCCCTTGGTGTAGGTGTGTAGAAGGGATCTGATGACTGAACTCCATTGTGTGAACACCCACACAGCACAAGCAGACCGAGCTGTTGCTGCAGCTCTTCCTCCAGCACAGCAGTTGAGCTCGACCATCGTCGCTCCCCACCCACCCTCTCACCCCCTCTGTGCTCTCTCCTTTACCACACCCCAGTGCCAGGGAACTGCTTCCTGCAGGCCATACCAGAGTTTAGCTTCACTCCCTGTCCTGAATCTGCTTCAGAATTCAGGAAAAAGGTCCTCGCCAGTCCCTGATGTCAGCAGAGCAGCAGGATCCCAGCCCTGCAGGTGAGAGTGGAAAATGTGATGTGATGTGCTTCATGTTGCACAAACCCATGAGCTGACAGTTCTTTTGAAGATGAGCAAAAGAAGAGGGTGGGGATAAAGACTGCAACTGCATGTTCTCCAAATATTCCACTGCATTTGACATACAAGGTCTTCATTTAGTTCAGCTCATGCTGGGGATACTGAAACCCTACTCAAATATATATTATTTCTACCGGTGCTGCAACTTAACAATCAAATCACCTCCTATATTCATTTTATATTTCTCAGCCTTCACAATACGTGTCAAATGCAGAATTTCTGAAAAACAGGGGACTGGTGAACAAGTGCTACTGCCTGCTAATAAAATAAGTTGTGCTACAGAAACTTAACAGGTTGTGTGTTGAATGTTTGAAGAAAAAACAACAAAACTGTTTCCACCTACCCAAATACTAACTGAATAAATTGGCCAAAAGCCTCATATTCTTACACAAACCATCTTTTTTATTAAGAAAAGATGTACAAAGAAAGATTCAGTCCCTAGCAGGACGCAGCTAAAGAAATGGAGAGGTAGCAAAAGGGAGTTTAGAAAAAGCAATGAGGCACAGGTCAATGGCAATATATCCCTTATATTTGTCTAAAGGAAAATTTGGAAATCTAACTAAAAAATTGATGCCAAATATCCCATTAGCTGATTCCAAAACCTGTTTCAACAGCTCAAACCTTTTTCATATCACTGGGGCTGCACAGGTGCCTACAAAGGCATAATTTGAATTTGTTTCTTATAAAACAGCTCATAAGTAGAAAATACCCTGGTTTAGCCATTATCAGGCATATTTTTCTAGGTGCCCATAATGGCAAAACCAGCATAAGCCATTCACATCGTTAAAGCTTTGGGAGCTGACCAGGCTTAGCACACGGGCTCTGTGAGACCATAAAGAAAATGTCTGCAAGCAAATTCCTATCAAGAATGAATCAGAACTCTGTGTAAAAGGTAATTTCAGCATCTCTGGCCTAGCCAAGTAATGCCAATTTAGGTATATAAGATAGGTATATATACCTATATAAGATATAAGGCCAAAGACTTTCAACTTAGACAACATTTCCAAGCAGAAAAATTTTTTTAAAAAATTATGTTGTAGGAAACCTAGGTAGGTATTAGTCCTTTTAGTGCTTGTTTTTTTAACAAAAACTAATAACACACCCTCATTCTGAAATTCACAGTGGCATCATTTAATGGTTGCAGCTGTGCCAGCTCTCTGGATTAGTAAATCAAAATAATGAAATTGTGAAATATCTTCCTACCATCAAGAAAAGAAAAAAAAGTTTTAGGGTTTTCCCAAGCATTTGCAGCGATGATATCACCAATCAATTCTTGTTGTGTAGTGAGCAGAAAAGAACTAATTATGTAATTATGTGACTTTTTTTTTTTTTTTTTTAACCTGGGCTTTAGTATCCTGCCTCTTGATTATTTAAGACAAACACTGNAACATATAATAATTATTGGTCCTGGAAACTTAAATTTAGAATATGCTGTAATCCTGAGTTCATTATGACTTGAGGGACTGGTAATAATAATAAGGCATTACGCAGCCCTAAGGAGCTTCATATCTAGAAGGTAAATACTTAAAAGCCCTGGTACATCAGCAAATCCAGAGGCAGGAATAGAGATTATTATAGTTTTAGGTGAGGGTACATTATAATTCTTGCTTTTAAATCAGCTTTAAATCTGATTGCAGAAGAGCTGGATTTCAAAAAAGAGCTTTGGTGTGCAAGAACATGGGAAGGGCCTGTATTTTGCTTTCTACTCCTTACTTGTTGGTACTCTGGGGTAGAAAAAGTGCCTGAAAATCATTAAGAACTGAACAAACTGAAGTTGAAAGCTTTGGTCATGGAATGGAAATAGGAAGCAGATAAGTGTGTTGTGTTTTTCTTCATTGTTTTGCCCTTAGACCATGACATTTGAAATTTAAAGTCATTGTTTGCCGATTTGTTTTTGTTTGTTTACACTTCCTGTGTATAATGTTTTGATCAGCTCAGCTCACTTTGTCAGACAGAAGGACTCTCACTGCAAAATAGCAACTACAAAGCTGCCCTTGTTTTTGACAAGCTAAAATACCTGTGTGATTAAAGCTATCAAATGACCTCTCTATCCTTAAAGCACTGACTGGCACCTAAGCCATAACTCAGTAATAACATATGATCTGAATAACACACCTCCAGTTATAGAGTCTCCCTCTAGTCACTCTGTAACCCTAGTAAATAGAATATTAGTAATTAATGAAGGGTTGCACTGAGGTGTTGTGTCTCCTGAAGGGCCAGGCTGCCTGTGCTTTGCTTTGCCCCTGGGTAACACAAACCTTGTGGAGAAAAAGGAGAGGAGGAATCACCTTTGGGGCACTCCAGCTTCACTTCTTCAAAGCGTCAGTGATTCCACAGCCCTGCTCTAAATAAAAGGCAGGATTCCAGTCGTGGGCTGGTTACATGTGCCAGTCACTGGACTACAGGAGAGAGGGGCTGGGGGAAGAGTTGCTGCCTGAAATAGAAACTTTGGTGGGAAATGAATCCTGGAGAGCTGATGCTCCTTTGAGTTTTGTTTCTGAAGGGCTGCTTTAGCAAGCCTGGCTGCTGTGACTCCTCTCTCTCACTAGGATGCCATTTCTCCACAAACACCTGGAGTAGCACAGCTCACAGAACCCACCAGTCTGAAAAAATATTCTGTTTCCACAATTCCTGGCAATGTGCTTTTGGATTTAGCACTGGTAAGTCAGGAGTGATGTGACATCTTACAGAAATGATGATGCTCCTGCAGCAAGGGGCTCTTGGAGAAACACTCTGTAAAGTCAAGGGTGGAAAAGTCAAGGAGAAAAGCATCCCAAAGAAGCTCATGAATTGAGGGAAAGGTAACAGCTGGATTAATGTTCAACTGCTTCATTTTGGGGTTTGCCATCAATAATTAAGTGTAATTAATAAATAGTGCCCTGAAGATAGGATCAAACAGACTTTGGGTGTGGTGCTTAATCCTTCCTGAGTTGGAGAGCAAGGCCAGCAGCCTATAATGGATTTAACTAATTCTCTTAATTGCAGCTTCATTTGCCTGATCTTTCTAAATGGTATTAATCTGGCGATTTGCAGAATAAGCACTTGGAAAAGACTTACCAAAATCACGGTAGGATCTCAAAGATACATTTCTCTTCTTAGATTTTCTTCAGTGGGAGAAGAGATTTCATTATCAATGCAAATTCTATTAATTTGGCTAAGCGTTCACAGTCTTTGTTGGCATAAAATAAGAATTTAAAATGTCATTAACAAATTCAACCCTTAGAATCAACATTGGAAATGACAAATTCTGCAAGACTGCTAATTAGTTATTTACAGATTAAATACTTCTGAAAGGCAAAACTGCAGCATTTGACTCTCATTTCTGTGCTGGGTACTGAAGCACTGCACAGATTTCTGTGTCTTACAGAAGGAAACACATCCCACGTGCTGGCAACCACACTGGGAGACAAGATAATCACATTTCTTTATCACCCTTTGCCTGGACAACAGCAAATCTGCACAGGAGGCCTTTAGCTCTGGGTGAATTCCAGTTAAAGAAGTTATAGATCACATCCTCAGGTTTTCTAGATCTGATCTGCCCTCTGCTCTCACCACCCAGGAGTTCAGTTCCCTTCTCTACAGAGCTCACTAAGTTGAGCCTATTAGAGGTAAAACAATCAACAAAACCTAGAGATGCAGAGGTCGAGTCCACTGCCAACAGTTTCTCTCCTTGGGACAACAGAAAATTTCTTCTCTGACAGCATTTTGTTGGAGAAAAAGGAATTAACTGCAGCTCATTTGGAAAAAAGTGAAGCTGAGTGAATGGCTTTGACTTGCCAGAGGTGACCAGCTGTGCCAGTTTTGACTCTTGACCTGTTTTTGAGTTTGATTTCCTCCCTAAGTCCTGCAGAGGTAACAGCTTGCCCTAAACTCAACAGCATCATTGGTGCTTTCACCCATGAAAATAAATAGCAAAATTCCCACTGGCTCAGTGGTGCAGCATCTGCCAGCAGAGTCCAGTTCTGCTCATGGCAAGGATTCTTCTATCTTTTAATTACAGACTGTGAATAAGATATATATATATAACTAAATCAAACATGAGCAACATGGGCTGTCCCACCACACACAACACTGTGCTGGTTTAATGGAGGTTCACACCACTCATCTTTTGCCTCCCTATGGTTTGCTGCCTCCATCGCTGTGTTTTGCCTGAAGCTGGGCTGTAAATTATTAGGAAAAACATGTTTGTTTTTTCCCCCCTGTGTTTGTGCAGCATTGAATCTAAGAGAATCAATCAATAAACTGAGAATCCAAGGGCCCATCAACCCACTGTACTATTCATAAAGACCAGTAATTATGTTGTTCTCATTATCAAATCAAAGAAATAACGCTGCTTCAAAGCTACACATGTTGCAAGTAGCAAAGTGCATGTGATATCCATGGCCCTTTTGCTGCTCTTAGCTAGCCACTAACTCACTTAATTTTGTGTAGTTTAGCACATTACAAGATTGTTCAGGAGTGCCATAAATGATGTCAGGCACCATCAGAAACCACTTCAGAAAATCATTGCCTGTAGCCAGATCAAAAGGTGAACACCTGGAAACTTGCAGTTCTGGGAAAGCAGAATAAATCTTTTTTCTTTCCTCCTTTTTTCTCTTTTTTTTCCTTTCTCTTCCTCTTGGAGATTTGTTTCTTTTTGCCTTAAAGAATTTGAAAGGTTTATTTACAGCTTTTCAAATGACCCCTAATCTATTTAGAAAAACATAGCATGGCAAATTCATCTCGGGTGTAACTCCATTTGTTGACTTAAGCAGACTTGTGCCAGAAGGGAGCCTGGCCCAGGAGTTTCTCTGCAGAGAAAAACAAAGCATTTGAATACAACACTTAATTGGCTCCTTGAGTCCCATCACAGGCTGTCCTGGAATATATTTATTAAAGGTAATTCTTTTATCGTGGTAAGATTGTATCAGTAACTGAAACTCATGGTATTAGTTTTAAACCTTGCCTTGTTCCCCAGGCTTCACTGCTTGAGGCTGATAATTTTCACAGCACCTGACAACGTTTAAAGAGACATTGTATTATGTAGTTGAGTGAAATCTAAGACCATAAATAACTGGGAAAGTTGCTTATTTTGTCAGATATCAGCAATATAATTAATTACAATCCATCAGGGTCAACTTTCAGGAAGTAATATAGAAGGTTGTTTACCGTGGAACTGCAGAATTTAAAGATGTGCTGGGAGCTTGTTGCAAAGACACACAGACTCCATAAGTAATATTAAAACGATGTCTGCTATATAATCAAAACCTAATTGATTTGTTTAAGCCTACAAATTGCTAGCATTCTTCTCTTGACCAGCTTTTTATATTGACTCACTATTTTTATGTGACTTTGATATTTTTATCAGCAAGACACAAAAAACTAATATTTTTATGAACACATAAACCCCAGAAAAAGAATTTGGGATACAAAAGGTCTATCAAAAATAGTAGTTGCTGATTTTCTTGTACTAAGAATAGAGCATGAATCTGCCTGTAAGAGCTCTCTCCATATGTTATATATGGAGTGGGGGCACAGGGGAGAGCGGAAGGACACTAACGGGAAAGGATTGGCAAAAAGGATAAGGAAAAGAGACTAAAGAGAGAGCAGGGAGAAAATTTGGGAGGGGAAAAGATGGAAATATTCCGAAAGCAGAAATAAGCAAGTGTGATTGGGAGGCTGAGACAGGGCCAAAGCAGCAACAGACAATTGATCCTGTTGCCTGCTTGGCTGGTGAGCGGATATAATGGTCATATAGCATTAATCCTCCCTGTCCTGTCCCAAGACACAATCCTTAAAAGATCCACTGATGAAGCCAGAAGAAAACTGATGAACAATTTGTGTACATTTTGGATGAATCAGTTGCTTTGCTTTCATTTGGATATTAATGATGTTGTGATTGTATTAGAGTAAGCTGGGTTTGGGTTTTCTCAAGTACACAAAAAATCTGCACAGTTTTAATTAGTTTGCTATGAACAAGCTCATTTTAAAGAGTAGCATTTAGTAGATTGTAGAAGATTTCCATCCCTTTTCTCTGACTTTATTATACCAATTAAAAGTTGTGCTTGCTCCACTGCTTTGGCCTTACACTGTGATTTTGGTCATATAGTTTAACAGTTTTTAAGAGAATCCTGAGGCCACAGAGCATTTGCAAACACACACCAAGCTGAACTGATGGGGAGAGCACTAAGAGGGAAATTTGTTTCAAAAATAAAAATGACCTTCCATGTGCAAACAAACTCATTTGCAGGAAAAGGACTATTAAAACAGAGCCCTTTAATGAGGCTCCCAAACAATATTTTTACAAACCAACTTCTTGCTAAAAAAGCTGTCTGAGTGTATGCACGTGCACTGCTGCTAAAACCAATTACTTTACTACATATGCTAATAATACATATGTATGACTAGCAAATACATATGCTAATAATTCAGCCAGGGTAAAAATGTTAAAGAAAAAAAAAACAGAGTGGTATTTTGTAGAATGCTGGTTTGGTTTATCCAAGCAACTTGAATTTATACACCACAAGAAAAAAAGTGTTTTCTTTTGTGCATATAAAACAACATCTGATTTAAAGCAACAAATATAAACTGTGCCAATCCCAAGCAATTATTTGAGATAAGAATAAATTAAATGCCCAAGTTATTTCTATATACAAATATAATCCAGCATCACTGGGATTTTAAAAATGGCTTCATAAGAGCAAGGTCAAGCTCTGTAGCAACAACAGCATTACAGACATTATTTAGATATAGAATTACCAAGTCAGACAACTTTTGGGTTTGCTCTCCTCTATGGAACACACAATCCTTTTTGCAGTTCCGGGTTACAAATGGCAAACTTAATCTGAAGAGAAAGGTTTGTTTGATGTTAACTGCAATAACATCTCTATTCTGTTAGAGCTCTTAAACCTTTTAATAAAGCAGATACTTGACACAAAGTTTTTATTTTATTTTTATAATAGATATATACCCCAAAACTTGAAGTAATAAATCTGGCTATAGAGTAATATTTCTCAGTATTTGCCACATAGTTTGTACGTATTAGTGTTGCATAATAAATAGATGTTTAAAATATTTGTTCATAAAGGTCTTTCCTTGAACTTAAGCGTAAGTTATCTAAACAGTTGAAAAAAGATTTATAGTTATGAAGAGGCCTATATGTCAAGCAAAGTTTTATGATATGTTCCATAATAAATTAGCAATAAATGGATACAGGTGACTGTGGAATTTATGGCCTTTAATGTTTTAATGCTTCACTAAAGAAAAACCTATTATTAAGGTCCTAAAGGGTAATACAGGAATACCATCTACAAATTGTCAAATTAAATAGTTGTTGCCAGGTATTTGAACAGTGGAACGTTTCTGCTTGACCAGCAGCAGGGGTGGACAGCAAAAAAGCAGGAGAAGGCCAGGTAATTTCTGAAGTACAGCTGAATATTTCACCCTGAAAACTCTCCTCACTGGAAATGAGAGTCCATTCCTAAAGCATCTCACATTTGAAAAACCTGTAATTATCCAGGTAATCTAAGTCTGCTTGAAGGGCTCCAAATCACTCACACAGGTAAAGGCTGAAGGATTCATCCCAGTTTAATGGAAGGCTAAAAGCCAGTGAGGGAAGCTTTGCTTGGCAGAGACCTTTTCAAACGTTTCTGTCCACATGAAAACTATTGCTTGAATTCAAGAAATAACACATTGTGGAAAAGAAATGGATTTCACTGTCCTAACGCTGTGACCTCCGATAATACTGGAAAGTGCCCTAAAATACAAATGCCAATTTGTTGCTGCAAATGCTTGTGAACCTCTATTAAGTGATTAGACCTCCATCAAAGGATAAAAATATGGATAAAACTGATGAGAACCCAAGCAGAAAATAAACCAAACCTTTGAGTCAAAACAGGGTGAGGTAAAGGGAGAGAGATTTATCTTTGAAGGGGAATCAGACCTGGCAGTAAGGAGTTAAGATTCCAAAACGACTTGGCAGTGCTGCCCTGCTCTCGGGAAAAGCCCCCCCAGGGATGTAGCAGAGACTCAACCCCGTCCTCAAAATTGCTTTCTAAGATTAAGCATATCCAAGCCATTAGCAGGATGTCTGCACGTTAACACATCAGCACAAAGATAGGGCCAGGGGGAGGGGGAAAGAGTTATGCAAAAGTGCTCTGCGACTGCCATTGGGGCAGTTCATCCCCTAAAAGGAAACACATGTTATACAATCCTCTACCTAATAGGGTTGGACAGTAATTAAAAAATATCTTTTATTTGGAGAGCTGGGTCTTGAAACTACCAGCTCGCACCATTAATCTTTTTGATGTACTGCAAAGATCTGCAGCAAAGGTCAGCGAGCAGGAGCTCTGCCATTTGTAGGGGGACGAGCTCCCTGATGGGACAGGGAACTGCAGAGCAGAGAAAGCCATTACACCTGGCTATCAGTTAGCTGCTTCACAAAGGGACCGTAGGGTGGCCATGGCCTGGTCACATCCCCATCTGCTCTCATATCACTGGGCCATTGGTAAATCGCCTTGAAAAACTAACTCCAGCGCCTCGGAAATAAAATTCAGGCGAGGCAACTGCACAAGGAAAATATTTAACTTGAATGGAAAGCAGGAAGAGAGTTCATTACTCTCAGGATGCCTTGATCTGCTCCTCAGAGATGGCAGAGCCAAACCTACTGTAAAATGACGTGTCTAATACTCAAGTTATACCACGCTGACTGTGCCATAACAGTAAAAGCAGCAAACCCAAAGCTGCACTCCATCCTCTCAGCACTATCACTGCTCTGCCCCATCAAATGTTTTCAGCAGTCCCATTGCTCCTGCTGGGGAATCTTCGGCTCTAAAGCACCTTGATGTCCTCTAGCAGTAAAATTAAATTCTCAGAGTGGCTACCCCCAGTACAACCAGGCAGAGTTTGTGATCAGGGAGGAATCCATCCATAGCCAGAGCAGGCACCACATAACTGTTCCATAGCAGGGCCTGGAGGGCAGTGTTTCAGCCAGCCTCTGACACTGTCTCGGAGGATGTGCCAGATTAAGCCCCACTGTCATTCAAATAATCTCCAGCCTGGCTCGGTAAAGAGAGAAGCTTTCCACTGCAGATAGGGATAATCGTTAATGAACCCATTAGTCTTGCTCACTTCACAGCTCCTTTCCCTTCCGTGCTCTACTCTCGTGACACCACGAGATGTTTTCCCTTATTTGACACAGTTAAGAACCTCGCTTTGGGGCTTTTTTTAGATTTTGGGGTGTTTTACAAAAGAATTTGATGAACACGTGTGATTTCATCTGGAAGTTGTTTTTATCCCCATGCTGTGAAGAGCTAACTTCCAGATCACCCTCCCATCCATATGTCTATCAGATGTGTTCATCTTCTGCTGGGCTGGGCAGGGTGGTTGAGATTTTTCCCCACTATGAACTACGAGCTTATCTGACCCTTAACAATGACTGCTGCAGGTGAGTTGTAAACAGCAGTTTTATCTGCTGTTCAGATAAAACTCAGATACTATCTACAGGTATGGCCTCTGTTTCCCAGGAACCTTCTGCTGTGCTCTGTCCAGAGCGCCAACAAGTTATTACTTCCCGGGGAAGGCTCCCTCATCCCCAGGGTGAAGCTTCTGCAGAGTCTAATATTATATAAACGCTCAATTGTTGCTGTTTCCTTGTGTGCCTTTTTTTTTTTTTTTTTGCAATTTATCATTTGCCCTAAAATTTCTGTATCACTGTCAAAGGCAGATTATCGAATAAAATCCCATGATTATTTTTTTGGATGCCGTCTCCCTCAGGACAGAATAAACTGAGATGATTGTGTGAGCAAAGGATAAATTTAGCTTAATAAATGTCCCTAGATCTGGCTCTGGGGTGTAGTATCACCTCTCTATTTTCTCTGTTCCACTCAGGAAATACAGAAGGACATCTTCTGATACACTGGTCTTTCTCCTTGGACAGCTGAAGTTAGCAGACTTAGATCTTTCTATTCCTTCTATGTTAACAGTGTCTTTTATGCCTGATTTCAGCAGCTGTGATTAGCCCACATACAGAAATATTCTGGAAAGATCAATTCACAAGGACACTCAGCTTCTGGGGACAAGACAAGTAAAAACACTATTGTGCAAAGACAGTTGACATCTTCTAAATATGAAGGTAACAGAAAAATAGGACAGATTTCTGATTCAAAACAATATTTATTTAATTTACATATTTAGCTGGCATATTTGTGCAAATGAGAGAAAAAACTGCACTACTACTTCACCAGATATAAAGTTTTTCACTCTAACCACATGCTTCTAAATAATGATTTTCAGATTTTTCTGTCTCTATCCACTACTGCAAAATGACAAATCTTTAAGCATATTATACAGATATGTTTCCTGAGGTTTCCAATGTATGGGTATTTTAATGGCAACTACAGTAGTGTCCAAATGAGGATAAAGAAATAAAATTTATGTATTTCAGATGCTTCTTCATTTAAAGCAGACTGAAAAAACAAGGAAATGGGGAAGTGATAGGTGTAATGCACTGCAATTGCTTTGCATCTGGGATTTTCAAACATTTTTAAACCGCTGGAATCTCTTCATGCATGCAGACAAATTCCAAAGAGCTTTGAAGAGACTTCCTTCACATACACGTTGTGCATTGGGAATGGGTGTGAACCAAAGCTCTGCTCTGGGTATTCCTCTGCATCCCCACCTGAGTCTGTGGCTCTGCATCCCTACCTGAATTTTGCAGCTGTGGTGACCCCCTGTTATGTCCAGGTTTGAATATTCTTGTAACCCTTGTAAGGCACCATTTCAAGTAATAAAATTATATCAGTGATCTCTGAGAGCTGCAGTGGGGGAAGAAGGGATCCCTACCTTCAGCTGCAGCTTTCAGGCTGGTCCTTGGAGACTGGGCTGCAGGGGCAGATGATGTTTCCACCAACTCCCAGTGCAAACTGCAGCATTGCTTGTCATGTACTACAAAATGGGATTGCTCTTGGCTTGAGAAGAGCTCTCTTTGTCTCTGTACTGAGACAAAATCCAGCAAAAAAAGCTTGAGTAAAAATGCAGGAGGTGTTTGGCTTTCATGCCCAGGTTGCTGCAGCAGCTGGGACCAGAGGGAAAGGGTAGCACTGTCTGTTGTGAACACAAAGGTAAAAACAGCTGGATGAAAGCAAGAGGTCTTCTGTCAGAAGGAATGGAGAAAGTGATGGAAGGAGCACCAGACAGAACAATGTCCAAGTAGAGATGAAGAAATTCAGAGGGGGATTTTTCTTCCAGGGACAAGACAGGACAATACAAAATCAGAAATACTGAGAAGAGGTTAAGCCTACTTGAGGGACAGGGTTGCTGCTGACAATATGAGATCACTGTTTGAAAAAATCACTACAAAAGATGGTACAGATACCGTGTTGTTGAAAAAGAAATAAAATAAAAGAGGCACATCAGTAAATATGAGTTTAGACATTTCAGGAGTCGCTGTAGAGTCTGTATGGAACAAAACAAAACAATAAAACAAAACAAAACAACAACAAAAACAAAACAAAAAAACCACACACACACACACACACACAAAAAAAAAAAAAAAGGCGCCACAGCTTTTAAACAAAAGAAAAAGAAACCAAGACAGAAAAGTGAGTGAATCAACTTCAATCTGTGAAGCTGCTGACACTTTCCACCCACTCAGAAGGGGCTTCCTAAAAAAGCAGAATGTTCTCTGATGTTGAAAGAGAAATACAAAAGAAAAGCACCAGTAGCTATGACTGGATATCCAAAAAATGTCCATTTGCACATACACCTTCAATATAAAATGACAGTCTAAGACACCTGGGTACCTGTGTGATTTCTTGGGTTTATTCATGTATAGTCTATTGTTTCACATTAAATATTTCCATAATAATAATGGAGTGTGACATCTGGGGTTGTTTTCTTCCCAAAGGTATGCAGCAAGCTGAGTTTTATATCCAAATATATATGTCTCATTTGATATTGGCTAAATGGCTACTTTCTCAAACACAACAATGCCTGGCTCAACAGCCTTTCTACTGTGATTTATGTAAGAGACAAGTTCAGGAACATTTCTTTCTTTTTTTTCTTCTCTGACAGTATCTTTCTTTTTTTCTTCCTAATTTCAACTCAAGAGGGTCTCAGGGAAAAAAAAAAAAAAAAGGAAAGGAAATTATGATAATGAAATTCTATTTCCCTTTTAAAGATCCAAGCAGAATCTTTAGCTAACATGCTTATTGCAAATTCAGACAGGCAGGATGAAAATTCAAAATTATTCTCACTTTCAAAAATAAAATCAATATGTAAAAATCTCTGTATCACAGCAGAGAGCACCACACCTTGAAATCAATAGCCTAATTCATATACAAAGCTGAAATTCCACCACTAAAAGTTCTGTATGGTGAATCCAGCCCAAGCTTTTGTCTCTAAATTCATTTTTCCAAATATCCCTACCTGGGGAGTGGGAGACTGAAGCAATAGCAGAAAGTCACCTCTCCAGGAACCAACCTGACTGCAACTTGTCTGGTGTTGAGTGTCTGGTTCTGGTTTTACTCCTGTAGGACTGAAGTTAAACCATATATTCTTGCCCTCTGTCATCTGACAGAGGAATGTACTCAGCCCCCTAACATTTGCACTGCTTGTCTTGCTGCCATCATTAAGAGAACCTCCTGCCTTGTAAAAATGTAACTACACGTGTTTCATAAAAATCGATATAAAAATAACAACACCGGGGTACTTACATCTTTCTGGAACAATTGAATTCTGAAACGAGCATCTCTGGTTCTTCCTTCTGCAAATGGATCAAATTACATTTCACTAGGTAATAAAGTGTGGTACAATAGCCTGCCCAATCTGTTTTCATCTTGTCTGGTACAAAGCTTCAGATATACTCACTCATTATTCAACCTAATGGGCTGGGTTTGGCATATACTGAATGTTAGCGTTCTCCCTGGAAGCTGCAGAGGTTAACTGCTCCTAACAGCCTCTTTCCTTCCTTTCTGGGAATGTTTTCCCCATGAATATTTGAAACAACAGAACTAAATGTCATAATACCCTAGAATGAAGGTGCTGGTACAGACCACAGTGATGAAATAATGGTGGCAATTTTTTTTGTTCTAATCCTTTGTCACACCAGTGGAACCTGGTCCGTACCTGGAAATATTCTGAAACTTGTCAGGGAAGTAATCTACTCTTGCCAAAATGCTTGCAGAACTGAAGGTCCACGTTATTAAGCATTATTATCATTCTTTATTCACTTTATTGGTAGTGTTTGCATGATTATGGCTCTCCATGAGGAAAAAGAATACTGTCAGAGGCTGAACTGGAGATGTTTGTTCAATTATCATTTCAGAGGAGCAAAAAAAATCTTTCTAAATACAAATGACTTAATTTAATGTTAACTATGAGCTAAATAATAGTCATTGTAATTCTGTAAGTGGTCCTGCTGCACTTCTAAAGTTACTAAGTTCTGCAACAGGATCCTGCTGCACTTCTAAGTTACTTCTAAAAGCAGAAGCTTGAAAAACCAATGTATATAATTTCTAGGCTCCGCAGCAAGGAATTACACAAATTGTTAATCAGGCACCAAAATGAATATACTGTTGATACAGTTGAAATGTTTTCTTTGCTCTCCTTTCGTGCTATAATATTTTTCTAGTCCCTGCACTCAAAGTAGATACATCACATTTTGATGTAGTTAGGCTCTTTTCAAGGTGTGAAATTGGTAAGTACCAACACCAAAGGAAAAAAATTCCTTTAATACTGCGCTGTGCCACTTGAAGCTGTATTACCCTTTGGCTTCGAGCCAGCAAACTCCAGTGAGAACTATTTTATAGCACATGACTATAATAAAAGATATTTAAACATGGCCTAACAATGGATTAAACTAGTAAGACACAGTTTGTGTTAGATCCCAAGGATGAATATCAAAAATAGAGGCAATAGTTTCGAAACAACAGCCAGCAGTGAAAAGTTTACTTCTAATATAAACCAGACAGTCCCCAAAATAATTTGTGGTTTATTTAATTCTTACTGTTCATCTTGTGTTCTTTTGAGTAAGTTGAAGTAAGACACCCGCGTAAAAGCACCAGCTGGTTTAGATTTTGATTCTGGATCTCTAGTGAGCTGAAAAACTCTAATCTGCATCTGCAAGGGTGGGGAGCCGTTTTTGTAAACAAGGGAAAAAAAAAAAGATTTGCTATGGGGGGGAAGGGGAGCTTAGAAGAAGGTGCATTTTGGGAGAAGAGAGAAAAAACAACCTCGTTAATATATTATAATAAATTACTGTTTTGTCCGTATCTGGTTTTATTTGCACAAACATCAATTGCATGTGAGCCCTGAAAAAAGAATGTTTCATTGCCTTTAATACGCACTGCAGTGTGCACCCATACAAAATCATTACTGTAACAAAACCAGCTGCATGTAATAGAAAGCAAATGATTTACAATGTTACTATAAGAAACTACTTTATTTCATATTATCATAAAAAGAACAGCACTGAAAATTTGCATGACAAACACAAGAATCCAGGAAGTTCCAAATCTAATTCATTTTTAGGTTTTAATAGGTATTAACTTACAGAGGTGAATTGTTAAGAACATTTCTTACAGAATATTTCCAGAGAGTTTAGCTGCAATATTGGAACTTATATTTAGTGAAATGTGAACTAGCCCAGTAGATGAAGAAAATGCATAAGCTTTAAATTCGCTGCTGGACCTAAAAAAAGCACATTTATTTTTATCACCATGCTGTGGCTGAAGGTTTGGGTCTATCAAGGATCTCTCAAGTCAATGGGTCTTCAGTCCTCTGAACAAAGACTGCTGGATTAGACGCTGTTCTAAAATTTCAGTTACCAACCTGCACAGTGACTGTTTTAAACTGTTGTGAAATTTTAACAAATAAACATGAGCAGTTTCAAACCCACATTCTGCCTGGTTGTATGGAGGAGTTGGGATACTCTGCTGATTTAGCAGATTATGAAGGATCAAATCCCAACTCTGTCTCACGCAGGTCATGAAACAAGTTCCTGTTGTGTTGTGGAAGGGAAGCCTATTGTACTCAGCTAGGGAAGGAGATAACAGCTGTTACCAAAAAGGTGGCGGGCATGTAAAAGAAAAACTGAAGTCTTGAACAAATGAAGCTTTATAAGACCCAGGCAGAACTCAAACAAATGTTCAATGAAAGTCACTTTTATGGCTGTACTTTGGTTTATCGCAAGGCAGCAATAAATGTGTCTCATTAAAAGCCAGTAAAAGAACACCACCTACACCACCAATTGCTGTAACTGCAGATATAGCAGATCTGGAATAGTTACCTAAAGACCCTCATTTCCTAGCATTTAATGCTTCCCTGTCCATATAAACTAGCTTTCTATGGATTTAAAGACTGTTGGATGCTAAAAGCAGCAGCTGTTCCTGGGAAAACGACACTTTCAAAGCCCTGTTTCTTTCTCAAGGTGAAGTTAGAGGAAGGTTGAATGAACATGGAACGCTCCTTGGTGAAAAAAAATTGCCAGAGGAGAACATGCCAACAGAAAAACAAGCAATTCCCCCCATCCTGACTGGAGTGTAAGTGTTCTGCCTCAGCTTTATTGCTCAGCGGGTCAAATTCATTCCTGGTGAAATGGCAGTTCCCATGGTGAAGCCGCAGGAAAATTCTGAAACATTCTGGCACCTGTCAAGAAATGGGGATGTGAAAGTGGGGGGAGGAACTGGCATGTAGAAGCTGGGATTAAGGGTGGGAGCCACCACATAAAAGGTTATTCTTGTTCTAGTTGTTAGAACTTTTTTATTGCGTAGAATTTACATACATGCTTATTAAGTGGTTTAAAAAAGAAGCCTGACAGATATTAAACAGCATGCCACACTCTTTATGCTGCTGCCATACAGATGTGTCCAAAGCATAAACAGACTTACAGTCAGCACTTGATTGCTCTATGGGAGAGTATCTCTGCAGTAAATTTCTCCAAACTTTTCAGGACAATTAACTTGAGAATTGGAATTTTTTTTCTCTCCCCGCAGATTTGATCCATTGCTTGATCTCTCACTGCTTTCCAATTATGCAGGGAAAATATATAGCAAGTGTTTTAATACCCTAGATTGAATTTCCTAAACCTAAGCTAGCAGCAGAATTACTGGGCCAGGGATTCTGGCACAAGAAGTACAGCTGTGTGTGAGCTGGTGGGAAAACTATTGGAATATCATGACTCGTCTTGGTGTTCACACTTCAAAGAAGCCACGGAAAATTGAAAATAGATCAGAAAAGAATGATTTCAAGATCTGGAATATCTGCCTTGTAGGGATAGATGTTTGCAGCCTAATCTGTTTACTTTATCAGAGGAAAGGCTAAAAGACTTGATCAATATATTAATACCTACATGTGGAGAAAATTTGTAATGGCTCCATAATTTAAAATATAAAAATTAATTAAGACCTAGAAGCTGGAAATGGTCAAATTCTGGTTATATATAAAACATATAGGACTATTAACAGAGAGGTTGGTTAGTTATCAGGTAAACTTTTACAAAGGGATTGTGGGTTCTTTACCCCAGAAACTTTTCAGTCAGGACTGGATGGCTCTTGGACTAAGGAGAGCTGGGAAGTGGGCTGGGTGCAGGTTTCCCAGGTGAGGCATTCTGGCCAGGGCAAATGTGTTGACCCTATGACAAATGTGATGGTCCCTATGACCAAGGATGTGCTGGGGCAGGTCAGTGTTCTTCAGCTGAACTAACTGGCAAAGCCAACATCAGTATATGGACAAAGGTAAAACCTACCTGAAGAGTTCCCTCTTCACAGCAACGCTGGTGCTCTGGGAAGCCATGTCACCTGTGCTTGGCTTGGTGAACTGCCCCCTCTTTCCACCCTAATTCCTTCCATATCTGTGCTTTCCTGTGGAAAACATAACAATGGACCCAGGTTATCTGCTTTGTGCAATCTCCCTGGTGCCATGCACAAACCAACTGCTCTAATCTTTCTTTTACCTCTTTGCCTCTTTTTTTTCTCACACTTAAAATTTCAGGCTTGCCATTGGATAAAAAAGTCTTCTTTGGGAATATATGCTGGATACTTAAATGTTGAAGTGAATATCTGTTTCTGCAATTTAAGCAATTGAGAAGTAAATTGTAATTGAGTAGTAAATGAGAAGTTGTATTTTGGCTGGGATGATATTTAAGTTAGTATTTACAACTGCCTGTGAGTTTTGCTGAGTAAAGGTTATTTGAACAGTAACATTAGTCCTGTGCCTCTTTACTCAGCACTGTCCAGCCATTACCATGATGCTCAAACTCAGCAGTGGTGCAATTATCACCTTCTGTGACCTCTTGATACTGTCACTAGCAATGGAAGGACCCAGGCAGTGGCAGGATGCTGCATAAAAGACCCTTCAATAAATAAACACCAAGAATATCTGATTGCCAAAGTGAAGCATTTAATCACATAGGCTTTTCTACCACTGGAAATGAAGGCTGACTGCTGTTACAGTAACGTGGGGAGAGAAGAAATGAGATTGAGCAGCAGCAGCAAAGAAACAAAGGAGAAGCTGAAGGAAAAGAAAATATGGAGATGATTTAAAATCCCTTATGAGACCTGCGCCTGCTAATGCATTTTTTTCAAATGATTATGACTTACAGAAAATACATTCAGACATCTTCTTCTCATTAGAAACACTGAGTTGAAAAAGATATAACCAGTATCCCAGTGTGCTCCCCTAACATGAGATTTTGAACCACGAAGCTACGAAGTTGCATCCAACATTGGTATGCCTTAATATCAGATGTTGCTGGATGATGAGACATCTGTGTTCTTATATGGACAATCACATTACCCCAGCATCAGCGAGAGTGTGTCTAGAGAACAATTGCTGATGTGTTAGCATGGTGTCTGTATTTCTATTGAGATTAGTATGCTTCACTTTTTACTTCATAATTTTCTAGCTGATGGGAATTTCAAAAGAGCTGCTGTAGAGAGCTTTTACTGTTACTCACTGCTTTTTCACATTTAGATAGGCAATGCTGCCAAACGTCAACAGAAAATGAGGATGCATCATTGGTTTAAATTGTGAAGATACAGTGAAAAATCTGAGGTAATGACAAATCACTTTTGCTAAAGCACCTTTTAAAGTGGTGGTGAACTAACATAGTTAGTGGTGACTTTTTTAGTGGGGTTTAACCAAAAAAGAACTCTGGTTGCAAACTTTTGGAAGCAAAGACAAAGGAATATGAAGAGCAACAAGAGATTTTAACACCAGGCAACTGTTCTTATTTTTATTTACTCAGACTCCAAAACCCACTAACTCTGCCTGTGTCATTTTGTTTCCACTTCCAGGTACACTTACTGAGCATAATTCTAAAGTGAGAGTGAACAAAGTGACAGAAGAGCCTCAGTAGATGCCTCGTGTAGGGGAAGGGCCTTTAGAGCTGCAAATAATAACCAGAGACTAAATTCTGCTCTCTATCACACTGGAGAAAATTCAAAGTAATTACCCCACTGACTTCAGTGTAGTGATCCTAGATTTATATTACTGCAAATGACAGCAAAAATTGGACCCAATATAGAAATAATTTATTTAAGGCCCTAAGTATAGTTAGTTGCACAATTCAATCTGTAAATAATGCCTCTAATGCACATATGGTTAATTTACATCCAGACTATGAGAACATATCCAGTGCTGATTTCCAGGATGCTTAAAGCACTAGGCAGTGCCAAAATAAGTCTGCAGTATTCCCAGAGCCCTCACAATCCTTCCAACTTCTGGGGTTGGGAAGAAGATGCACTACACACATTTTTGAAAAGTGAAATTCTATCTGCTATATAATAGTTATTGGATAATTCTTACCAAAAGGGCATAGAAGGCTGTTAAGCAGCACTCCATGTCTACTTGCAAGAGCTCTGCAAGCTCTCTCCTCTCAAGAAGTTGTTTTTATCTAATTTGTCTCTTACTGGGAGCAGAATTCTAGGAGCAGCTTGAGTTTTCTAAGAATAAACCACACTTGAAAGATATGAGGGTTTTAAGTGACATTGGAGAAGAGTGCTTGGAGTATATACATTTAACACATATAAAACTTAACTACAGCAATTAAGGTTAGATTCCTTTTCTAATCACATATTTATCTAAGACCTTGCTGAAGCCAAATTGAAATTGATATTGCTAGGAGGAAAGATGGTACACAAATCTGAATTATTCACCAGCTCAACAAGAAAAAAATTCTGCCAAAATACCAAGTATTGTTCTGGGCTTTGTATGAGCACTGCAATGTGGCACGTGAAGAGTTAGAAAATCCATGTTCTGCTGTACCTTGGACTGTTAGGTCTAAGTGTAACTAACCCACCTTCCTTCCTTCCTTCCTTTCCTTCCTTCCTTCCTTCCTTCCTTCCTTCCTTCCTTCCTTCCTTCCTTCTCTTCCTTCTCTTCCGTCCGTCCGTCCATCCATCCATCCATCCATCCATCCATCCATCCATCCATCCATCCATCCATCTTTTATGTTAAGTTATTTAACTGGTTAGTTGGTTGGTTGGTTGGGGTGTGGGTGTTTTTGTATCATCAGGGAAGAAGGATTCTCCTGTTATGAATATGCAGGAAGTGTTGAGAGCTATGGTTAAATGCAGATTAATCATGTCTGCCTCAGTGCTGCAGGTGGATTCCATTAGACCCTTCAACAACAGAAGAGACATAGGATAGTCCTCTGGTAGAACAAAATCCCTGGGAAGAGATTTTGGGGGCAGCTAAGCCTGGGAAAAAGCCTTGGGAATGAGCAGGAAGTTTAAGTGTGTTGTTTTAGCTAAGGCCAGACTTCAGTGAGGACCCATTTACTCACTCATTTAAAGGGGTAGACCATTTTTCAAGGTGGGTACGTGTTTTACCCACTTGATGTGACTGCTTACTTGGTGCACAAACAAGTGGTGTAAATATAACAATTTAATGTTTGTGCAAATAATTCCATTTAGTCTGTCCTCATATGGGAACCTAATGATGTTGAGTGTGTGGGTCCTGTAAAGCCTTTTGAATTCCTAGAGAGGGAAAACAATTAGAGAAGTTCAGAAGTTATCTCACAAAGAACTCTTTTTAGAACATAATTTTCTGGTATTTGCCAAGATTCTCCTTAAGGGAGTTGATAACTTTGGAGAATTTGTAAGGTAATGGTCTCTAAGATCCTTGGAGACCCATAAAGAATAAATGACCTAGAAAATAAATGCAGGAGTTATTTAAACACAGGAAAAATACCTCTGAAGAAGCCTCATACTCAAACAATGATAAAATTCTTTCTTTTTTTCTTCTCCTGGTTCATTAAAAAAACAGAAAAGTCATAATTTTGAAGTTGTTTTTTTCTACTGTTAATGTTTCTTAGGTTCTGTCAAGCTCAAAAAAAAATTAGTCTCTGCAAAGATGACAAAATTATCCTTGATTCTCCCTATATTACTTATTTCCATTTCCAATGCATAAAAGTTCTTTAAGATGTTCAATCATTGGACATGTACTGAAAACAAGAAAAAATGTTTATAAGTCTAAAAATAGATGACATATAGCCAATTTCCATTTCTAATTTAACTCTTCAATTTGAGCCTCAGTTTGTATTTCTGTGATTTTTGAAAAGGTACTTCTCCAATGGTCAATTTGGAGGTTTCCACGAAGTTTCAGGTGAGCCAAGGGCAAATCTGAATTTAGCCCTTAGAGGTTAGTTTTAGAAGAGTTTTGTGCCACTGGTGCTGTCCCCTGTGTAAGTATTGTGGATGACAGTGTGAATTCTACCAGGTGTGGGGCAGGGTGCACCCATGGCTGTGTCAGGTTGGAAGTGCTGGAGGAGTTTGCATGAGGAGGAGGCTTTGACAGAAGAGCACAATGGTTTGTGCAGAAGCTGCTGAGAATTAGGTGTTTTCATGTTTTTAAAAGGCTGAACTGAAATCTAACCCAGACAGCTGACTAACATCTTGAGACACAGGCAGTTTGGGTCAAATCTGGGTGACTGGCAAGTTTAATTATAGTATTTGATGACTGTTTTACAGCATTTAAGCCTCTTTGAACTTTGCAATGGATGAGAGTGTTGAAAGGCTGTGAAACACGTTCAGCTAAAAATGAACAAAAAAGATGATGCTTCCAACACTCTTAGTGGTACCTGGCATTTATTTGAAGTCTGCTATTGCACACAGGACTTCCACAACCCTGACTCCAAGTTTCCAGTTGAAAGTGCTGGATTTCTGTCAGAACAATGGACAATTCTATGGCATTTGCCTGAATTCAAGCCCCCACTCCCCTTTTCAGAGACACATTTCCTTTGCTGTTTCTTGTATGATCCCGTTCCTTGCAAGAAAGACAGGTGAAGAGTGAGGCAGGGCAGACACAAACTGCATCCCAAGCAGACAAACCCACAGCAGGCTAGAGAGAACAGCACAAAAGAAATCAATGGCAGCATCTGAGAGCTCAGGGCCACTGAGGTGTCTGTAGGGCTTTCAAAACCTACCAGAGAAAATTCAGCCTTAGTGCTGAGGCCAAAGGTCTTCTTCTGGGCAGATGTTCCACAAGGGTGAAAGTGAAAGGTAAAGAAAGCACACAGAGAAGGACAGTGGCCTGACTGACTGACCCAGCCTCAGCAAACCTTGAACATTTTGGGTTGCAAAATTTGGGGTCAGAACAGAAATTTCATTAATATTCTTCTAGCTTTAAATAACTACATCCATAAATACTTCCAACATGATGAATTCTTCTCAAACCAAGAGAGTAGAAAAAACCAGTAGCTTGAGAAAAACCTTCCAATTCACAGTAGTTTGAGCCCAGTTATTTGATTTCTGCAGTCAATTAATTATAGTGAACTCCTCAAGAAGTCACTAATTGAAAAAATAACGACAGCTAAGATAAAGCTAAAAGGCAACAACGTTCAGTCTCAAAAATTGCACAGTCTTTCCAGAAAACAGTCTGGACAGTTGCAACAGCTACTGAAAGTTATTCAGCAAGGCAGAAAGCAGAAGCTTGTCACATGTCGAGACAAAACCAGCCTGTTCCTCACAACAATGTAACGTTCAAAGCAAACACACCGCCCGCAATCTGCCAACTCAGAATTATTCAGCAAATAATTTCAAAGAGGAGACAGCATTGTCATTAAAAAATAACAAAATGTTTCCTACTTCATAAACAAAAATCAGGGAGAAATTAAATCACCAAATTACCTGCTACAGTTTACCAGCATAAGCACAACTGTTCTGATCCTCTTTAGCAAGTACACAACTGGAAATGAGAAGCAAAACATGAAACCGTCTCAATGGCTCAGGCAAAAAGATTTTCATGCATTTTCTTTTAAAAGGGCAGCCAGAATATCAAGGCTTATGTTTAATCAGATGTACTGTAGGCTCAGGAGGGAGAAATGAGAGAGAATTACAAATTACTGAAATTGAAAAAAATCCACCATAGTTCTTGGAATTCCCTCTTTAAAAAAGAAAACAATGTTGATCTCCTGGGTCAGAAATGACTGGAAGAATGTGTAATAGAGATAGATGGCACACATGAGCCTTAGGGTTCTGTATTAAATATACCATAGATATCCTCTGTTGTTCTGTGATTAACAACTGTTTCTTAAACTCTCTCTCATCACTATCTACAAGAAGATAGGGTGTTGGAGGAGCCACCAGGAACACAGGACAGGTATTGCAAATTAGAAAGGCAGAAACAATTTCCTGAGGCCACGTATTCCATCTTTGATGGCTTTTTCTTCATCACCAAGAATTCTGGGTTTGCTTTTCTCAGCTTTCTCCAATGCTACACAGGGAGTGGCAGAAGAGGGAAAAGGGGCACAGCACAGAATAATACAGGAGCTACCTACCACCCACAGGGAGAAATCCTTTTTACCACAGTGTAGCATACAAAGGTGCTACATCTGAATGCAAGCTCCAAATAAAATGCTTTGAGCTCAAAATCCTCTAAAAGAAACTTAAAGACTAGAAAATTTGTGATGAGATATCCTCAGAGTGAGTGGATTTGGACAGAAAACATGATACAGCAGTAACAGTGAGTTTAAAAGATTATTACTACAGAAGAATAGTGGATATCTATGGTACACTGAAGGAATGGTACAGTCCTGTAACCAAAACGGTGTATAGAAAATAAAATGGATTTTCTAATGTAATATTCACTAAATCATGGACAGTGATGAGCAAAACCTACAGTGCATACAGGCACTGAGCAGTTGTGGTGGCTTAGTGAATGAAAATCTGAGTCATTTCTGGATTAATGCTCTAACACAGTGCCAGGGGACACTGTGTTGCTGGAGATATCATTATTTCTCTGAGATATTTTGTCATTTATATCCCATGTTGCATTCCAAAAGATGACAATTACTCTATTCCAATGAGGACAAAATCAAAAGGCCAGGTTTCAGCTTGACCCTTGAGGGGTGTAAAACGGAATAAAATATATCTGGTGCACTTTTGAGCAGAATTCTCTTCAAGCACAGGGGTGGAGGAGTTGAGGAGGCATCTCCCCAGTGCCTTCTCCACCAGCTGAGCAGAGAGGAGAAACATGAGAAAGGGGAAAGGTTCTACACTCCTCTTTTCACATGCCAGATTGCACATAAGGAGTAGAGGACTAATAATCTGTTTATTTTTGAAAGCAGGAAAGGCAGATTGGGTATTGCATTGATATATAGTCTGCAACAGTACAAAAGTTCTTCCACCTTCCTCTCTTCAGCTGTGTGCACATGTATTCCAGTCAGCTCCTATTTAGAAAGAGACAATAATAAGAAATTAGAGAATACCAATAAAAGGCAAGGAAAAAGTACAAAACCTGACTGTTGTAAAAACTCATAAAAGTCTTCTTAAGCCGCATCATGCAAGACATGATGTTTGACTTAAATTTCTATTAAATAAATACATTCTGCCTACCTAAAATTAATTTCTTGTTTTTATTTGATGAGTTCATCATGCTTGGCTTCTATTTAGTGCAATGAAGATTATTCTACTAAAACAGAATTAATGTGGTAATATTAATTTCAGAAATATTCTGATGTACATAAGTGTCTCTGGTTTCCAAGAAGAACCCCGTGGCTTTCCTCCATGGCCTAAGTCTCCTGTAGAACACTGGCACCATAATCCCTTCTGGCTCTTCCAGCCCAAAATACTGCGACTCTGTCCCCAGCACAGCAGCTCCTCCTGGGAGCTTCATTGTGAAATATTTGGGAAAGATACCTGAGGATGTGGAAGAATGACAGCTGCAGAGTAGGGGAAGAGGTTTTCAAGCAAGGGTGGTCTATCCCAAAGAGTTGACCTGCAGCCTTATTTGACCATTAGTATCTCAGCATCACAAACCAAGGCAGACAATCCTAGCATTTATAATGCTTTCAGACACTACTATCCTAGATAATCCATTTACAAATTTTTGCCTAAATATGATGCCAGGACATGTAGTGAAGTTGTCATTTCCAACTGGACCATCTATTTTCCTATCAAGAAAAATCAGATACAATGCAGAAGAGGAGAAAAGTGCCAGCTCTGTGTTAACTATCACAGCATGCAGACAGCTATCATTGCCAGCCAAAAAATTGAGCATCAATGAAGTATTTCTGAAAATTGCGTACAGAAATGACATAAGCTGGGACTCAGGCTAGTAATGACTGTGTGTAGACTGGTGATCTCGCCTTTTCAGACCCTGGATAACTTGCTTGGCATTAGGTATTGTGGGAAGCATCATACTTTACTCTCCCTAATGGCCTTCAGCTTTAAGTTTTTAATTTCCTGTAGGTCTCAGTTGTATGAGAAGGTCTCCCAAGGTTTCTTTGCTCACTGACTTGTGAGCCATGGACCGGGCACTCATGAGCGAGAGGTGGTGGGTGGAGTATTATCTGACCTGGCTGCTGGTTTCCCTGCTTTTTATGGTTTGCAGGGATGGGATACACAGCCTTGCAACTAATTTCTTTACTTTT
>VWZU01031158.1:1899024-1916218 GCA_013397095.1 Sterrhoptilus dennistouni
GGCCCCCGGCCATGGAGCCGCAGGTGGGGCTGCCGGGGAAGGGAGGGACCCGCGGGCCGCTGAGGGCCACCCGCGGCCAGGAGCTCTAGAGGAACGACCAGCCGAGCCCCTGACAGGTGTCTCCGCCGTAAGTGCCCTTACGCAGTCACTCGAGGACTGACAGACTTTGCGTTTGTTATTGCTGCTGCTGCTGCGATCCTCAAAGATGATGTTGGCAGAGCAAGCCCAGAAGTGGTTCCCAACTCACGTGCAAGTTACGGTCCTTCAAGCCAAAGGTCTGAAGCCAAAAGGTAAAAATGGCAGCAATGATGCCTACACCATCATACAGCTGGGCAAGGAGAAGTACTCCACCTCGGTGGCCGAGAAGACGCTGGATCCCATCTGGAAAGAAGAGGCCTCCTTCGAGCTCCCTGGACTACTCATGCAGGAGAATCCAGAAAAATACATCCTGTACCTGATTGTCATGCACAGGTCGCTGGTGGGGCTGGACAGGTTTTTGGGACAGGTGGCCATAAGTCTGAATGATATATTTGAAGACAAGCAAAGGCGGAAAACAGAGTAAGTGATGGTTGGTTTTTTTCATAATGATTTGTATTCCTTGGACAGTTGCACTTGGGGAGGGTGGGAAATAGTAGCCTTACTACGAATGTGCGTACATTGAAATGAAATGAGTACGTTTCTGTCATTGATTCTGTGCTCAAATCTCTTGATCTATACAGTTATGTCATTGTGGACTGACCTCTTCCAGAGAAGTTTACTGTAATGAAAGTGCTTACTGTGAACAGGGACTGCCAATAACATTAACTTTTCTGACAAACTCTTGTGTATAACATGAATTCATTACAGTCTGTTTTTCCAAGCATTGTTTTTCGTTCTGCACAGGGCCATAACCCCATTCATGTCCTACCTCAGTCTGAACCCTGCGAGAAACTCAGATGCCCTGAAACCTGGTGTGGTTCTCTTGAAAATTGTTTTCCTTCACTTGCTTCAACCATGTGTCTTTAAATATTTTATATTTATGTTTTAGTCGTCAATGAACCGTGACTTAATGAAGGCTTACCACAAAAGCACAGTGCTTTGCTGGTCCTGATTAATCTTAGGCCATGATCCCGCAGGCCGCACTGTACAGCAGGCCTCAGCTGAAAAGACTGAAGAGAAATTGCAGCTCTTGTGGTAGCTTCCATCACTACCTACATAAGCCTTTGTCAAATAAAATTGTGTTTGCCAGGAAGTTCAGGCACTGGAATGCAAAAAAAAAAAAGGAATAAAAAAAAAGTCATTGTAACATTTTATTAAGTTGAACTGTACTTATCTAATTCTCTGAGTTTTTCAACTAAATGAATAAAGTTGTTATAATTCCTTGAAAGGACATGGTTGCACAAAGGTGTTTGGTACCAGCATAATTTATCCTCCATGTGTACATGTAACTCAGACAGTAGGTATGAGAGTACTGCAGGCATGCTTATGACTCCATGCTTTGGCTTTGGTTTAGATACGTTTGTCCCACAGAACTTGAATCATGAGCAGCATGGAGACCTCCAAGTGAGCTCTGTGTTGGCAGTGACATATGAACACTGACAGATCTTTCTGCAGCGGTTAAGAAGTTCCTGCTCCAGGTGCCTTTCCTCCTCTAGAGTCTCTTCAGTAGAGTACAAAGGCTGCTGTGCCCAAATCTCAGCTGTTAAAATTGAAGTCTGGTATCCATAGTGATGGTGGGTCTGTGGTGAGGTGCTGGACTTTGCGTCCAAGCTGCTGAAAGACTGGCGTTGCTTGTCTGTTTCTGTGCTGGGGTTTAACCTCAAGCAGCTTGGCAGTTGGAGGTGGAAATCCACATGGTTAACACCAGGCAGGGCTTCTTGGTCAGACAACTGTTCCTGCTGAAACCACCTCAAAACCTACTTGAGGCTGAAGAGCACCAAAGACAAGTCAAAGCTCTCTTTGCCGTGGTGTTTGTTTTTGTAAATGGAACTTTTTGCAGAGCAGTATGTTCACAAACCATATGATAGCAAAGAAGTCTGTGCAGTATCTCTTGTGGGTTCACTGTCTGGAGTACTACACTTTTTAATTGCTTACTTTTTTAGGGACAAACCAGTTATCTTCATGCCATGCATGGTAATGCCTGTAGCCTTAGGGTTTTAATTTGTTAACACTTGATTCAAGAAGTTTCACTGCTCTTGAGACACTTATCTTAAAAAATCTTGAATCATTAGTTGTAATTATCTTGCAAGTCAGTAGTCAATTGCCTTAGTTGCAACACCTAGCAACAAGGTGAAAAACAAGGTGAATGAATGAGGGAGGAATGCTACTAAAAGTAGACTGCAAATCTACATAGAAATATGTGTTCAGAAACTGGAGTGAAATATGTACATTATTCCATTATTACTGTGAATAACAAAACTTCTTTTCCCTAGAAGAAGAAACATAGGCTCCTGCACCAGTTTTAGCAAAGTAGCACTGGAGTCTTGCAAAATTATTCCAGAAATTTTTAAGTGGAGTAAGTAACACAGTCCTCGTGATAGTTAAACAAACATTCAGATCTGCAGTGTTTTCATAGGAAGTTATGCTTTGCAAGGCTCCATAGGTGTTCTTTATTTTCTCATTTCTGTCTCTGGAGTGTGAGAGAGGAACTCCTGCAATGTAGCTGTGAAGCAGTTCCCCCCAGAGCTGAAGTCACCGTGGCTCCCCGGGAACGCCGCGCACTGCCTGCGAGCTCTGCCGCGCGAGATGGGGGCCTGTGGGGAAAGTTTTACAAACAGCCTAAGTCCTTTCTTCAGAAGTTACTTGAGCATTTAAGATTGCAAATCTTATTAAAAGTTGATGGGTGTTAGGCTTCTAGGGCCGAACAGCCATACTTGTAAAAGTCTTATGTAAGTGTAAAAGTGCGGCTGGGCAGCAAGTGGGATTTTTGGCAGTGCGTTCTCGCTTAATGCCGGTTTAAATTCTTACGAGGAAGGAGCCACTGAAAGTCCAGTTTTCCCCTTGGTGTCTTTAGGTGCTTAGAAACCTCAGGAATGTTCTTTCAAAAACTCACTTTTGGAAAAAAGTAACGCTGAGTCCCTACGTTGAGATGTTTTTGGGTTTTGGTGGTTGTGTGCTCCCGTGCCATGCGGGTGTGTCGTGGCCGTCTCCTTCAAGAGTTCCTTGGAGATGTGGATGCAAGATTTGTCCGTGTGTGTGGGACAAGGGCAAACTTTCAAGAATAGATTTACGAATGCAATCTCAAACAAAATGCTATTTTTTCCCCTCCTCTTTATTAAATCCTTTTTAATAGAAAATATTCCTAGTCCTGTGTTGGCAGTAAACTAAAGGCAATATATTTGGACCTAAAGACCTCCTAACTGTGACTATGGTGTGGGAACTGAGACACCCAGCACCTTTCAAAACCAATCCAATGTCTTTGTTACCAAAGCATTCTGATGGTTGAAAGCTATATTCATTGTTTCAGAAACACTAATCTGTTTTATTAAGCAATGTTTCGACTTTCAAATATGTTCAACAGGCTTGTGCTCTTATTAAATCCAGAGTTATTTTCTTATGTTGATGTAACCTTAACATTTCTTGCTTTGTTTGGGGATGAATGAGATCCAGTTATTTGATGAAGTGTCTATTGGTAATATTTCTACTTTTTAATATATTTAATAGCTTCCTCTTTCCAACACAGCTCTACATATGGTGCTGTAAGAGACAGACTCAAGAGTCACCAGGGTATTGCAAAAAAGATATTTAATATTCTGCACAATGCTGAACCCTGTCAGCAATTCCCTAGTGCTTTTTTAGTAAGGAGGTATGAGAAGTGAAGGCTACCAGCTGATTCTCAATTCCTAGGAAGGCCGTGGGGTGTGTGACATTTGGCTTTTTACATATTTTTTAAATTTAATATTTTATAATTTGGAAGAAATAAATTTCAAAAATCATTGCAGACTCAGGAGCATTATGTTAGGGAAAATATAGTATTTTTTTTTCTGTGGAGCTTTTTTTTGTTACTTGTCACATCTTAAGACAAATACTCCCTGCAGTAAAGTTCTCAGGCAGAGGCCTTATGATAGGATTTGTCTTGTGTTCTAAGAAACTTGCTCTGGCTCAAGACTTAATGAAACAATGTGGTCTATTTACTATAGCTTGATAGTGAAAATTTTGTACACGGCATCATGGAGTGTCCTTTTCCTTTCTGAAACTGATGATTTTTCAAATTCTTAAAAGTAAAAATTCTTGGAACAGTTAGATCCAGCTGTGGCTCAGATGGTCCCTCACTAGATCTCTTCCAGAGACTTCATCCAAAGCATCTGCAGGATCCCAGTTCATTTTCTTTCTGTCTTAGTGCAGAAGTGCCCATTGTACTGTGAAAGTTCATAAATTTGTGTCTCTGACATCCCTGAAATGGACAGGGACTTTTTACTTCTGCTCTTTTTTCTAGAGCTGAAAACTAGGCTCCAGATGCTGAAAGATTTTACTGAGTTTTTTTAACAGTTCAAAAAGCTTTGGAAAAACTGCTTTAATAGAAGTGTATTTAGCGTAAGTTTTCAAATGTTACATTTCTGACATGGCTTTTATTTTTTGCAATAACATCGTATGGGTTTTTTTTTAATTCATCCTAAGAAATACATGACAATTTTTTCCATCTGCTCTTGCAAAATAAATATACCTCTTCTACTCTTCCATTTGAAATGTAAATTATGATCAATTAATGTATTGTTTAAAAGCATATATGCTTTTTTGTAGTAATTTCAATTCAGTTATAACTTAGAGTTGCCTTAATGCTGCCGATAATCTGATTGCATAGCATCAAAACAAATTTGTGGGTTACTCTGGAGTAAAAAATACTCATTTGCTAGCATAGCTTAATTTACTGAAGCATTTTTCAGTTGGTTTTTACAATGACTGAGCTTAGATTTTTTCCTTCTGTGGCCTAAATGAACACAGCATTAGAAGAAGAAATTGCTGATAACTTTCCCAATGTTACTTATGTCCTCAGCTTTTGCTTCATCCTTGTTACGCTCTAATTCCACTCTGTTTATTGTCCATTCCTTTATGAGCTTTCCTGGATGGCTCATTTTGTTGTATGTTCAGCTGATTTAAGATGTAACACTTGTTTGGAATGCTATAAATTTGGGGAGGCAGGTGATGTAGAGTTATTATTTCTTATGGAAATGTTGGAGGAGACATCTTTTATTTGTGATTTAGTTCCTCTTCTCCCTGGAGTCTCCACAACACTCCCCTCCACACATAAACACAAATTGCAGCACTTGTAAAAAAATGCTTGCTTGAGCATAATATAGTGAAGGAATCTTGGCCTTTTCTAAGGATACTTCTTGACTTACACTGATCATAAAAAAGAGTCAAAACCAGCTTCTCAGCAACCAAACAAAAAAACCCTCATGGTTGACCACGATCAGTACCCCTGTGTTGTAGGCATTGACTTTAGTGCTGCTGAGCTTCCTGGAAGATATGCAGATGGTGTGACTTTTTCCAAATTAATGTGAATTCTTTCTTGGCAGCCTCTGTCTTGGATATAAACTCACTCTTCAACTGCCTCTGCTCTGTCCTTTCTCTCATCTGTAGCAGCATAAGCAAGAGGGAGGCTTCAAATACATCTGGAATTTTGGACAAGCAAAAACTAGTAAATAGATAATATGTGGGCTCAGTGCTTGTTAATGAGTGGGAGCCATTTTAATAATATTTCTATAAAGTATAACACACTATTATTTACTCATTTTTAGTCTTATATTTAGTTTAAACAAAAAAAAAAAAGCATTTTAAGGGATGAACTTTAATAATAGTGGAAATGACAGGGTGTAATGGAAAATGTCTTTATTGTGGTTAAAGCAAGAGAAAAGCCTTGTTCCACTCAAGCCAAAAGTGGGAAGAGTAGTAACTGAGAAATTTGTTAAGGCACAGAAATAAAGAGCAGGCTGGAGATTCCATAGAGGTTGTCTTGTGGTACCACAATGGAAAAAAAAAAAAAAAAAAAAAAAAGAATGTGAGTAGTGAAGAACAGAAGAGAAAAATGGTTATGGGAGAAAACAAAGTTTTGCCCAACTATAGCCTTATGGACTTATAGTGTTATTTTCAAATTATTTAGTAAGATTCCCATCATTTGCATTTTGACAACAAATCCATGCACATCTTCTTAGCGAGTCATAACTGAGTCAAAGTGCCATCTGGATTGAAATGCTTCTCCATTTTCTGTGCACACATACGCATGCTTGCACACACACTCAAATAACTGGCCTTAATTCTCATACCTTCAACTGGTTTATTTCTAATATAGAAGTATTCACACATAGTCTGTAGCCAAAATAATAAGTAAACTAAGATCACTTTAATGACTTTGATTCCAGTTGATGTTAGCAAACCCCATAGTGAGGGTGTTGTGATAGCTGTCAGTTCCCATATGTTTTATGGTGTTGCAATGTCACTCTGTAGTATTTATTTTAAACTGCTTTGAATTTCTCATTTCAGTTGGCTTCCAGAAAGTAAGAGTATTCGTCTTTGTGAGTGTCATCACTTATTTTAATGAATAATTTGTTTTCTTCTTAATTTCCCTTCATACATGATGTAGTCTGTGCTCATCCCCTTGCCTTAATTTTCCTACTTGCTGACTTTTGGGGCAGCCTCTCAGTATGGTATCGGAATGATTTATCACAAAACATACTTCTGCATTTTTCAAAGTGCATACGCTGCTAAATGCAAATGTCAGACAGTTCTGGGCTTTGGATGTTGTTTTTTATCAATTAGCTGTGGACATTTGTGTTAGTGGGCTTTTGTGAAGCAAGTTTCTTCAGTTTATGTAGCTTGACAGTAGTCATCAACTTCATTTTTGGGACAGCTGGTGGACATGTTCTATCATTGAGATTCTGATGGTCTTTTATTCGGGTGGGTTTAGAGTATCTGCCTGTATAGAAAATTCTCATTAATGTGTAGCAGACCATGATGCTGATTTTCGCCTGTAAAATCAAGGTCAGAAGCCTTGGTCGATGCTGTGATAGTTATGTGGCTTTTTGCAAAATTTCTTCAGTAATTTGTGAATAGAAATAAAGATTTTGCAAAATTCTTTGGGTTTTTCAGCAAAGCAAAACTACATCAGCTCAGCGGATAATTACTGGTAGAGTGAAGGCAGAGTGAGTGTCTTTGAGAAGCAGAAAGATGGGAAAATTCCTTCAATACTTTCCATCTTTGGCACTGTCCAGAAGACAGAGTCGGAAGATCATCTGTCATGCACAGGATGAATGTGCTGGCTGGAACACTTAATTCCTGTTGAAATTGGTAGATAAGTTACCCAGTGGTTTTGGAGGCTGTCAAAGTATATAATTAAAATGTAATTGAAATTAGGTAGTGCTTTTTCTTACCCGTGCTGTCAGCCCATCCTGCTCACTGTTACATGGTGAGCAGAACAGGCTGAGTGATGCTTCCTCAAAGGAGAGAGGGGGATAAGATTTGGAAATGTCAGATTCTGTGGCAAATTTGGAGGACAAATAGAAAAGGGGAAGAAAAAACAGCTGAAAGTCTGTAGGTCAGTAGCTATTTAAATGAAATAGGCCAGGGTTTTGTAACTTGCTCATTTATAGTAGGTTATTTCAGTTTTCTCCTTCACCCTTCCTGTCTTCCCTAAGGTGAGGGGTTCATTACTGGTAAGACTGCACAAGTTACCAGAGTTTGCTTTTTCCACCCCTAATTGTAAGTATGGCCAAAGTCAACTAATTTTGTCATGGGTAGAAAGTAAACATGCTGCTTCACATAGGGATTTAGCTTTTCTGGCTGCCTGGTCAGCAGGATTTTTCCTATTTAGCCTTGCACGTTGAGCTTCTCTTTGCACATTCAAGAAAATTGTCAACACGCAGAGCGGCAATTTATAGAAAACTTAAAAGTAAAAATTAACAGAAACCTGTGCAAGACAGGCAGAGCCCATTAGTACACTGAAAAACAGATGAGAGAAAGAAGCAAGAGTTGTTCTGATGGAAGCCATAGGGAAAAAGTCAAAATTAGAGGGTGTATGGAGGACATTGCCCTACAGAACATTTGAAGGTGGGAGCAAGAAGAATGAATGTGATTCCAAAGCAATAGGGCTCCTTTTGAAGTTGGAAAAATTTGCCAGACTTTGTACAAGGTCTGTTTAAATAAAGACTGTCTGCAAGACTGGATGTAATATTTGGTTATTAAGTAAAAGGGCATCTGCTCTCATAACAGCCACCCTGTTTTGTTCATGTATGTTATTGGCTATTTTCCTACTTTGTACAGGCTTTCTATAGAATAAGCTCATGGCAGCCTGACAAATGGAGCATTTATTGTGGCTAAAAGTACTGTAAACAAAACCAAAATAGCAAGTTTTATTGGCTTTTATAATGCATTTCAATTTTTAAAACTGGCAGTAGTATAGTGGAATTTAGTGTTTTAGGACCCAAATGTTGTTATCTGAAAACAGCGGACTTCATTTCCCGATTCTTTTTTCTCTCCTGTACAGAGCTGGTTTTTCTATTTGCTGCTCACGCCCATGTGTTGTCGAAACAGATTCTAATAAGAAACATTTACAGCCTTGGTTGCTCATTCACGTGCAGCTCCACATAAATGCATTTGCCTGCGTTTGTTCTCATCTGTTTAAAAAAGTAATTAGTTGCCTTTGAATTTTGAATAAAATCATGATTTGAGTCTGCTTCTCATATTGTCTTGTTATAAGCTGAGGCATATGGAACCTTCATTATGAGTAAAACAAGATAAACTCTCCAAGGTAACAAAGAAACCTCCTTGAAATGCCTATGAAAATTAAATATCTGTCTTTCATACAAAGATTTGATCCAGCAATCATTATTCAAATAGAAATTCCACTGAAGAGCAGAGGAATTTTGCTGGAGTAAAAGGGTTTATGATTAAATTCTGTTGGAATCAGTAGCGGTGTTGAACTTGGTTCCAGCAGGACCTTCTGTTGTCTTCCTAGGGAAAGGAGAGTTTCTTTATTTCCCCAGTTGAACTTATTTTTAATGTCAAGTTCTTCAATATATACTTTGAAAAGAAATGTAGAAGCTATGAAGGCAAGGCATTAGTTGTGGGCTTCTCTTTCAGAAGAGGTAAATGTCAAAATAGTACATGGCATTTACCCTTAGCAGGTGAGTGCTGGTAATGACCTGTTGTTGTTGGTTGGTGATAAGAATGCCAATAATTGAGTTAAATGAATTTTTAGAATAAAATATGTTCTTCCCCATAGCTAAAGCTTAAGAATTTATGTTTTCTTGTTCTAAAACAAATTAAGTGTTGTGGATCAATTTAAGGTTTTGATCATTTAGAAGCAGAAATATAGAAAAATTCACCAGTTTTATCAGAGAGAGATTATTAATGTTTGAACCCTTTGAGTAGAGGGGAAAAAGGGAATGTTTTGTTACAGTGTTGGCTGAGCCATTAAATTTGAATGTCAAAAAATGAAGTCCTTTCTGCCTTTAAGTGTTCCTTAAAACACTCATGAGCCTTATTTGTGCTGGTGTGTGTGGCTGGCGAGCCAAAGGACTTTCTCAGGTCCAGGATGGTTTTGTTCAGGCTTTTTACCTGCACAGGAGCTATCTGACCAGGGCTTGCTCATTATGGTTGTGTACTGTTTGTAATTTTTAAGGGAATATGTGAACATATTTTCTTTTAAAGAAGAGTTTTAATGAAAGTAGCCTATCATGTCTTCCAGTTTTTGTGATACTGTGTAGCACAAAGGCAATTGACTTCTGGTTCTGTTTTTGTTTTCTGTGACAACTCTGTAGATGACTAAAGTCTCTGGAATCAGTTACCAAAGAAGTGAAGCATTATTAACTAAAAGGAAAAACAATCCATCTTCTTCAGACACATATTCCAGGTTTTGTATTTCATTTAAAGTATATGAATGAAGTTACCTCACAACAGAAGAAAAGCTTATTTCCTAAAGATTTAATTATCCTTCTACTGGTTTGAGCTTCCAGATCTACTGGTCTGGGTTCATGTTGTTCATTGCGAGAACAGAGGAGGAATTATTTTGTTTTAGTATGAAATATAAAATCTTGTGAATATCGCAAAGCAACAACAACAACAACAAAAGTCATAATACTTTTATCCTTTTGTTACATCTTTGGTATGCCACTTTTTGGAAGTATTTTCTCAACTCAAAACATGTAAACCTGAAAACTTCATTGCAGCTGTCACCTTTAAAATATATTCCTAAAACTGAAAACAAATGGAGGGTTATATTTCTCCTTTTCTGACCTGACCTTTTTTTCTATATTTGGCAGGATTGAATAATGTATCTATAACTGTATAATCCATTTTTTTACTGGTGTTAATAGGCAATTCAATTTTTTAGTCTTTCCGATTGAAAAGTTACTGGTGGTAAGGCACTGTTGTGGGAGTCTGTGCACATGGATTTCTCCTGACAGTGGGTTTAGAGCACTTCTTTGGAGCTGGTGGATCTGAAATATGCCCTTGTGACCTCTTGAAATAGGGAAAGGTTCTTGGTGATGGTTGTGGAGAAGGGATTGTGTGTTGGTCATTCATTTAGGTGAAGCTGTGGAGGGAAGATTGAGCCATAATTCTGCAGATGCTTCCGTGGGACAATGGAGCACAACGGGGAATGAATAAGACACTTGGATAATGATAAAGCTTTTGCTGGACCTGGCAAAGAAGCACACTTGGCTTTTTGAAACAGACAATCACACCTTTGATCTCTTTTCAAGGAGTGGGGATTTATGTCATGGTTCCAAAGGAAATATTTCTGAAGTTAATCCTGCTGGTGACCTGCAAAAGAGAGGATGCTGTTGGATTAACCTGCGTGCTCACAGTTGTGCTTGTGGAGTTACTATCAGCATCCAGAGGGGAGGCAGTTGCAGAACTAAAATGGTAGCTGACTCTCAGATATTTCTTAGTCAGCATTGCTGCAGTTTCATAAATCTTGACCAGTGCTTAGAAGGAAGGAAAAAGGGGAAAATGTTTGCTAGTGTGTTAATCTGAGCAAAATCCAAGGAGAAAAGGTTACTAGATCAAGTAGTTGCTGCATAGAATACTTTAATATACATCACTACTAAATGAAGGACATTTGAAAACTATAAAAATGTATCTGTATCTGTATTTATGATTAAGTACAGATTCTCCTTCATAAGCTAATGGAAGCCCTTAACTTTGATGATGTTTGGTCAGCTTCCAAAGTTGATTTTGATTTTGAAACAGGTGAACACTAAAGAGCTTCCTCTTGCTTAGGTGTTAAGGTTTCTCCTTGAAAACAAATATAAACAAGGAAGTTTTTCTGTACAGGAATGGTAGAGTCTTTGATATAGGATTTGGGTTGTGTACTGTAAATTGTGCTGACCAGATGCATTAACCAACTAACACCTGACTGTAATGATAGCCTTCAGAAAACACAGCTTAATTTGCTCTCTTTCTCCTTTAAGGTGGTTTCCCCTAGAATCCAGACAAGGGAAGAGAACTAAAGACAGAGGAGAAATAAATGTCAACATTCAGTTTATGAGGAATAACATGACAGCAAGTATGTTTGATTTGTCAATGAAGGACAAAACCAAATCCCCATTTGCTAAACTAAAAGACAAAATGAAGGGTCGGAAAAACGATGGGACGTTTTCAGATACATCCTCTGCAATCATCCCAAGCACTCACATACCTGATACAAATCTGGAGGTATGTAGTGGTGAAGTGCAAATGAAATCAAAACCAAAAAAACCTTTCCTCTTGGGACCTCAGCGGCTGTCATCAGCTCACTCCATGTCAGATCTAACAGGACCACACGTCTCCTCAGAGAAAATGAAATCCAGCACTGTTGGCTACACCCATCTTTTCAGGCGTCAGCTGGAGTCCTTTGGTTCAGTTGATGAAGGGGGTAAGTAAAACTCATGACCATTATAATTACAGTTCATTATTAGAGCATTCAGAATCTGTTACTTTAGTTTATGAAGCACTTACAAGGCCAAAATGTTGAGATATTGCTGGCCTATTTTTTACGCTTTCTTTAATTGCTGGTAACTCATAATTGCTGTTTCTGAGCATAAGAAGGAATTTACATTGCTCATGATGTATGATAACTTAGCATTTTCTCTTACTATGTCCTCATCTAAGGCTGTATTGCATTCCAGAGGGGACTCTAGGCAAAATAGCTTCTTGTGAGAAATAAGTCTAATTAAAAAGTCAAAAACTTTTTAATCACCAAAATTTAAACCTGATTTATACAAAGAACTGAAAATACTTTGCATTGCTCAGAGTTATAATGCAGCAACATATTATTGTCTCTTTCTGGAATGGAACACCAGTCATAGCTGTCTCCTCTGTAGAACTTGGTTTGCAGGAAACAAAAATTTCCCGTGGTGCCTATCCATAAACATTTCTGAAACATGAAATCAGGGCCACAGCTGTTAATTTTTTTTTAATAGCTTAGTTACTCACTAGTGTTCTGAACTGAGGCTCAATTGCAAAGCTTCTAGATCTAAGCTAAAATGGGTTTTCTGCATGTCATAAACTGATATAGTGTCTCATTGATAATATACTAATGACAGATTGTTTGCAGGGAGTCTAAAATCTCCACACAGAAGGACATTAAGTGTTGATACTTCTAAAATGAGCCAACTTGACAGCACAGTTGATGAAACTGCACTTGAAGCACAAAATGACCCATTTAATGTGAGTGCTTCGTTACCCCAAAAATTTGCTACACTGCCAAGACAGAAGAATCCATTTGAAGAAAGCCCAGCAACGTGGGATCAGAACATAAGTCTGTTTTCCAAACCTGTCGAGATCAGAAAAGACATTAAAAAAGAGAAAAAAGAGAAAGTTAGTCTTTTTGAAAGAGTGACTGGAAAAAAAGATAGCAAGAGGTCAGATAAACTTAGCAATGGGGGATCAGAGAGTTCTACTGACTTGAAATCACTGAGTGCATTTGGGGAAGCTCATCAGGAGAGTTTTGATTATGATTCGACTAATCCGTTCATGGCAAACTTCAAGCCTACAAGCATGTTGCCATCTTCAAGGTAGGTTTTTGCTGGATTTCAACCTGCTATCTTGAACATGTTATATAAATGAAAATGTGAAATGCTGAGGAACACAATCTTTGTGCTTTATAAACGTTTGTATCAGTGCTTGTCTGTTTCTAAGTATGTTACAAACTTTTTATATAATTTCATCACTTCGTACTTTGTTTTGAAGTGACTTTTTTATTACTAAAATGTGCTGTGAAGGTTGTTGGGTGCCTGCGTTTGTGCAAGACCTTGTTGTGCTTCAGAATGGGCTCGCCCTGAAGTCTTCTGCTTTCACTGAACATTCATTGCTAATTTATTGCATTGCCCTAAGTCAGTTTTGAGAGGGAAATATTTCAAGTGTAAGGGGAAGAGGAAACTGAACAACTAAAAGAGTGGTGGAAATGGTAGTACTGAAAAGTCCTGTCTCTATTTGGGGAAAAAAAAGAATATTTAGGTTCCATATGTTAGAATACAAGAATCAAAGAACATTTTGTTTCTCAGTGGGAGCACTCACATGAACTCTTATCTCCCTTGAATTTTTGGCTCATTGCAGCTTTACTGAGTTCTATGGATTGGAATTGTTGAACGAGGCAGCAGTTTATGTCTTGAGCAGAATGAATTAAGTTATAGGGCTGATAACAAACTTTCATTTAAATAATCCATTTTAATCTTTGTTTGCCTATCAATGCTTTACTTGTTTTTCTTAAGAAAAAGTGTGACCCACAGTTAGTTTCCTTTCTAGGTTTTGTTTGCTAGTGAAAAAGAGGCTAAAAAAATATATATATTTACGCATGTATAAAGAGAGACAGAGGCTGTCTCTCTTTATACATGTATAAATATATATATATGTTTATGTACACTCTCACCCACGTATATGGTTCACAATAGATAAATGTTTAAGAAGTTAATTAATTAACTTTCATTCCTTTGCATTCTTTTTTCTTTGGATTTAAATACCAGAAATTAGCAGTCCTTGCTTTTTCAAGGTAATGATTCATTTCTATGTAATGACTTAAATTTGGTACAAAATGCATTTGAAATTAAAATGCTTCAAACTGGAATCTAAAGGCTGTAAAATCAATCACTGTTTTAAATGGAAAACATGGTTCTAAAAAATTCACCTTTTCCCGTGTCTTAATACCTTAATTAATGACACAAGAGTAGTTTCTGTTTTTTAAAAAGAAGTTTTTTGTTATCTTGTTCTCTTAAAACAGAGGGATCTTATTGTGTCTCAGCTAAGTCAGCTAAGTTTGTTTCATAGGTTAGAATGCATGCAATCCTGATTTAAACTAAGAATCATTTTCTTAACAAAACTAATCACGGATGTGAATCAGGGAAATGAACTGAAATGGAACTGCTGTAGAAAAGAATTTGTTGCTAGAAGCTCATCTGACCTCAACAAATTATCTTTCTTCTTAGTGCCTTCTATTATTCCAGTCAGTTCCTAGTGTCTTAAATAACATGTTTATAGACAATCTTAGAATATTTTTTATTTAATGAAGTATTTCTCTGGATTAGCATAAGTTTAGGTTGTAGCTTGATTTGTCAGAAATTAAACTTCCATTTAAATAAGCTCCTTTAAAGAAAAATAATTCAATAACAATTAAAATTGCATAGCATTTGATTTTTTTAAAATGAAACACTGTATTCAGGCAGATGCTAGATATAAGTAGTGAAATCTTTTGAAGTTCTTGGATGCAGCAGATCTTGATAAATATAAAATTTAATGGTAATCATGATGGAATTTTTTTCTTTGTTTTGTAATTAAAAAGCTCATCACAGTGCCCATTCAGAAGGACTCCAGTCATTTGTTACTGTCTTTGTATGGAAGTCCCTTTTACTAGTTCTTGACTTTTATGTAAACATAAACTTTTGATAAGACAAATAGATATTATTTTATTTTCAAGAAGCCACAAATAGTAAACATTCTGACCTTTTTTATGAGACAGCTATTATGGCATAATATCTAGCCTGCAATAAGTTAAAAAATTAGAAGCTCTTGATTTTTTTATGTTCCATGATGATGTTTTGCCTGAACCTTTTAGACTTAGTTTGCTTACTTGCAAATGTATATTATACAATTATTTTCTTTTGAAGTAGAAACTAATACAAAACGTGCATATTTAATAAGTTTACAGTTTAAGTTTACCTTTTATCTGTCGATGATTTCTTGAATGGAATCCATTTTAAATTTTTTACTTTTTTAAATTTTTTAATTTTTTTTTCTTTTTTTTTTTTTTTACTTTGAGCTAGTAATACTGAAGAAAGAATTTGTATGAATATGTGGGCACAAAATAAATGAGGCTGGATAACAAATTCCGTATGCAGAAAGTGTAGACAGGGAATTTAGTCTCTGGGTTGTTTCTTATTTACTCAACATGCTATTAAGCTTTTTTGGATAAATCCCATTTCTTCAAGTAAACCAGGCAGTATACCTTTTATTAAGGTGTGTCCAAATTTAGTGTTGTGTTGTGGATCAGGCATTTGCTCTGCAGGTGGATCTCCCTCTTAACCCCACTTAGCTGAGCCTTGGTTTGGGTGATGGAACATCCTGAGCTGGATTCCTGTCTGATGAAATCCCACTGGAGGATGTATTCCAGGAGCACACTGTAGCCATAAAACATCCAGTTGTGGGACCAGGCAGGACACAGAGCAAAGTGGAAGGGAAAAAACCCAACCCATAGCAATCCTCTTTCCCAACCCGCAAAAAAAATCAACCAAACTCATCTCCTTCATGTCTGTAGTGTGAATGTCAAGTTCTCAGTGCTGATAAAGCCACATCTGTAACCTTAGTGGGGGCTTTTCAGTGACTTTGGTGAACTTTGGGTCAGGCTTAAGTCCATCCTAATTAATTGTGGTTGGTAGTGTTGACTGAGCAGTAACAATGTGGAGAACAGCTCATAACATCAGCTGAGTGAGCTGCTGAATAACCAGCCCATCCTTGAGTGCTTAGCTGGCTGTCTGCATGCTCTGTCACTAATTACTCTTACTTACTAATTAAACAAATGAAGATAAGTACATCTTCCACATGTTGCTCGGCTGCTGATCCAAAAATTGTAGAAGTGGTTCAGCAACAGTTGTAGGATTCTTTTTTTCCAAAAGTAATAATGCCAGGATTATTTGAAAATTATTATTTACTTTTATTGATATTATTTATTGTTGTTTTTGCAAGAAGGTTTTAGAAGTATTTTGGAAAAGCAAAACAAAACTTTTATGGTTTATATATAATACTTACTGAGAGGAAATCACAAAATATGGACCCCTAATTTCTATTAATCTCTGATCTGGCAAAGGCTTGTTCCCTGGCTTTGCCTAAATCTGTAAAATAGGGATGATACTTTACCTTCTGCAAATGCTGAGTGGATAAATGAGTATTTTTAAGATGTTTTTATAGACGTGATATTGCAGTGTTATGTGAGTGTTAAGATTGGGTGCTCCATTGTCTGTTGTAGGCATAGTAGAGATATTTATGAGCTGATTCCTTGACGATTTAAAAATGCAGGAGTCTCACAGTAAAATAAAAAATCCTGGTTTTGCAAATACTACAAAATCTGTTCATTCCAGAGGTTTTGTATCATCCAGCCAATAGAGAATTTTTAAGCAAACAATGTCTAGTGCTCTAAGCCAGCATTTACCAATAATAATTTTTGTTTTGTATTTCTTAATGCACTGTTTTGAAACTTTTACCTAATATTGCCTTAAATTGCACACATTCTTACAATTACTGCTATTGTTGTGGCTCTCAGGAGGTTAATTTGCAGTCAGAAGCCACGTGGCTTTTGTGTTGAACACAGTTAAAGAAACTGAGGGTGCTCCTGGCAAACAAAGATTGTTTTGTGCCATAACCAAAGCTTGTGCATCGTTTTTCTGAAATTGTTTTTGTTTAGGAAAATACATGACACTACACTACAGGCTAATAAACGGATGTGAAAATTTCTCAATTTACACCACTTGACAAGTGCTAAAAGAAAAGCATCTTTAATTTTAATGTGTTATTAGGACCTTTTTAGAGAGATTGTACAAGTTATTAACAAGGTCCTCTGAGACAGGAGACGGGTAATTAACAAGACCTACAGAAAGGGAGCTTAGGTAATTAACAAGATCTTAGGCACTGGACACAGGGAGACAAATAGTCCAATATTTAAAGCTGACAGGTTGTAACTAGTCAGATTGAATTCCAGATCTGGGAAACTGGATTGGTAAGTGTTTGGGAGCTTTCTACTAAACATTATATA
>VWZU01031158.1:1916235-2019541 GCA_013397095.1 Sterrhoptilus dennistouni
CATATACACACACACACGTATATATATATATACACACACATAATACACAAATGATTTCTATGTCTGTATGTACACATGTATGTATACATGACTGGAGAGACGCAATAAAATAAAAAAAAACCTTCTAAAGTAGCATTTCCTTGACCTAACTATTGTTATACTTCAGAGAAAAGAAGATAAAGCTTGTGTCTACATAGGGATTACACTTTATCTCAAGTTGTGGCAATAAGTTGTTCCAAGCAACATGGAAGATGGAATAGTGGAGGAGAAAGAAACTTGTGTCTTACTAGGATTCACTGTAACAATTATGAATAATGCTCATATTTGGTGAACTGGAGCATAAATTACAAAAATATTACTTAATTTTTTTTTCTCTGTTCTCTTACTGCTTCAGCATTTTTTCAAATTTGCAACTCAAAAAGAAAACAAACACCAACCCAATCCTTCAACTCTTTTACATCTTTCTGTCTCTAATTTCTGTATATGGTGGTTTTCTTCAGCCTCTCTCACCTTCATCACATGTGGCTGTTGGAGCTGCCTCAATGTCATGTGTTCTAAACAAATCAGGGGCTGCAGTTTTGTTTTTCCCAATGGAGGCAGTGTTTGAAATAAGCAATGCCTTTGCATTTTGATGTGATCATTATTGAATTTGTTAGAAAATGAGTGAGGTGCCATGAAAACAGGAAGTTTTTGATAACAGTGATATGTTTGGATCGTATTAAATTGTTAGATCTGAAGACCAGCTGATGTCTGCAACATTTCAGCAAACATTAACGTTTTGAATGTGTGATAGTCAGGTGGTTAAAGAAGCTTTTGTAACATCCTAGTGTTCCACTGGGTTCCTGCTTGTCACTTGAGCTGTGACAGTAGAGCAGGTGGCTGTCTCGAGTCAGCTGAAGCTCTGAAGTAAAACCTGTTATCCCAAAGCACACTGAGGGTTAGTTATTAGTGCAATAGCTTCAATTATTTGCAATAATCAGTCACTGTTAAATGGTTTCAGTCTTGCAGAGTTGCTGGCAACAGCTCCATTGGAATGAACCCCAAAAGTTGCCTGATGGGAGCAAAGGATTGTAGTCGTTGTGTATTTCTCTGCCAAACAGGAAATCCAGTGTACAGTGCAATTCACTCTTTCTACTCTGCACATGCCTTTCTCAGAAATGTTTCTCTCTAGATATTGCTGTGCTTGCTAAAGTAATAAGGTCTGTCTGTTAAGACATTTTAGCACATTTATTTCTCATTTAGTTAAAAAATGACATCAGGTGAACTATGGTATTTTCAGAATTTTGTTTCCCCTGTCAGTGTTAGCATGTCTTATTTTAAGAACAATGTACTTGTGCATTGCTTTTCTTGATTTGAATAATTTTTTTTCAGTTCTGTACTGAAATTCGTCCAAACTTTAGTCAACTGTGATCTACAGTCTAGTTAGAATATTGATGGACTGTGACAGTGCTTTAATTGTACTCTAGACTGTTAATATTTGTTAATTTGGTGTGGTAGAGTTGTCAGTGGGACATTACTTCAACAAGAGAAAGACATTGCTGGTACATGAGATGTAAAGAGAAATTACAAAACAAGCAGAAGTCATGCAGAGATTCTTAGTCTGTCCTGCCAAGACTGTTATCATCTGATTTAAAATATCACTGCATGTGATAAGAGAATAATGACATCTTTTGTAAAGCTCCTACAAAACAGTGGCCACAGCATTTGGGACATGACTAAAGTGGGCTGAAGCAGTCAGTTCTTTGAGGGATATTGTAGAAATACTTGGTATTAATCTTGACTTTTGCAGGCTCTTCACCAGCAATCAGTCACTCCTAATTAGCTGACTGTTTTAGGAATACTGTTAGGAAAGTTCATCCTGCTGGCTGCATGACAAGATTGTTTCAAGCTTTCACTGTCTCTTGGTGCACATTAGGGCATGTGAAATCTTTTTTGAGAGGATACATAAGGCATATTATCTTTCCCAAGGGAAAATGCACTGCCTGTTCTATTTTATTTTAAAAAAGAATAATTTGTTCTATTGTTTCTTTATTAATAAATTCAGAAACTATGTAGAAGCAATGTACTTTTTTCCTTCTCCTTCATTATAAGAGCTAAGGATTAGTTCTACTCTTTTAATTATTCAAAAATGGATCTGTAAGTTTCAGTGTAAAATGTAATTTTAGGATTGTTTGATTTGTTCATTTGTTTGTTGTTGACTTAGAGATCTCTAATAATAGGGTCTTCCAGTGGAGATGCTGGCGCAACTTTTAGTCTGAGAGTTCTTTAGTGCTCTCTTGAGAGAAGAACTTTTTTGCCGTAGCACATCTCATAAAAGGAGAAATGTTTATGTACTTAAAACTGTAACTAATCAAGAAAAGGCAGTGATAGCCACAAAACCTGATGTTCTTTTTGTTTCCTCCTGGGGTTACCCAAGCTGCGAAGGCCACAGAACATGGCTTGACATCAGAACAATTTATACAGTGAAGTGTCTTAAGTGATGTTCCCTAGAATCTAATTGCAAAATAAATGGTAATATTCTTATTCTGTACTTGTTTTAGCTGCCAGAAAAAGACAGTCATTCCTTCTCAGAATATAAAGGGAGCTATGCATTGCCAGGCACAGCAGGCTGACAATATTCTATGGAAGGCTAAGTTTCTGAATTTCATTAACTGTATCTGATTTTATTAATTTCTTTAATTTTTTTTCCTAATGCAATAGTAATAACCTAAATGGCATCCTGATATTTCAAGATGTTGATATATGTTGTAAGAATCCAAAGAAAAATGAATAATCACTGTATTAAGAATCAGTGCAAAGACCAAGAGGTGGGATAGGAATAGGAATTTCAACTCCAATGAAAAATGAATATGGCAGAGCTTTGCTAATTACCTGTATGCAGAAATTCCTTACTAAAGGAAAGAAACTAAGAGCACACGCTTAGCTCATTGGTGTAATGGATATTTTACAGAACGTTAAGTAACATAAATTTTAATACTTTTGAATAATAATGATTAATGTAAATATGCTCATTTTAATTTCTAACAGTATACACTACTATCATGTAACTAATACAGATAGCAAAAGATAAGTAAAAAGCTTTTTCTCCTTAAGAAAATACTCTTTCCATGGAGCATAATTTAGGAGTCTGATTCCCATTCATTATGTTGTCAGACTAAATGGCACTAAAATGTTTAAGTCAGTTATAGAAAAGATTTGATGAAGATTGTTTTAATCTCTAGGCATTCAGAAGCTAAATATTTAAGCAGCCACTAGACCTGATGTTTGAATTTTTAACTACTATTAAACTTTGACAGACAAAATTATAAAATGCAGTCACAAACTTGAGCTTGTAACACATCCTGAACTCAATTCCACTGTATTCTTCCTATACAAATTGTAAATTATCAACGTGCAAAGGAATATTTAATTACCATAAAAAAGTGTTCTCAAAAAAAAAGTTTCGTGTAGTTCTAATGAAATGTTTTTAAATAGAGAGAATAAAGTACAATAAAGTACAAAATATTATGCTTGCTATGATTGTGAAATAGTAACCCAAAAGACTCTACAGAATCAGCACTGCAGTATATCTGTCTCCATTATTAGTTTATACTATTTTTGTTTCTCAGCACTTTCTCCCCTCAGGAGCAGGGTGATAGGAAAGGATTCTCATCTCAGATGAGCTAAAATTGAAATCTAAGCTAATAAAACCCCAGAAATTAAAACAAACTTTACTATTCGAGAAAAATGTAAAAAATAAAGTTATATCCAAAGCCGTAAAATAATATGGATCCATAAAATGATGGATATGATTTAATCTGGTAAAATTGTCTGTTCTATAAAGTAACTGTCAAGGACACAAATTGAATTCCTATTCAATTTTGATGAGTGAAATGGGGGACAGGATTAATTGTTGTGCTGGCTTGGAGAAGTCTGTTCTACCCAGAGAAGGGTAGATGTGCAACTTGGATGGGTTAGTGTCACTTCCATGATCCTACTGCAGCTGGTTTTCAATCTGTGCTGGTAGGATTTGCCTCCCTTTTAGTAGCTCCTGTCTTGAAGGTGATCTGAGAGGATGAAAGTTTATTACTTGTAAGAGACAAACTGTTAAAAATCAGTGTGAGACATCATCTGGAGGCACATGAGGCACATGAAAAGTCCATTTGTTAGAAAAGGAATATCTTTTTTTACTTGTAAACTGAGCAAATTTAGTTTGGGAATAATTGACAAATAGTAATTATAGAATCCCGTGGTGCCAGTTTTTCACAATCACTGTTCACAGTAAGCCTCACTCAAAAAAACCCTACAAAAATCCAAAAAGATACTTTTTTCCAAGCTGTGAACATGTGAACTCCTTCCATAGCAGGAGTTTCCTGCCAGTTTATCAAACCCTGGGAAAAAACCCCAGAGACTGGATTGTAACTAAAACTATCACTATGATCTGACTATAACACAGGAGAAAACAATGTTATTTTTTATAATTGTTTAGGTCAATGATTTCAGAATGCTTTTAAGAAGTCAAGAGGATGGCTGCTCAGAGGAAGCTTGTGATGCTTGTACAGAGGCCTGTTTTATATAATTATTGCCAGTAATCAAGTGAGGTGGTAACTTTAGGGGTCTGTTACTGTGATGAAATTTAAACAAAAAAAAATAAATGCTCTCAGAAATTTCAATGCACCAAACAGACAATTCCACCAACTGTTTGCATTCATAATTTTACAGGATTTTTTTTTTGAGGTGTTGCCTGCTCCTCAGACAATGAAATAGGGGTGCAATGGTGGGAGTCTGCATCTGCTCACACTCACCTCAGGCTGGGAGCACTGGCAGGAAACCTTGCAGGGCTCAGCAAGGCTGACGAGCTCCCACCTTATTCAGCAGACACTCTGATTTAGAAAAATGTTATTATATTCAATCTCAGCACCTGTTTCTTCCTCGAGAAGCAGTATATTTTCTACAAATCTCCTGAAAGTATGAGTCTTCGTGGCATTTGGATTTTTATTGGGGAATATTTTAATAGCTTCTCTTTTTTTTTTCTTTTTTTTTTTTTTTTTTTTTGCAAGTGTATTCGAATTTCTTCTTGCAAAATCCACAGATGTTCTCTTTTGTAATTGCAGTTATGATGTCCACAATTTTACAGAAATGATTGCAGGTTTTTTACTGTTTAAAAAACCCCCAAACAACTAGTCCATATTGCCAGTGATTTATACTTTTAATTTTGAAACGCAGCTTCTCAGAGTCAGAACTGCTGCTTTCATTTTAAGCTGCCACTACGAAAAAGAGTCCCAGAACTTATTTCCCAGAAACTATAAAGTCACTCAAGGCAGTGAAAGATCCTGCTTTTTTAACCTTTCAGAAAGTCGCCCAGTTGAGCAGTCAGGCCGTATTATTCTATATCTTGTCTAACATGAGGAAACAGTCCCAAAAGAAAGATATCCCAAATTAACGCCACACTTGGTTAAATAGAGACATTCTTGGTTTTCACCGAGCTAATTCGATCCAGTTCAGTTAACTCGGTTTTTTTGTGCTGGGATCACGGAAGGCAGCCGTGAATGGAGCGAGTTCATCATGTGTTTGACACATCAGTGAGAGGCTGAAAGGAGGCTGGGAGGGAGGGACCCAGCCTTTGGCTGGCTGGACAATACCCCACAAAAAAGGCCCCTCAGTCAAAAGGGGTCTCAGGGAAACGGGGGCAGACTGCTGGGGATCACTGTGACAAACAGGTAGAGTGGGAATTAGCCAGACTTGATTCCTCAGACACCTCTGAGCTTCTGGTTCTGACTGTTCCTCCAATCCAGTCTCTGTCAAATACTCTCAGCCCACAGATGGTTTACAGGACTTTTTGTGTGAGCAGAAGTTTGCCTGCTTTGGAAATTAAAAATCACGTACAGACTGGGGAAAAAAAAAAAAGTAAAAAAAAGAAATTTTATTTTTTTAAAAAAAATTCTTTACAGAAGAAGTCATCATTTTTATTTTACGTATTTTTAGTTCATGAATTTTTACCCTTCTCCTTTTACACCATGAAATATGTGGCTTATAAATTCAGATAACAGAGTGGCAAACAGTCACAAAATACATGTTCCCTAATGTAAAAAAATCTTTTAAATTAAAAAAAAAATAATAATTTGTAGCTCTCGGTCACACATCACCTTCAAAGCCAGTATATGCAGTCTAACAAAACAGATTCTGTGATGTGAAAGAATGTGTCTGCTGTGGTGCTACCAATTAAATAATATTTGTGAGCTATATCCAGATTCTGAACACATTTTTGGAGAATGTTTTCTCTCCAAGCTTACTGTAGCAAGTACATAAGAACACAGCATTACTGGTATTTGAAGATACTTGCTAATACTTGCACCAGCCTGAGTGGACAGTTTCTTAAGCCTGCCATTTAGACAGTGGCAGTTTTTATCAGTGTCAACAACATTAAGAAAGAACTTTGCTTTCTGGATATGCATAATAATCGCTAGGTTTATAAAATAAGAGATTATTTACTCAGTTTGAAGTACAAAATAAATGTAGCTGACAGAAGATGGCCTTTTAGCCCTAAACTGGTGATCTCACTGGAATTTCTGCAGGAACTTTGTCCTCTAGGAGCTGCCATGAAAGCTGGGAATATGTGTTAGTCTGTAGGGTTTGGTTGTTGTTTTTTATCAGTCTCATCCCAGGGACCTGTTTCTAGGATATTTCATTTAAAGTAGCACTCCATGCTTAGAAGCTCAAGCTAAGCCTAGAGATAAGAGGAGAGATAAGGAAGCCAAATCCATAAGAGCCTTTCTTACCTTTCTTAATTAGTTATTCAAATTTTATGACAAAAAGAATATGAAAAATACGAAGAATTGTAAACAAGTTTTCCTTTCTAATATTTTCTTTTCCTAAATTTAACAAATCAAGAAAATAAACCATATTAAATATTTTGTAGCTGTGTGTCTAATTCAGTACTGTATTCTAGCAGATGTTTTGGTCAAATAAGTGTGTACTGCTAATATTTGTTTGGTATGTTCTTTTCCCCACAGTTTTAATGTGGGTCCTTCTGGCATTGAGGATCTCAGGAAAAAAACGGTGAGTTATGAAATGTTATGGAAAGCCATCAATAAATGCCAAGTAATGCGCACTTTCATAAGCTTATAAGCTTTTATTCTTTTTTTACCTCTGATATAGAAATGTTGAGGTTTTTCTTTTTTTCTTTTTTTCTTTTTTTTAATTTGACATATCCAGAAAACCTAAATAGAAAAGCACAGGCTTAATGTAAATTTGGAAATAAAGAAGAGTTTTGCACTCAATATGGAGATTAGCTGTGATATGCTGAAGAAAGAAATATTTAGTTATTTGCACAAAAAGAAAAAAAAACCCCAAAACCTGAAATTTTGAGAGTGGTTTATGTGACTCTGGAGAAGTAATAGTCAGATGAAGAACTCTGCATTAGGCAGTGATATATTAATTGACCAGACAGGAGTTTACCATCACTATAATCAGAGACTATCAGTCTTCAGAAGGCGGATAAAAAGTAAAATTATGACCTGATCTATGGTGGGATTAATAATACACATAATAAATGAACAGATGAAAACACTAAAAAATAGAGATACTAGAAGGTGTTATTCAAAACACTCTGTTTCTAAAAGTACTGAGAATGAATTGTGTACTAAGAAAAGTCAAAAAAAAAATGCACAGATTGCCTGGGCAATGTCTTTGTTTGAAGGAAAATGTGGTCTTACTAGAATTTGTGCTGTGGATAGATGTCATCTTTAAAAGTGGGTTTGTTTTCAATCTAAAATATATAGAAAACAAGTTTCACAAGCAAATATGACTTTGTACTGTTTGTTTTCTGCTGGTTTATGTAAATTATTTGTAATAACATTTGATGTTATTGTAAATGCCCAAGTTTTTATAATGTAAGTAGCTGGTGGGAGATGTCAGAGTATTTGAAAGCTGCCTTTGATCAGATAGTAAACTGAATTCTACCAGGCAGTTACTTAATCTCTGACAAAAAGAGACATCAAAAAATTGATTTAACTTAGCAGCCATTGTCTGTAAAGTAACCATAATTACAGTTTCTCTGTGCTTGCAAATGTACTACTGCAAATCATGTAATTTATTGCTGGTAAAAGCATCGGTTTAATTCTTTTAAGAAATAAGATGTGAATTGTTTTATTTAAAGGTGATAAAAGAAATCCTTGATGATTTTTCTTTTGGAATACCAGCCAGCCTAAATGTCAGTTGTAGGATTATGAGGTGGTGCTTATTTAATGCAAAATACAAATTAGGTGGGGAAGAAACTATATCTCAACCATAGTTTTGAATGAAGCCATTTGAATTTCTTTTTAAATATTCAGGATTGCTTTCTAAGGTGTTTGAAGTAATTTATTATTAGATTCTGTAATAATAGCCCTCACCAAGTTATTTCTTCCTTGTGCATATTATTTAGTAATTATGTTTGTATGTCTTCTCCTCTGATGCCAACACCTGTCTCTGAAAGCAGTGTTTAAATGGGAGCAGTAGCCAGTTGAAAGGGCAGCATGAGCTCCTTAAGGCCTAATTAAGAACTGAAAGGAAGATGAAGAAGTAGGACAAAAGATGTGAAAGTAGCTTAGATGATATTCCCAGAGCAGAATTCCTCATTAGAACAATGAAGAGATCATCAGGGATTGCCAGCCCTTCATTTTATCTAATGTTGTTTCCTCTGACTGGCAGTGTGTCCCCCAACAGGGTTTTGTAGCTGAGACAATCATTCTTTGCATGGCTTGTTTAGAATCTTTTTTTTCCCCCCTTAATAATTCATTATGAGATTATTGTTATGCATTAAAACTGTGGTATCTATTTTTGTAAAGAAATAAGTGTTCCTTGTATGTTTAAATATCATCTATTGGCTCAAGCTGGACATACCAATCTTCCTAATTTTTAATTTTCCTAATATTAATTTCTAAATACTGGCATACTTCAGCTAGAATTTTCTTGCATAATTAATATGATAGGTTGTCCCCCCCAGCCCAGGATGTGTGGAGCGTGTATATGATAGAACATATTTAAAGCATATATATTACATACAATTTTTCAGTAAACTCGATTGAATAATTAAAGAAGTCATCATTGCACCTTAATTCCTGTTCCTTTCCCAAATCAGAAAATTAGGCAAACCCTATATTTCAGGCATGTAAGTATTAATGATATTTTCTCCAGTGTGTACAAAAATTTAGTAAAGAAAAAGTTTACTTCCTTCTTGTAGAAGAAAATGTGCTAAAAATATGACAACAAAGTGAAGTTATTTTCTCTTCTATACTTGTTGAAAATCCATTACTAACCAATTTATAAATTTCATCAGGTTAGCCATTTTAATATAGTGGGAGTTACTGATTTCTTACAATTTCTTTACTCGGTACTTTTAAAATACTGAATATACATCCCTAATTGTGACATTAAATGTCTCAAGTGTAGAGAGAAACCCTTAAAAGCACATATTTTTGAGAGCTACTGTTAGGATATAATTGATGGACAGAGGCTGATCTGTCACACTTCAGCCTCTTTGCAGAGCACATCACTTTTAGTCAAGTTTCTTTGAAAGCTTTGGCCAGCTGCATATTTTAATGGCTCAACATGTGCCAATGTGCAAATATGGAGCTGTGTGGAGGGAAAAGAACGGGCCGTGGAAAAGAAATGAGTGTGACTATTATGTGGTGTGCTTCTTAGCTGTGCAAGCTTTATAATTTTTAATGACATGCTTGGCTGTAAACAGAAGTTATTTTGTGTGCCCTGTTAGAAGTGCAGGATTTTTTAGGTTCCTTATCTTCTTGCTGAGGTGTCTTTCTCTGCCTCGGCCAGCCCTGACACCTCAACAGTAAAGGGGGCACGGCTCGGTAACAGGGTGAACCTCACCGACCCTGTGAGTTCTTGTCTTGCTTGAAGGAGTGAAGCAACGATGGCAGGAAGAAAGAGGAGGCTGTTCTGGGTTAACTGCTGGCTTTATTCATCAGGGTATCTGCCCCAGCAGACACCCCTCAGCATAAGCAGTGGAGGAAAAACCAGGGAAAAGAATCTTTTTGAACCCCCGAATGCAACACCTTTTATTGGGGGGAGGAACTCAGGGATGGGTCTAACTGGGGACAAATCAGGGGCCAAAGGGGCATGGCTCTCTGGATAAATGACATACATAGTAATAAATTAATTACTCAGGTGGGGAGACAGCTGAAGTCTTGCCCAATCACTTGGGGTTTTTCATGGAACTTTCCAGACTTTTGGGAGAGACCCCAAAGTGACAGACAAGGCCCAGGGGCTGGATAACTTCTGATTGACATAGAACTGGGGTTGGGATGAAACCAGTCAGGGTGGAACATGGGTGCATGGGGCAAACATTTATAACTTATAAAAATGAACTTAATACAAAGAACAAATACATACATAAAACTGATAAAACCAAACCCACACCACTACATCTTCTAAATGTTTTAATTTCTGAATGAGATGAAGCATACTCCTTAACATATCTAACAGTGCTGATACTTTCATAAACCAACACAAAAGAAGACAATAAAGTTTACAGTCTTTTGGTTCACATGTTGTCCTTTTTAAGATGACTAATTTGTCCATCTCTGCTAATATCTGCACTTAGTGAGTCATCAGAAGTCATTACAGAAACAATTCTGTTCTCCCTACTGCTTAATTCTGGGCCTTTCCTGCTTTAAAAAAAGCAAGGTCTTTTATAAGTACACATTTATTTCTGCCTTAAGCTCTGGTGCAAGTAAGATGCAACCTTTTACCTTCACTTGCAATTTAAAATTGAAAGTTTTATTATGTGATTCAGAAGCCAAGGCCTGGAGAACCAGTGGTGACTAAAAATATGAATATGAAAGACAGATGACGGCTGATGTCATTTAGAGCTGAGTAAATGCTTTTCTGTGATGTTCTCCAGAGGCAAAGACTCAGAGAAGTTACAGTAGGAATTGAATTCTCAGGGCTCTTCCCTTGTTATTCTATAATTAAGGTGGTTGGTTTCCCAAAATGCCAGCTGTTCCTGTGGTCACTGACTCTGACACACTGACTGTGTGTCCACCTCACTGAGATATTTTTCTGAGATGACAGTGGGAAAAATGTTCATCCATGGGCAGCCCATCTCCAGTTGTCTGCTCCAGTGGGAGTGTGGGAGGGAAAAGCACTGCAGCAAACAGAGGTGTTGCTGAAAGAAATTGCTTTTCATGTCAAGAGATGCACATGAGAAACATAAAAAGCAACAACCAACCAATTTTCTGGGAACACTGAACTGCTTAATAAAATCAGGTGTTTTTCTACACTTTACCTGCAGGAAGGAAATCCTTTTGATGCCGCTGCAGGATACCGAAACCTGACTTATGAGGAGGTTCTGCAGGAGCTGGTGAAACACAAGGAGCAGCTGAAGAAGAAGGACAGCCACATCCGTGAGCTGGAGGATTACATTGACAATCTCCTGGTGCGGGTGATGGAGGAAACCCCCAGTATCCTCAGAGTGCCATATGAACCTTCTCGCAAAGCTGGCAAGTTTTCCAAAAGCTGAGATACTTGAGGGTACTTCCTGCTGAGTACACTAGTGGAAGGAGATCACACTTCAATCTTTTGACTTCTCTTCATTCCTTTTCTCCTAAGAAATCCCAGGAAAATGGGGAGGAAAGACAATGGCGTGGGTTTTTTTCCTTTTTTTTTTTTTTAAATCCAAACACTAGCAGGGGCTGCCAAAAGTTGTTTTCTGTTAGATTACCTAAGTAACTTTTTCTTTTTGAAAATACCTTGAGGTACAGAATATTTAAATAGAGTTAATAATACATAATAAATATGTCCACGCAGTTTATATAATAGCTTAACTGTTCACCATGCGGCAGTTTCAGCTGGGAAGCCTGTGCTGTTATGAATGTTTTCTTGAATGATTATTGGTATTAGGCAAATATATTGATTCTTTTTTTACAGCATGCCATCAAGACCACTGTTTTCAATCCAGTGTAGCACTCTGCTAAACCTGAGTGTGGTTTGTTGCAATGGAATGTAGTTCTGCACATATTAGAGGAAAACAGTGATGCACAATCCTTGCAGAGTAAATGCTGTATTGTATACAATGTGCTTTTTATATCACAATGTAAAAAACCCCTCGTGCCATTTCTGTCATGGCACATGCTGGAACCAGTTATTTTACACTGAAATGCTGAATTTTGTGTACGATGAGCGAACTTTGGTAGTGAGCTCATGACATAAGGTTGTTTTGAGGATCTTTTTGTATAAGTTACTGCATGCCTTGTTATGTGTTAAAAGTACTTTGAACAGTGTTCACAGAGTCAGAGGAACAACTGGAGAACTCAAGTATGGAATAAAGAAATGAATACTTTTGTTCAGTCCAAGTCTACTGCGATGGAAATGTAGCAGAAATGGAGCGGCTGACTTCAATAGACACCATAAATCAATTTAAGGTTGAGTTTTACATGATATATATGTCTTAACTTTTTTAATCTTATGACAACAAAGTATATGCCTTTAGAAATAGGCCATGTTGCTTAAACACATATAGAGTACTTAGGCTTTTCATTAAAAATATCCTTATTCCATGTAAATAGTTCTAAAAGTCAGTTTTCATTGAGGCAAATGAAAGAAGAATGTAGTAAATATCTTCCTGGTCATTTAATAATTGTTTGTAAAATGATGTATGAAAACGTTATCTGTTATTCAATGAATTGGAAAAATCCAGTGATGAAGGTATAATGGGAAAATACTGTAGGAGAACCCTCAAAATATTAACATGAATTTATTTTAATTTCCTTAGTAAGAGTCTTACTTGGATTTTCTGTTGCTGTGAGACAGTAAAATGTTAATTAAAACATGTACAGAGAATATTTTTGATTTGGATTTAAGATAACTGTCTTTTCCTCTCTTTCTGCACCTGATCTGTTGGGGTTTTTTACAGCACCATGACATGGCTGCTGCTGAGGTGACCAAAAAAGCTTGAAATTAAATTCCATTTTTTTTTGTTGTTTTTGTGAAAGATTTTAATATATTTTCATTTTTTAAACTGCAGAAATTGGTAATATCTTGAATACTTATATGTGGAAGGGTTGAGAAAGTTCTGTCTGACTGCTTTTGACATCGCTAGTATTGTAGGACAGCACAGAATTATTCTAGTTACAAAAAAACTTCTTTGTACAAATATTCTCAGATTTCATTTACTTATTTGTGGTTTTTTCTCCTTTATTTTCTTCTTTTATTTAGCAACTACCTCCCATCCCCATTTAGCACTGTCCCTAAAATGCGTGCAGCCAGAGTTCCCAACCCACCAGTGGGCTCCCTTAGTATAGATCCCTGTGCCTGGATGGATCCTGAGAGCTCCAACCTTGCCCAGCTGTAGAGCTCTGCATTTGTGTTTTGCAGTGCAGAAATCCATCCCACACCAGGCAGTCTCTCTGTTGTCAGCCTAATGATGTATCAAGTTTGGTACCTCAGAAACCACGTGAATGTTCTTTTGACCCACTGAAGGTCTTGATGACTGTAGATTTGTTGTAATACATTCAAAGTGCCAAAGGTTCTGTACTAGTTTATGGTACATTTGCTGTTGGAAGTTGGGGTTTACACTCAATTAGATTTTCATTTTTTAATTACACCACGATGTATTTCAGTTACTCAGTATTTCCATAGAAGTTCTTAAACATTTTCAAATGCTTGGCCGAAGCCAGCGGTTTTCTCATGTCGTTGATGGGGAAATGTTCTGCAATTGTTTTGAATTCCTCACTCATTTTCAGCTAACTGGTATGAGACCATCTCTAGTATCCACAGTGCTTAAATCATCCACACCAGTGAGGATTAACAACTGCACTAACCAGAGAATGTGCTCCAATGACTTCTCACATGCAAGCCAACTTATAATTATTAAAATGAAACTCAACTATATTTAGCACCTCTGAAATCAGTTCTTTTAGAATGTAAATGTAGAATATCAAACTGCATAATTGACTAAAAGCAGATCATTTGACATATTTGCATACCGAGAACGATAAGCAGATTAAAGGTAGCGAAAAGATCAATTTTTGTGCATTAGTGAAGAAATTTAGTGAAGCTTTGAATGTGCTATCTAGTCTTTATCTGATCTCTAAGTGAATAAAAGCACCTTTTGTTTCTAACAATTTGTCAAGAAAGAGGGGAGAACAACAAATGCAATTTAGGAAAAGGTAAAGTTACTGAGAGAGGCAGAATAGGACATTAACAACTATGAAGATAATTTTTATACTTTATGGGTGAAAATACATGCTGCTTTTGGAGCAAATCTTGAAAAATTACATGCACATCCTTTTCTGCTTAGAAAGAAAAATTTAGCGTTTTCCTATATTCTGAGATTATATTTAAAAAGCATCTTCACCCCACATGTGTTTGTTGAACCATGCAACTTTTGAATGAAAACGTTTCATGCAGAGTAGTTAATGTTGAAAACAAAGAAAGGTTTTTTTTTTCCCCATAGGATAAAATTGTAGACTTTCTTGCAGTTCATTTTAAACCCATAAAAACTTGCCACTTGTGGTCAGTCTTTCTTGCCCTTTAAAAATATAGAGATGAAATTTTTGAAAATCTCCATATTATTTTGATATTTTCTCTCATAGAGTAGCATAAGAGTTCATCCATGCATGTACTATACTTTGAAATTATCCTTTGAAATAGCTCTGCTCATAGCCATGTATTTTGCTTACTTAAAAGGACAAATATGAAGGCCATACTTTAATGTTGTAAGTCAGAAATGTAAACTTTCTGCCATTCAAGAAGGATGTTTAATATTTATGTATGTTACCTCTTGCTGCTGTATTTTACATTTAGCTTGGTTTTCCACCTCCTAATGAATGTAGCATTCTCCCTAGATTACAAACTGCATTTATTGCTGTTGGCTCTGTGTCAAGAACTATTTGTAATTTTCCAGCTGTGGAAACGTTGCCTTGTATTTGGAAAGGCTTCATGACTTGGGGACCTGATGAAAATCATGCTCATTAGATACTAGCCTGCATTTCTTTCTGTACAGGATGCCCTTTCTTAGATGCATCTTAAAACAAACAGAACTGCTGTCTTAATGTGTTTACTGCTGCACTGGGGGTTTATTTACACTTCCAGCTTTAAAGAAAGATTGTTGTCCTAGATCAAGTATGCAAAGTGAGCTCAAGCTTTTCTGCTCTTTATGTACCATTGCTGTTGTAGATACGATAGAGGCATTAGCTGGGCTTTTACAATGGTGGCTTTAGAGCATGTTGACTAACTTCCCCTTCTTTGAAGTACTTGCTGAAGGATTATAGCACTGCTATATTCCTGATGCCACGTTTAAGGGTCTGTCAGCACTTTCGGTAGGAAACCCATTTTCAGGGATTTATAACTTAGAAATTTCCATACAGTCACTGGAAGTATTTAATATGCAATAGGTAGCACTTTAATCTGTTTATGAAGGGGTTTGAGATTTGTTTCTGTCGAAAAGGTCACAGTCTCCTAAAGCATGGTGGGCATTTGCTTTATCTTTTATAATTTCTACATTGAAGAAGCCACTGTATGTTACAAGTGGTTCAGCCATTCCTATTCATCTTAGAAGCTTCCAGATGTCTTGTATTAAAATGTATTATAAAAAAGCTGAAGATCCAGGTTGTATAGGAAGTTTGTAAAAGATAGGAACATTACTTATAACTTAAAGGTTTTATTTTGTCTTGTGCAATCACTGGTAGTTTGTCTACATTTAATATGGTACAGATCATAACTATATGCACTTGTAAGAACTATAAACTTAGAATGCATGAAAAGCTTTATTTTTGTTCCATTATTGCAACTTCAGATCCTTTAATTTTATTAAAATGTTATCTTAATATTTTAATTTCTGTTCATTAAATAAATATTGCATGTTTAACACTAATAAAGCACCACAATGCAGTACCGCAGTATTTATTGAATTGTGACATTAATCTGTGTTATGCAAAGCCTGTGACTCCTAAACTCCAGTGGTGTTAAGGCTCTCAGACCACAGAGAGAATTTCCTCAGGGACAGCTCTAAATGAGTATCCCAGATGTTTGCAGGGTAGCCATTAAGGGAAATCTCTTCAGTAGTGTCCAAAACTTAGAATTAGTGAAAAAAATGATGTATTCTTAAATGTCTTAATCTGTATGGGTTTTTTTAGTGTGGTATCTACAATCCCTTTAAATGCACTATTCCTCTGATGCCATGGCTGTGTAAATATTACCAGGAGATCTTTGGCACTGCAGGCTAGAACAGCATTTAGCATGAGAACAAACACTGTGCAAATTCTGATATGGAAAATATGACAAGTATTTCTCTTAATACTTGACAGAATAAAACCCCAACCAGAATGACAGAAATCTGGAGCATCCTCCCCCATCGCCCAGTAGTATTTTTTTCAATGCTCCCACAAGTTTTTCTCCTCTTCCATGAAGCAGCAAAACAGCAAAATCTGTCCCCTGACAACAGCAGGTTTTCTGGATGGTGAGGAGGTATAGAGAACAGTCCTGGTTTGAGAGAAGAATATTGTGACTCTTCCACCCAGTTTCTTGGAGCTTTGAATTCCACAGGGATGTGATTCCTTCCCTCACAGTTAATTTGCTCTGTGAGCAGGTCCTTTGTCAATACATCTATGGACTTACAAAGTTTAGAAAGGGTTCTTTTAGAGGTGTCCATGAAATGTGGTTATGGGAAGTCGCAGCCAGTTTGTGAGCTGCCCATGGACTTCCACACATGTTGTTATGTGGATTCCATCAGCTGTGTCTCCCCATGGCTCACGGATTTTGCAACTGTCCTGGTGTGTGAGAGCTGAGGAATGAGGACCGGAGGGGAAGGCATGTTTCAGAAAGCACCACACTGCCTGTTAAATACCAGTTTCCATCTGTAATTCACATCTGGTAACTAATCTCAGCTCCTGTGCCCATTTGCAAAGGGACCCACACCATTTCCCTCCCTCAGAGGCATAATGTTTGTTAGCTGATACCAGCTGCAATCCTATTGATGATACGGGAACCCAACTCGATTAAACAGCTTCCAGTTTCCCCAGCATGAAGTTGTCTGTGGAGTTTTCATTATTAACTATCTCAACCCTCTAATAAAGGTTTTCAAGGATATTTTGAGTCTAGTTTTGCAGTTAAAGAACCATTGAAATTAGATGTAAACTAGAAGGCCATTTAGGACAATTCTCTCTCCAGTTGCACTTATTGAAGTTATTTTTTTATGGAACCACAGAGAGTAAAAATCAGGATTTCATTTCCCTGTTTTAATTTGTTTTTATGGGTGTGTTGTGCAAGTTCTGGCTGCAGCTCACTTGGGATATGTTGCCCTTTTGTGTAACACTGGGCATGTTTGTAAAGTTATAAATAATGATGATAAAAAACCACATCTCTTCTTCTGAATTAATGAATCAAAAGTTGGATTATTTTGTTGGATTGTTTTGTAATAGTGCCATTTTATAAGAGATTGGAATAGGACTATCTACTAAAAGGAATCTGTTTTCTCTTTTCTGTGCTACTTATTGAGTAATTATGAGAGAAGGCTACCACACTGACTGCAGCCCAACCTGGAAACTGTGTGGCATTGATTGTCTAATGTTTATATAAATATCAGTATATTCAGTGCTGGAAGCCAGTGGCTATTACATGGGGATTATTGCAATGTATTTATAATGTGTTTTTACAGCGTTTAGTAATGTAGATCGGTCTTTGATAAGTGGATGATGATTTAGGACAGAAAAGTACCCTCCGTGGCTAAACACTGACGTGTTTATACTTTAAAAGTAAGCAGCTTAGAAAGGTTTTAGGGCCATGCAACATTTAAATGAAGCTGAATACTAAAAAGGGGAGAAACTTGGTGGGGATGTATTTTGTTTGTTTCAGCCCAAACAGTGTCTGCTGTGTGACATGCAGGAAATGAGTAGAAGCAACACTGGAGAGATTCCATTGCTGGGATCCAAAAAACCCAACAAGCAGAAAAAGGTATTAGGACTAAGAGTTTGATTTTAAGGGATCTATTTGTCAGTATGTGCCTGGTTCTGTTTGTAACAGGAAGGGGTAACACAGCATCCCTTACTAACAAGATTATTGGCAGGCTAAAAACCCCCTAAAAATGGGAGTTTAACAGGGATGAATTCTCGAAGTTTTAGGTGTGGGACAGGTGTTGGGCAGAAGCAGTGCTGCCACTTCTGCTTCTTCAGCTCTGCCGACACTTGGTATTTAATTCAGGGATTGAACAAACCACATTCCTAGGAAAGTTAGGAAGTGTCTGAGGAAATCTGGGGTATGCAGCATGTGGCTGGCCAGGTTTCCTCTGCTGTTACTTGAAGTGGGTGTCTGGCTCAGGGTGTTGTGGAGTGGCCAAAATGTGTCGTATCACCTCCTCTAAATCATTCATCTGGGGCCTTCCGAGGTGCTGAATGTCTCCTTCTCCGATAACTTGCTGCTCACATTATGAATTCCTTGAAAATTGACTCCCTGGGACATCTTTGCAGGAGACATAAAGGGTCTCCATTTAAATTTAATGAATATTGTGTAATTTGCCAAGGACTTCTACAATGCATTAGGAAAATCTGCCTCTTTGAGACCAGAGCTTTGCCAAAATAATGGCAGCTTAATTGCATCCTTTAAAAGCAACTGCTGACTCTCCAGCTATGAGTATTTTCCATTTCCTAATAAAATGTTTTCCTATTAAAGCAGCTTATTTCATTAACTTATAATTCATAGCTTAAATATGCTTATATTTTGCTAATTGTAGATTACTTAGTTCTTATTTTTAAGGAACACTGAAGCACAAAATACAAAATGTCAGAGTTTTTTTTTTTAAGAAAAGTCTTGCCTTGTGCATAGCAATTACATTTGAATAAGCATTTTAAATATGCTATTTTTGAGGAGTTTTTACATGCTATTTTAAACTAAATAATTAAATTTCTATAACAAGAAACAATTTGAAGCGTTCATGCAATTTATAGTTTAATTCCTTTATAGATATGTGCTCCAATATTTTATAGTTATGATTCAAAACTACCACAGTTACATATTTTAAATGGTAAGGATATATTGTTAGACTTCAAATTATTTTTTTTCAAAGTACACAAAGCCAGAGTATCTGATGGACTCTTTTGTAAAAGTTAAAAGTGAGCTCTGGGAGAAGTAAGGTTTTCCTCAAAATTTGCACAAGCCTTTGTGTTGAACTGTAGTGCAGCTTGATTTGGGGATGTAGCTTCAGGCACTCCTTTATCCAACAGGATAACATCAAATTTCCTTTTTTTCCTTAATAACTCAAGGACGGGAGAGTGGGAATCTGTTTGCTGCAGGTGCTGGGTATTGTAAGGATGAAGTAACAAAACATGGATGCTGTGTGAAGTGTGGAATTGGCTTTTTGGTGTTTGTACCTCTGGCACATGAGTATCAGGCTTGTTTATGTTTCCAGGATCAGATAGAAAACTTCCTACTTTCTGATATTTTCAGATTTAAAAACTTCTATGAATTTTTTTCTTAGTGGCCAGATTATATTTGGCTACAATGCATGTAACATTTCACTTGATTAATGTGGCTGCTATTTGGGACCCTCTTGTAATTGGCCTCATAATCCACGCAGAGAGTACTGTGAAATAGTGTAAATTTGAAGTTGAGAGACTGATGAAAGGACCATCCATCAAAAGTGGGGAGAAATTAAATACTCCTAATTAAAAGCAAAATAATTTGGTGATCTGAATTAAGATTCAGTTGGTTGATCCCAAAAAGTAGTTTTCCTGGTAAGTATTTTTATTATAACTGTCCGGTATAATTGCTTTGGAAAAAACCTCATCTGTTGTATTTAGTGGTATAAACTTTATTAGCTCTTTATAAACCAAATACTCAATAAGAGTCTTTTGCTTAACCTTTGTTTCATTGGATATGATTTCAGAGGGTTTAAGCAGAATTTTATTGCTGGAGTTGATCACCACAGTTACATTTGCTGACAGGCTCATGGTTATTCTTTTATCTGTTTCAGGATTTTCTGTTCAGTTTTAAGTGCTGAACATTTCACCGCAGTCTATTTAGAGCATTATTTAAAACTTGTTCCAGTTCTCTTCATTCTTACCCACACCCATGTGTTAAACTACTCCAGAAACTGGCTTAGCTCTGACCATATTTGGAGGCTGTTCCTCTTCTTTGCTCTTGGGCTGGTTTGGACAGGGACTTACGTCTAAAGTAACAAATGAAATATGTGACGAGAGCTGACTGCCAAAACTGGGATCAAAGCAACTTGCTGAGGAGCTCACTGGAAAACTATCCTGAACTTTTGGAAGGATGACTCAAAGCCACATTCTGAACAGAGCAAACCACAGTGAAATAAATGGCAAGGTGAGAACAGATTTCTTGAATAAGGTATGTGTCCCCTGAAGACCAGAAAGTCACTTCAGTCCTAGGGGGAAAGGAAGCAAATTAGCAGCTGAAATTTCAAATATCAGTCAGGATGATAATAATTTCAAATGTCATTGCTCAGGATGTTCTTTGTCTGCAAGCCCACAAACCTTTGCAATTCCTGTCTGGGTTTACACAGAAGTGTGTTAGCCAGAGAGCATTCAAAATGAAAGGTAATTGCTGATTGTGTCATGTGGGACATCACTGACTTGCTTGAAAAGTTGCCAAGTCTGAGGGAGTGTTCTGTTAAATACACACAGTGTCTTCCTCAGCTGACTTAGAACTGTGAGAACATTCAGCTCTGATTCATTAATTTTAGGCAGTTCATATGAATAAAGAGGAGACCTGAATAAGGAGAATTTCCCTGAATCCTTCACAGAAACATGCAAAAAACAGCTGCTGTAACTGCGTAGAAGGCTGTGCTTTGTGGTTAAGAGCATGTTTTAAAAAGCTGGCATTGGAAAAAAGAGAGTTCTGTGAGAAACCTAAGCCTCTCTCACAATCATGGCATCTCTCGAAGTCACAAGACTTTAAGATGTTTAGAAATAGCTGGAGAAAACCATTCAGCAATGGTGGTCTGTAGCAATTGGGAGCTGGAAAGAGAAATGTCAATTTTAGAGGGAGGGGAGGGGTTTGGGTGGTTGTGTTAAAGATTGATCAAATGCTGATGTGTAAGGTAGCTGTAGCAGCTCTCTCAGAGTATAAAAGGTGGAGAATGAGCTTGAGTTTTCCAGGGGCAGGGGATGAGAAGCAATAACTGCTTCCTTCCAGGAGGCAATAACTGGCTGGCTGCAGTAAAGTATCGCTCTTCAGGAGAGCAATGGATGCTGTGAACACAAACAGTAACAGGTTTCTCAGATTTTCCTAGTGCTTGGGAAAAAATCACACAAATTCTCTTCCAAAGTAAACTGTTTCGAGCACAAGCCCTTGGACAATAGCAGATTAATAAATAAATAAATAAATAAATAAAATAAAATCTTTTCTTCTTTATTTGATTCTACCTTTGACTTGGAAATAAAAATTGTGGATTTTAGTCTTACTTAAGGCTAATGGAGTTGTTCGAAGACTGACATATAAGCAAAGAGTAATGCAGTTCTAAAGAGGAGATATCAGGTTAGCAGACTTGTTATTATTACAATTAAAATCTTTCAGTGCAACGCTGGTCTTCTGCCAGGAGTGCTTGGGGACTGTCCTTCCCTCAATAGATCCCCATACACAGCAGCTGACATTCTAGCTTTGGAAGAGTTACTGGCATGATGCTGGCCAGCTGGAATAACCACTCCCTGCAGTCCCAGGTACAAAGTGGTGCTTTCCCTGAAGTATTTTAGAAGGCAATGCTTTCTCATTAGAGCATGTTGAGAATTACTGAGGGATAAGATCATAATCATGTTCTAAAATATGCAGGATTTGATATTTTTCTCATTGCTAACCTAGGACACTCAGTGTCTGAAAACCTTTAAGCAATTTGCCGCCCTTGTAGTTTGCACAGGAGAGGATCTCAGCATGACACTTGGATTATTGTTATCTGTGCATTAGAACAGCTTCTATTACAGGAACACTGAATGGGTTGGGTTGGAAGGGACCTCAAAGATCCTCTACTTCCAACCCTCCTCTAGACCAACTGGCCTCGAGCACCTCCAGGGATGGGGCAGCCACAGCTCTGGGCAACCTGTGCCAGCGCCTCACCACCCTCACAGGGAACAATTTCTTCCTAATACCTAATCTGTCAACTCCCTCAACTACTGGATATTAATTATTTAGGCTATTGGAACTGTGAACTTCCCTGCTTCCCACAGGTATAAAATGTGTTTATTTTGATGTGGCCCTGGAGGTTACAATGCCTGTTGCTTCCTCCGAGAAAAGCTGGCAGCATATCTGCTAAAAAACATGAATCTCTTTTTATCAGACCACTACTCATGAGCAGCAAAACTCAGGAGGCTCAGTTCTGTGCAAATTTTTTTTTTTTTTTTTTTTTTTTTTTTTTTTTTTTTTTGTCTCCGGACCCTCACTAAGTATAAAGTTGTGGAGTCCTTAATAAATGTAATTATTTTTTTTCAAACTTTGGCATTAGTACACAAGTTTGGCATTATACCAGGTCAAAAAGAGCTTAAAAGGCTATTAAATCCCAATATTAAGAGTTATTCCCACTTTGCCTGTTTTAATGGCTATATGAGTTCCAGGGAAGCTGGACCCTTTTCCCACCTGTTTTCAAAGGACCAATTAGCTTTGCTGACAAAGAGGAAAATTTAGGCTAAACATAAATCCTGGTCCTTGGGAATGAAATATTTTCTCTTGTCTGATATTAAAATTGCACAAAATAGAATGTGTTTATAGCCCAGGATTTCTATGAGTTGGCAATAGCATCACTCTGTTGCTTTCTGAGTCTTTTTCCTCTTCTGGCACACAGCTAAGCAGGCAAAGATGTTGATTTGCCACAGCTTCAGTTGTGAATATAAACTTTTCCTTCAGCTATTTGATAACACTTGTACATATTGGTGCACCTGTACCTGTATTTGGCTTCAAATAAGTACAGAGCATGAAATTGGGCAAGTTGTAAAAATTAGTTGAAGAATAATAATAAATAAAATGGCATTCAGCCCAAGCATGTTGTATTTTCATTACTCATGTAATAGCTCATTGGAGTTATTTTCCAGAGACAGTTCTGTATATTTAAGTATGTATCAGAATAACTGCACTTCTAAATCAAGAGTCAAGTACCTACTTTGTATGCTGTGCTTATCTTAAACAGAGTTTGATTTAAAACATTTATCTTCCCCGGTATCATCTCCCATGTCAAAGCACATTTAAATCCTGCTCTGTTCCTAATATCTCTGGTGTCTAAAATGGGATCTGAGAACAAAAAGTTTGATGATTGCTCTGTTGTTTGCCCACTTTGTAGTTATTAGCTGCTCTGTCATTGTTTTGAGTATCACTGAAGCTGAGAAGGAGAAGCGTCAGCAAAGTAAACTTTTAAAATTTAAAGCCAAGGTCAGACTCCAGGGTTAGCAACACGAGGAGACAGCAATTTAAGATGGGTCCAATTATGCAAAATCATGTGTTGAGTTACAGCCTCGAGTCTCCACTGGGACCTGGGAGGTTGCCTGGGTAAAAATATCAGAGGAATTTCAGGGGGGTTTTCTTTTGTTTCTCCTTTTATCTTGAGAGAGAACAATACAAACAGCTTTCCTTTTGAGGTGAGTAGCTGCAAAGGAAAGCTCTTATCCCAGGAATGTTTAGTAAGTGCATTTCAGTGAGGGCAGCAAACTTAGCATGAGGCTTGGGAGACATTTGGCACCTTGCTGCATTTTATTGGTTTGCACAAGGCAGAGCATTGAGGCATCTGTGAATCCAGAAATAAATCAGTTGAGGCACATCAAGTGACCCACTAAAACAGGGCACATTTTACTGTTTGTGTTCTTGATATTTAAACCAAGCACCATCACAGCTAGGTGTTTCTTTAGAAGATCTTAAAAGAAGATCTTAACTTTCCCTCATTTTTAATTTATCTTTTCCTTCCAGTAATTGGAAAGCACAAGCACACAGTGGTGCCAAGTGGTGACTCCCAGAAAGGCTGGGAATGAAGAGATCCGACTTGGTTTATTTGGATGATTTGTGTGGAAGTTGAGATGGTTATTATTTTGCCAAAAAATGTCTATTTTACCTCTTTTTTGTCTGAGTGAAAGAACATAATGTGCTGTGCTTTTAAAGAACTTATCCCCAAGCAAAACACTGTAGAGAGATATTGTAGTCCTCTTACTTCAGAAGACATCAAAATTTAACACCATAACATTTTCTCCAGTTCTCTGTGAATCTAAGGGGTACGGTTTCGTAATTTTGATAGATTGTATGAAAGCATCCTTAAAAAGAGAAACAGAGAGATTATGTTCAACAAAAGCAGAAACACATTTCTAGATATGTTTAAACAAGTTTTTGCATTGATAAACAAAACTACTGGGTATTTTTTTCAATCGCTCAGACACAAGTACTTACTGAAGAATTTATACAGTGCTCAGGGCAAGTTACAGCTGGATCCTCTTAAAAACCTCAGTCTTTTCTAACAAATGACTCATAAAACTAGTGTAGCTCTGAAGTTTTTCAAAAAATATATGTAATTAAAAGGGATTTTTGCCATTTGAACAAATAGCAAATTATTGTAAATATCTTAAGGATGAGATCAAAAACTGATGTGTTACTTTTGCAGAGCATTTCTCTTTCAGAAAAGCCAGAAGCTGAGTTTCAAAACTGACAAATTTGCTACAGGAATTGTTCAAGTGTTTTTGATAGTGATGCTGATGCTTCCTACCAAGCAGGGCTGAGACACCTGGAAGGAAAGACTTGTGCATCTGTTATCAGCTGAGTGTCTGGAAATTTGCTGTCCAGTTAATTCTGCAAGAGTTCTACTTCACCAAACACTTACCTTTTCTTATGCAAGGAAAGTGTATTTGTAAATATTGCTTAAATTCCTTTGAATCATTGGCAAAGGAAGTAAATTCAAACCCTGACTCCTTCTGTCACCCTCTGGGATTTTCTCTCATCTTTGGATGTTGTTTAGCCCCTGAGACATCTCCTCTGCCTTCCACAGCTTGCAGGTGGGCTTTGGTTTAAGCTGTTCCTACATCAGCAGCTTTTCCTTCCTCTTTCCTTTTCCTTTTCCTTCATGTCCTTTTCCTTCCTTCCCTCTACTCCCTGTGCCTCGTGTGGAGTCACTCTGGTGAGACATTTGGGAAGGTTGCCCATGGGAAGACAAGGACCCAGCCCTAGACAGGAGAAATAGCTGAATTTAGGCATCTTTCTTCTTCATGCCCCTGTAGAAGAAACAGTTTGTGCAACAGGGCCATTAGCAAGTCTAACCGAGAGAGCTGAAGAATTTCTTCATGGCCAAAGCACTCGAGGTAAAGAAGTTCCCAGTCAGTTTTAAAAATATCTGGTGACTCACTGTGATGGGATGTCTACCACAGAATACTTCAGGATGGAAGGGACCTCAGACTGGATCATCTAGTCCAGCTTACCATACCCTCAGGCAACATCACCTTTCCAGGAAATCTGAGCTAATTAAATAGTTTCTTCACAGGAACATAACCAGCTCTCATGGTTTTTTAATCTCAAAATGCAGAATTGCACTGGGTAACATCTTTTAAGATATGAAAACAAATCAACCAACCAACCAAAAAAAAATCCCTTGCAATCCGTTATACTTTTATAATGACCTATTTATGTTAACAGGACTATGTTTGCCAGGAATGGGAATGGAATTAAGTCATCTTCTACTCAGCTGATAATAATGAACTCAATAATGAACTCAAACCAAACTTTGCACAACTTTCCAGAGATGTGTAAAAGTAGGTGTTGTCTCTATGCTGAGGTTAAAAGTGACTACTACTTCCAGAAATCTAAGAGCAAACTTTAATAAAAGCTAACATGGACTCTAAAAACAGGTAATACTGAGTTTTACATTTTATTCTGATGAAAAATAGTCAAACAATATTAGCACCAAAATTATTACCATAGCAATAAAGATAAAAAGTTTGTAAAAAATAATACAATCCTGTAGGATTCTGTGTTCTTCAAGGTTCAAGTTAGAAAGGGAAACTTGTAAAAAGGATAAAACCTTATCTGAGTATACTGTCAAATGAAGTTCTCATTAACAATAAGGGACAAGAAATCGAAAGTCACCTAGGGCCTATAAGTAGATTTAGTTGTAGAAAACAACATGGAATATTCAATTGATTGATTGACCTACTGATATTAGAGAGATATAGGAATTATAATAATCTGGAATTCAGGAAATAATTTAAAATTTTGTGAGGTTTGCATGTAATTGGTGTTCACCCAAGAGTCAGAGGATACAAATGGAGCTGAGCTGATGGAACTAAAATCTATTTGAACACAAGTGAATGAGTAAATTCAGGAGGCAAGTTGGACAATCATATTCTGGTATCCCCTAAAGCTCTGGATGGGGTGTGAGATAAGCAATGCATTCCTTAGACTAGCAAAAATCATAACCATATAAAATTTATATGGGAATATTATTATTGAACTCTTATGAACCAATCCCAAATGCTTGTTAAAGAATGTGAATAGCATAGTTAAAGTATGATAGATAATGAGATTAAGGAGGGGAAAATGGAAAATCCTGCAACAGGAACACAAGCAAAATGGTGAGTTCAGCACACTGGGAGCTCCAAGGCTCCTCCAGCCCAATCTTGTGGTAAGAATGGAGATGTGCTATTAGAGGCTTGCAATGCAGCCTGGAAAGACCAAGCCATGCTCAGTTGATTTAAACCAAAATAATAAGAAAGTAATTTAAATAATATTGATAAACAAGCTTTAAGGCTGCAGTAACTTGCTTATATAGAGGCCATATTTTATCTTGTATTTATTATTTAGGCTCTTGTATAGATTCCTTTCTATTTGCATTTATTATGGGCTGGATTATGTTTATATCCTCATTTATGTATAAATTATAATTCCAGTGGATATAAAATCTAGGAATTAATCTTAATGCTACTGAAATAAATTATCCTGGGTAGACTAGATATATAAGAAAACAATATAAATTCATCTAAATTCAATTATTAAACAAAGGGAATATTTTATTTAATTAGAAAATTGAATCAATTTACTTACATTCATCCTTATCTGTCATAATTTTAGAGATGATAAATCTCTCCCTCTTACACTGTATTGTTATACACAGACAGAAAGAAGAAAATAATATCTCTTCCATTTTGCAATTCTTGTTTGATTTTTTTTCTCAGCTGTGGATGAGCTAATTGCTAATCAGAACTAGTAGAATAAGTGGAGGTAAAAGGAAGGCATTTTTATACAATAGAAAAGCATAGAGTTGTCAAAATGTGGATTAGACTTTGACAAACTGATACAGATATTTAGCCAGGACTTCAAATAACTTAGTAGCTTAAGTTTTTCTCAAAGGTTAAATAACACTTGTGTGACTATTTCCTAATTTTATATTTTAAAAATATTATGTATTTAGTAAATGTAACTATTTTTGAAAGACTTTTTAAAAATCTAACATTTTAAAATTACTTTTGTTACTCATCCCAACTTACAGTGGGTAAGTTGGAAACAAAACAAAGAATATTAAATTTAAGATACCTAATCCAGCTTTTGGGGCTTTCCTTAATCATTAGAGTCCAATAAAAATTGGCTCCTTCTGAAATGGACTCTATGTAGTCGGGGTTTGATGGACTAATTTTTTTTTTCCTAAGGAAGACTTAGGGCACTTAGGGTTACAGTAATTAAAAAAATTGAGGGTTTATTTTGATGCTGCAAGATATCACAAAGTCTTATGCAAATCAGGGCTCAAATTGCTACTGGTCCCGTTCCTTGGAGCTGTTTAAGTCAGGAAGAACTCAAGTTTTACATTCTCACTTTTTGTGAAGCTTATTATCCCAAATGGGTCAACCTGAAAGTCACCGTGCTAAAAGCTTGTTATATTTGGCTGGGATCTGCAATTGTCAGGAGTCAGTCCAAAATTCAGGGAAGTCATGGATTTACATCAAGTCAGTATAAATTAATACAGACTGGGTCTGTCACACTTCAGCCAACAATGACCTTTCTTTACGTGTATGAGCATTCCCTTTCTGAATTCGATTACCAAGATATCTATTTCTTAAGCCCTACAAAGTACTTTTCTTGGAAAAATACTTTGCCTGTCAATTTTTCAACCAGTGATTATAAGTAGTCATGGTAAATCCTGCAAACCACACTGAGACTAATCCTAGGAGAAAAAGACCTGTGCTGGTGTCGAGAGCACAAGTACCCAGTTTTTCCAAAGAAATGCAATTATAGTTAAGTATTTAAATAATACATGCATATTGAAAAAGGTGCAGTAAGTTTAGGGAGTTTCTTTGCATTACATTTCCTGAGAAACTATCAGGCTAATTTCCACACGAATTTATCATTGCATATAAAATTACTGCAGTTAGGAAAATTGCTGTTTGATGTATAAAGGAGTGAATTGTTCTTCTGAAAGCAAGATATTATAGGGCTTGGCAGTTGTTGTATTAGGGTTTATGAACTGTGAATGTTCCACAATGTTCTCCTGTACCTCATGGACTTGAACTGTTGATACATCTCCGAATGAATCTTGTAAATGGTGTTCCCGTGGGCGCACTCCAATTTTGGAACCTTTGTTACAGCAAATGGAATAAAGGGTTTGATAATCAAGTAACATAAATGCACCCTGTAGCATGAAAATGGCACCAGTTCTGTTTCTCTAGATTCACTTTAAAAATATTTAATTGGCGCCACACAGTTTGTTTGTGGTTATTGAGTTTTCTTACATTCACTGGCTTATGGGGAAAAGTGTTTTTGCAATACACTGTAGACTATTCATTGATGCAAATGAATCTAAGGACAGTATGAGACGTTGAAGCTGGTATTTTGATTGATTTGGCCAAAATAATGTGTTTGTGCGCATTAGTATTTTGTGTATAATTACACAAGCAGCTAGATTAATTCATGCAGCTAGATTTTCTTCTCTAATTAACATGATTCTGTATTTCCTTTTAAACATGGAAGTTACACTGGCCTTTTTAAAGCTTAATTTTAATGAAAGGAAAGGGGAATGTGAGGAGGATAAAAACCACATTAGTGATTAGAAGCCTTGGCCAAGCTGTAAGAAATTCAGGTTCTGTCCTTTCTGCATGACTATATTGGGGTCCAAACCATCTGCTTCCCAGGAAGAGGCTTTTGCCACTGGCTGTTGTAGTCTTGGGCACAAGGACACTCCACTTTGTAGAAAAAGATTTTCCAGCACTGCAGAAAGCACACAAAGTACAGAGCTGGCAAAGGCAGGAGGCAGGGGCCCAGCTCTCTAATGCAGTGATGATATTTGATGCCTTCAAGCTGCAAGAGCTGCTGCTGAATGTTCAGTGCTAAAGGCAATGCCACCCATGTTTTGGCAGTATTAGAGCTGGGCACTGAACCCTCAGAGGTCGTGATGGTGGTGCTGGGCTGAAAACATGGAAGATTTCTCTCTGTGAAAACATGGCTGCATGTGTGACCTGAGGAGTCAAACTTCTGTGCCTACATTTTATTCTTCTCTTGCTTTTTGCACTTGCATCCTTTGGCAGGTGATGGCTTTGGGGATTTGCCACAAATCATGCAGAAAATGGTAATGAAGAAGGAAAACTGAGTCAAAGCCATCATCTTTCAGGCTGGGGACATAATTAACAAATCATCCTCTGGCCCTGCTGTTCTGTTCTGGATGGTCCCTATGAAGAGGATCAGGTTTGTTTGTAAGTTATCCTCTCCATTACAGATCTCAGGGACTCTGTAATGGAGAACATTAAAAGGCTTAATTAGGACTCACTGGTGTGCCCAAGCAGGTGTTTATAAATGGGTGTGGTGAGACTCTGCATGTCCAAAGGGCAGAGAAGCCTGTAGGGACACTGACAGGTGCCTTGGAGAGGTTATAGCCATGGGGACTGGGGGAAGTAAAATAAAATTCAAATGTGCTCTGCAGTCTGAGTCACCTGGCTCAAGAGCCATGCTCTCCCAGTGTGATAGTCTCCAAAAATGTGCCACATCTTTTTCCTTTCCCTACAAAATCTGTTTGTTCATCCATCTATCCACACAGACTGTGGGTTTGAGCTTCCAGATCCACTGCTGAGGCAAAGGCACCACTTCAACTCTTGTGGATGTTGTAACATAGTTATGGAGTATGAAACACTGAGACAGCTGAGAGCCTGTAAATGTCCCTAAGAAATTAGTCTTTAAAGCTCATCTTCTGCCAACTGAGAGAGGTGGGGCAAGAAAAGTAACTCCAGCTCTTGCTTTCACAGTGCATCCAGTGGGAAAAATCAGATGTGAATAATGAAGCAACACTAATTTTGTTATTTCTCAGCTTTGGAGCATTTGACTTTATAAATTTATATTCTTAACTTCTATTGATCAAAAATTTGATATAATTTTGCCATAATGCTGTTTCCCCCTGGCACTGGGAGAAGTTATGGACTCTCTAATGCAGGTTGGTAAGCTCACACCTTTTCAGTCACCCTAGAGTAAGTGACCTTATTAATGAATTTAAGAGTAATAGTGCTGTTCATTGGTGTTCCAACCAGCATTGAGGTGTCAGCAAGGTTGAGAATCTCATGATATATGTCTGGAACAGCCTGTTCTTACAGTTTTAAGAGGCATGAGCTGGCAAGCATGTATTTGCCTCTGGTGCTTCATGCTGGAGCAGTCGGGCTCTCCTCAAATCTCTGGGTGCTGCTCCTGGGAAACTCTTCCCTGCATGGAGCAAAGGTGCAGCACCCAGTCGTGCTCTGCTGCATTCCAGGAGTGCTGCCCCAGCCTGAAATAGAAAGCCCTGACAACCAAGGGTGAGAACTTGGTTTTGTAAACCAAGGAAAAGTGTTAGTTACGGAGCAGAAAAAGAGTTATTTAGCAGTAGGTCTATCCTGGAGCGTAAAAAATTATACACACAGTTCATTGAGAGCAGATTATAAATGTGCATGTTTTAGATCAGCTTCTGTTCTCCACATCAAGAAGTTCAGTGCAAGCCCAAGCAGTGCTGACAAAAGCAATATTGCTCTGAAGTTTCTCTGGCTGAAGGGGCCATCATTTTCCCTCAGTTACCTTTAGCTAAAGATGGATCTAAATGCAATTCTTGAGATGACCCTCCTTGTGTTTGCAAGAAATTCAGCTGAGCTCTGGTTTTAATGTGTCCCACAGCTCCTATCCCACCATCTATTTAAAGTGCCTGCACCTTTTGAGTTTACCTGTGTTTGCAGTTGGAGAACTTCAGAAGACAAAAAGTTAATATGATACAAATTTAGGGCCACATGCTTGCGCTGTGAAGGCAGGTTAATCAGCCTCTTAACATCCTGCATTTCCTCTGGCAATCAATGACATTATGCTTCAATCACATCAACCTTTTTTTAACGCTGCCCTCAAGAAAGATTTAGAAAAGATAAACATTTCCCGTAACATTTTCCCCCCTGACTTGCATCAGCTATATATGATTTATCTTTTAATGTGTTCAGGCCAGCTCAGTACTCCCTGCCCAAGATAATCTCTCATTGACTCCACTGGGAGATTTTCTCAGGGCAAGAACATTAAACAGAACACTGATTTTTTTTTTATTTTTAATGTGTTTCTGATGAATTTTTTAATTTTGCCTCTCTTTTTTCATTTTAATTTCTGCCTCAGTGATACAGTAGAGATGATTTATTGGAATATATTTTCAACACTATTGTTTCAGCCACACTTTAACACCTGCCATGGAAGATAAATATGCCATGCACTGGTATAACATGAAATGTGATTCTTTCTCCTATGCTTTGCTTCTAACTTTATTTTTAGATAGAGGTCTTTGTGCATAGAGACTGAGTTGAGTAGTTTTTGGTTGGCAGCATTGCTGTTATCAATGATTTCTTTTCATGCACATTGGCACTTAAAATATTTTCTTCAAATCCATCCCTTTTTGCTACAAAGGCACTTTGATAGTGACTTGGTTTAAGAAATTGAAAGCCTATATAAAGCTTACCTTAATATTGTGGACTGTGGAAGGTGAAGAGTTATTACACTCTTCTCTTTGTACTGTGGAGACAGCCCTAAATTTTATCATGTATTTGCTAACTTTAAATTCTGCTCCTGAAAAAAGCTTGTATTTATGATTACCTTTAATAGCAAAAAAAGGAAACGTGAAATTGGCACCACTATTTCAATATTAAAAAGGCTTATAAAATGAGGCCCTGTATTAAGATACTGTAGAGAAAATAGATTTTAATTGGCAATGTTCTTTTATTTTACTCATCATGGTAGCTGTCATAATTAGAGACCTTGTTGAAAAATATTTTTTTGTTTACATTTTGTGAATAAGTTTTGATTTGCTTTTTATCAACATGGTCCATTTAAAGTGGTTCTCCTAGTGATTTTATGAGGCTTTTGAAACCTTTTTCCTCATTATGTGTAGCTACTGACATATAACCAGTTTCAGGATCTAGAGACAGTTTTGCTTAGGGCACGAGTTCTGGTGCACAGTGACTTTGTCCTCTTCAAGGTTTCTCCAGGATGATTAAAATTTGCATCTCCTAACTTATTGCAGCTCAGGTGTGAGCTTTGCCATCCTGTGATATTTAAGATGAGGAATGGTGTTATTGCCTTTGTTTTACTCTGAGTTAAACAGAGAATCAGAGAAGTGAATGCTGAAGGTGGTGAAGTGTTGATGAAATGATGTAATTGGTGTTTTCCTCAGTTTCCTCTGATACTCCTGAGTGGAAAGAGTTGGGGCAGCAGGATAACACCAAGGCTGGTGAGGGGTTTGGAACACAAACCCTGTGAGGAAAGGCTGAGGGAGCTGGGGTTGTTTATCCTGGAGAAAAGGAGACTCAGGGGTGACCTTGTCACTCTCTACAATTCCCTGAAAGGTGGCTGTGGTTGGGTGGGGTCAGTCTCTTTCTCCAGGTAGCCACTGACAGAATGAGAGGACACAGTCTTAAGGTGTGCTAAGGGAAATATAGGTTGGATATAGGAAAATGTTTTTTACAGAAAGAGTGATAAAGTACTGGAATTGTTTGCTTGGGAATGTGGTGGAGTCACCATCCCTGGATGTGTTTGAGAAAAGACTGGATGTGGCACTCAGTGCCAGGGTTTAGTTGAGGTATTGGGGCTGGGTTGGACTCAATGATCTTGAAGATCTCTTCCAACCCAGTGATTCTGTGATTCTGTGAACACATGGAGAGGTCAGGACATTTCTGTTTGCCCTGGGGGGCCAGTCATGCTGATTAGACTTTTTTTTCAGCTTTCAGTGTCAACCAGCTGAGGTAAGGCGATGTCTCATTTGTTCCGTCTGGTTTTGGTGTCCAAGATCCATTATGGAGCTGCACACAGCGCTAGAAGATGTCTCACCACTATTGACAGTCACTGTGCTGCCTTAAGTTTTAGCTTTCATGTTTTTGAGATTCTGTGCTGCCCAGGGGTGCAGTTCTGAGCTCACATTCAGTGCCAGTAAGTTCTCCTCCCAGAGCAGGGACACGAAACAAATCCTTTTCCTGCTGAAGACCAAGGACAACTTTCAGGCCCAAAAGCACAAACAAGGGTGGCTGAAGGGAGGAGCAAGAAGGATGGGACCTCCCAGCCTGGAGCTGGAATTGGACAATTAAACCCCAATATGCAAATAGACCAAAACTTATAAAAATGTAAGATCTTGTGACCATTTGTCCATTTTGTGACCATTTTGGGTCCACCTTGGGTGTAGCCCTGGTCAGGCCCTGTCCTGCCCAAGGTGTATCCTGGAGGCCTTTCAATAAATCCCTACTTTATTCTCTAGCTCTATCCAATCTCTCTTTCAGGTTGTTGTTTGGCACATAGGGTGGTGGCAATGAAGTCACTTGACAGGCCTGTTGCTTAATTAGTTTCAAATCTCAGAGAAGATTTCAGGGTAAACATTTTCTCCTGCTTTCATAAATGAAGATGTCTCAGACAAACAAACCCTGAATTCTGGCACCACAACTGAGTGTGAATCTCCATCCAGGCTGGCCAGGTTGCAAAGCCCTGCTGTGGAACCAACCCTGCAGCACTGCAAGGCTCCAACATCCAGATTATCACTTGGGCCCATCTGCTCCCTTTGTGTTTCATTTGTATTTTGATTATCCATCCCCACATCCCATTTACTTACTAGCAGAAATAGTTGCCCTGCCTTGGAAATTCTGGGGCCGGATGCAGCTTCTGAAGTATAGACAGGAATAGCAAAGTGGGCCAACCCCTGGGATCCTTGCCCATCTTGCAGGTAGCATTGTCTGACACAGTATTAGTAGTAGAAATAAGTTAACACAGCAGAAACAGATTAATATCTACTGGCTTCAAGCTCAAAACAAGAATTTTGCCCCTGAGTTGACAGGTTTCCAGGCCTCCTCAGGCCAGAGTGTGCTTTTCCACAATTTGGAACCTTCCTGTGTGAGGCTTATCTACAAAGTGGTCACATTTCTGACCTGCTTAGTAGCAATTTTTCTCCCTTCTTCATGTCAGCTCTAAGTACACCCAATACATATGAACACAGCCGATGCAAAGTGGCAGAAGGTATTAAAATCATGCTTAAAATTGCTGCCACCATGTTTACTTCATTCACAGTTGTTCCCATGAAGGAGGTGGTTTCTAGAAACATTTTTTTCTGTGCTTGTACTCATTGCAATGCAGACTGAATGCTCTGCATAAACAATTAATCTGACTCCTTTGCATCAGGCACCCTTTTGATAAATACTGCTGTTGCAACTTGTTTGCACAAGGTGAAGACCTATCGCTTAAAAACATTTACTTGATATATTTACATATAATTCTGCATTCTCTCAAGACCTGTTGGCAGCATTAAGTTATTCTACAATGTCAGCTGTTACAAGGTTGTGAGTCTCTTGGCTCCTCAGTGTTGCATAGAAACAAAGCACTTGCAGACACTTTGCCGTTTGGCTGTAATGTTGCTTTCCATTTAACAAAAAAAGCAATTCTTGGATGTCATGTGAGCATCAGTATCAGATTTCTGAGCGATTAGACCCGTGGTACAGGTAGATCTAAAACTGTTGCTGGTGCTGGTGTGTATTAAACCTTTAGTAAGGCCTTTGATGTTCTACCTGAGTGCTTGCAAACTGTTGCCACCTTAGTCTGCCAGCATTTTTGATGTTCCAAAATGTGAAGATGATAACCACATGTCATTAGCAACCTGTTGCTGCTCAAAGATAAAAGTCAGTGGTGGCAGAAGCAATGTGAACTGCTGTCCTAGAGACACATTACCTGAGCTGTGCTGTGCACTAGGATTTTTCCTGCCACCCATTAAAATAATTAGCAAAATGCCACATTAGTGAGGACTTTAGTGCTGCCTAGATGGGTCCATGAAAATGATCCTTTATTCATGAGGCCAGATTCTCTTCTCCAAAGAAATTCTGTTGGCTTCAGTTGCATTACTCTTAACAACAGCCTATGAATACAATCAGAAGCAGATCTGTAGAACTGAGGGAAAGTATAATGTGAATGATTTTTAGAATGATTGTCAGATCAACCTGAGGGAGGGGAAGAAAGGGAAATCGCTGTTAGTAACTTATATAGGGAGGTGTTTGCAACTAAATCATCTGTCACTGAAATGTAAGCAGGCCTGGACGATAGCTGCGGAAAGCAAAACCCTCTAAATGTTGATAGGAAAGTACTTGGAAGCAAAGTGCTTAGTAACAATCAGAAGAGATGACAGATTGTATTATTGCACAACAATAAGTCTTCAAGGTATTAGAGGTATCAATTTACAGCGCTTTCTATGCCATCATTACCTGCCACAGTCTGACTCTAATCACAGCAATAGAAACCAGGGGAGCTCCATGGGTGTTTGTGACTTTCTCTGAATATTTATGAAGGTTATAAATGAAATCAGAATCTTGCTCTCTGTTCTTAGCCCATCTGTATAACCATGAAGGCCAAATGAAGCTTTTAGTCATTATACTTAATTGGATGAATGGCCTTCAAAGCTGTCAATAAGTGGTGTGTTCACAGTAAGGTAATTAATAACACTATTTCCTTTTGGAAGACATATCATTAGCCATTATTTCTCGAGATACAACACTGATGTCTTTATTCAAGGAGGTAATTGGAGGTTACCCACCAATTCCCCACCAGTGACATCATCTTTGCAAACTGAATCTCACAATCTGTCACTTCTGAATTCGTAATTAGGATATTTTTCTAATGGCAAGTGAATGTTATTGAAAGAAATACCTACTTTGTCGTTACAGGAATAAGCACAGCCGTCCTGAGGAGTGAGGGGCTTGTGACACAAATAAGGCCTGTGAGTTGTTAGACTGAACATCTGGGGCCTTCAGAGTGACTGTGTTGAAGGAACCAGCAAAAGTCAGAAAGGCAAACCATCAGCTCTACCACCAGTGTGTCACCAATAATTTTGATGGCATACTTGAACAGACATGCTGCAAATATTCTCTGCTGCAGAATTTATTTGCTAATTCAGAGTATTTTATAATAACAGATAGAGAGATTTTGTTAGGTTGCCCCTGCTCAGAAAAAATATAATATACCACACAGAATGGATGTCCCTTTCCACCTCTTAATTAGCTAATACTCTATGTGGTGCAGCTGATTTCTGACCCTAGCCTGAGAGGTCAGAAACATGGATACCAGTGCATCCTATTTTAAAATGCACTTGTACAAATAGCAAGAATCCTCCACCAGGAAGTGAACAGTCCTTGCTGGTGTTGTAAAGCTATACAGGTAAGTTACATCTATTTATGTCACTGAAATCCAGAGGTACAGGCAGTTTTCAGCAGTTTCAGAGAATTTTTTTCTTCTTGCACCAGCCATGTGGGTTCTTCAGTAGCTTGTGAATTTTGTGAAGGTATAAGTGACAGCATGGTTTATGCACTGACTTTGATCTGCAGACTTCAAACACTCTGCAAGTGTTTGTCACAGACCCAAAATTCTGGCAGTGCTGGAGCCCATGCTGCATCCAAACCCAGGGAGATTGATTCTGGTTTTACACCCACATCTTACCAGGAGCAGGAACACATTTAACATGATTTCTGCTTCCTGATCCTTGCTCTTTGTCCAATCTCAAGTCACCTGTCACATGCACTCACCTTGGCTCTGTGTTTGGAAGTGAGCCAACCTTCAGCTGACCCTGGGTCTCCTCATGTACTCCAAAGAATCCTCAAAGCAGATGAAGGGTTGCAAAGGACTCCATAAAAAGGGCTAGGAGCAATATGGGTAATCACCAAGAAGCTTTGGAGCACATCATCTGCAGCAGGTCCTGAGCAAAAATAGTGTTGATGGCCTTGGTATTATTGACCCAGGATGGGAAGATAACTCCTTATTTTACCTGCATTGCCTTGCAACACTAACAAGAGTTGACAAGAGGCTGTGGTGTAGTGGAAACTCTCTTGAATTTCTTTCTTGGTGGTTTAAAGATATGGTGCTAAGCAGTTTCTTCTGGTAAAATATTTTAAGTGGTGACATAATTTCCTTCAAATAACTATCATTTTCAAACCTAATAAAAGTGAGATCTTTATGGCCTGTGTTAACTCAAACAGCCCTTTGGAGAATGTCTGACATTTTATGAATATTTATTGTCTTGCTTTCCTACCTGCTCTTAAATAATGAAAAACTTAACACATGGAAACATGGAATTATGTGGAGATGGAAGGTCTGACACTTTGCATTGCCTGCACATTGCATTTGCATCAGGCACCAGAATTTGTCATTTGTAAATACTATTATTCTTACAGGGCTTGCAGGTATCAGGAAATCTTTATCTCAAAGCTGCTGCAGGAAACGTTCAGGATTCAGTGGGTGGGTGCACTCTGACTGATGACATACTGGAAAAATTTACCTCCCTACACTGGAAATTTAGGTCTTGAAAAGCCATAGGCAGCATGGTTGCAAATGGCTCTTGCAGAAGTACAGTGTGAAAGATTGCATAAAACTCTCTCATGGGAATGAGGTGAAGTGGTATTTCAAATATAATACAATAAAAATTGAATTCAGTGTCTGATCTTCTTTTACTTAGCTGACTATATTTGCTATCTGACTTGCTATGTGGAAAAGATTACACTTCTTTCTCCAAACAATCTCATCTCTCTTTAATCTTTTTTTTTTCTCCTTGCAAACAGCCCAGTGTAGTATTTACCTACTTAAAAACCTATGGAGAATGCAAGAGCATGGCTGCATTTAAAAAGCAGCATTTAAAATACAAGTTCTTGATTTATTAAGCAGAAGGAAGGTGGACTTTTAATGCTAATTCATCAAATGTATTACAGATTGTAATGCAAACTTGCAGAACAATTAAGACATAATTATTGAGAAGTGAAAGTCTGGCAATAAAACTTCTTTGAATTTTGCATTTTAAATACACAGAGTTGAATCTCGGAAATCTTTCTTTGGTAGAAATACTTGTGTGATAAAAGGCAGTTCAATAAATGTCCCTTTATCCAAATGCATTTCCCAGATGATAGGGAAGATAAAATGATCAAGCCAGCCCAGAAGTGTTTTATTTGCAAGAATAAAGTGACTATTGAATGAGGTTTGCAGAGCTGCACTGAGAGAGACTGCAGTCAGAGCTGACTGGGAGAGATGGAACCTGGAGCCAAAGCACACAGAGATCCTCTGGGTTCAGGTGGGAGTGGAAAATGTTCCTTTTGGTTGTGTTCCCAGAGGCACATCATTGTAGGACTTGTTCTCCAATTTCTACTCAGGGACCTGTGTACACCATGGAAAGAAGGACCAAGGCCCTCATGAGCCTTTACCTCCTGTTTCTGCCCAGCTGAATCAGCAGGATCACCGTGGGAGCTCTTCATGATTCCTGCAGCAGAGCTTGTTATGGCAGTAGACCACTGCCATGATGCACTGTTGCGTTTTTCTGGCACGAAGCAATTAATTCCTGATAAAGAACCTCAAGGAATGTCTTAAATAGTGGTACAGTAACACATACAAAGCCTTTTACTCATCGAAGAGTACTTGCAGGACTAAATCTTGGGCACCACGCCCTTCCCTCCAAACCACAAACGTCTTTGTGGCCAAAGATGCCAAGGTGTGTTTCAGCCCTGCTTCATTAAATTGGTCAGAAAATCCTACTCGGCCTCTCAGGAGAGGATCTGGGCATCATTGCTCAACAGCACCACTGAAAACACTGGCCTCAGGCACTGGAGTGAAGCAACTGGAAGTTGTTTTGCACAACCTCAGTCTGTGCTTGCAGATGGCTTTGTGCAACAGTAGCTGTCCCAGGACGATAGGCATGATTTGTGTTTTATATGCCTATAAACCTATCACTAGAAGGAGCTATTAATGATCACATCCCATCATTATCAGCAATCTGCTGGATGCTCAGTCCATTGATTGCGTTCAAGAGGCTCTTGGAAAGGTGTAAAGCAGGAGCACAGTCCCTGTTGCATAATGAAACGATTATGTAATGAACGTGTAATTATGTAATGCATAAAAAAACCGTTGAATGTTGCCAAATGTTAACTGGATAGATCACTAGAGGGCAGATTATAATCCCTGCTGGGTCCTTCCCTGCTCACTGCCTGTGGCGCAGGGAGACATCAGCTCCCAGCAGCAGGTGGGGAACAGAGGGACAAACACCCAGCCCTTCCCAACACAACAAGCAGAGAGTAGGGATAGGGACGGGACACACAGCCTGAGCCCAGCAAGGCATGAGGAGGCTGCATCCTTCTCTTGAGACAAAGGGCACCACTCTGACTTTTAGCAGAAATCCTGTTTATTGCTGTTTCTGGAAGTATAAGAATGTGGCTTTTTATTTGGTTTCCAATTTATGGCAGAATCAAAGCTCCAATCTATTAATAGGAGCATTTGTGATGCTATGGCTCATTGTATACCAAAATGTTTACAGATATTTATGATCATTTTATAACCTCACTGGCATTTAAATATGTACCATATCTCCTCCTTTTTGGTTTGTTTTTTCTTTCTTCTTTCAGAGTTTATGCAAACATATATATTAGTGTAAAATTTTCCCAGTAGCAATTTAAAAGAATTTATATTTTAAGCTCACATGAAGCCCATACCCCACTTTTAGACTTGGTTTTGGCGTTGTCATAAAGCCATCCTACCTATCCACAGCCAGAACAACCATGGGAGGACCTGCTGTGTGCTATTTAACTGAAACAAACTAAAAAAGTGTTGAATGAAGTTTGAGATCAAGACAGTTCTCGTCTTTTCCTCCAAACTGTGGCATAAAGATAAAATCAGTAATGTTTCAATTCTTTGCATTTTTAAAGTAGAGAGAGACTAAATATAGACATGGAGGCCTCTCCCTCAACCTGCTGACCCTGAACCAAGTGACTGCAGGTTACACTGACAAGAGCCCCATTGTCCTTTTCATTAATCAAACCCACTGAGCCAGGTAAATCTTTAAACAAGATGAATGGGCAGCATTTTTAAAAAGTAAAATAATTCACTAGGCTTTGGATGTGTTTCTCTTTAATTAGTTTGATGAGCACAAAGTCTGAAGCCTTGTCAAACACCCAGTATTAACTTCTGGTGCTGACCTAGAAAAGGAGTGTTGCAGAGGTAAGAAAATGGGCAGGTGAAGCTAAGTGAATAAGAGATCTTTTTTTGTGAAGGCCTTTTGCCAGATGAAAAGAATCATTACCACAATGATACTTCTAATTATACTGTCATTAGGGTACTAGTGCAGGTTCCTATGCTGCATGAAGCTTTCCTTCTTTCAACAACTTGATCCAAAAAGGGTAAAATACAGGTTTTAACCCTTTCACTAAGAATTTCCACAGCTGGATATTTAGGCAAGCTAAAAGAACATCTTTTATTTCACAGTCAAGTCATAATATCATTGATGTTTCTGGAAAATACACAAGGGATTTTTTAAAATCTTTTTTTGTTTTTATATTTTTAATTTTTTTTTAAATTCAAGTAATAAACAATACCAAAGAGTAAATTACCTGGCCACTGTGCATTCTTGCCAGAGGCCAAAGATGAAGAAACGATGACGTGTGTTTCTGAAAGTAGCCAAAAGGGAACAAAAATGTGCTCTATGGTTGATCTAATTGTTGCCTAACTGGAAAATGTGATGTGAAGGTTCTGGCACTGCGTTGTCCAAATCATTGGCAAGAGCAGCTAACACACTGGGCTGCAGACAACGGAGCTGTTCAAGGTCACTGTCAGCTCCTGAAGCAGCTGTTTAATCTATGAGGTGAAAAATACTTGCATTTTTTATAACTTGCAATCTGCAGGTGATGCTATAACATAACCTCAAGGCTTTCTCTTGACTTTGGAGGAGTGGATGTTTGACCCCTGTATCCGAAATGGATACAATATCACAAGCAGCTACAGCCCAAGGTGTTAAAAATTAGATTCTCTTAGATGATTCCACCTCATGCTTAAATGTTCTTAGACTTTGGATCCCAGGCCCAAGCTGACTCAACATCCTTGTCTAAAACTTGCTCTGTCCAGGGCAAACAGTGGATTTCTCACTGTTCTGGATGGATTTTAGCTCATGTTTTATTCTTCAGGGGCAGATGGCAGGACCATAGCCTGTTCTGGCAGTATGGAACAAAATCATGTCATCTTCAAGGTAACCAGAGCAGAGGACTTGAACCTTTTGGGTTGCACATCTACAGAGTTACTCAGAGTGTTGGGTAGGTTGGAGCTCTGCCATCAGATGCCCCCAGTCAGGGGCTGCTCCAGCACATCCAAAATTAGAAGCCTTTCATCAAAACAAAGGGAGAGATGCTTAGAGGAAGGAATCTTGGAGTTCTGAACTATCCCTGGGGCAGATGTCCTAAATGTTGGGAGAAATGAATGTTTCCAGTCGAAGGAGTTCAGCAAGGCCAGCAGATCAGAAACCTCAACAGCAAAACACATAAAGGCAAAAGGAGAATGGGCAGCCAGGAAGGGAGATAAATTTCCACAAAATGGGGGGGAAAGAGCACTTTTCATCTATCCCTGACTTTTTGTGATGCTCAGCCAGCGACACTGCAGCTCCATGATACAGCTCATGGCAGTTTAAAGTGAGGATGTGGCCAAGGAGGTTTTGTGAATCCCAGAAGCTTCTCTTTGATGAATAAGTAGTTATTAGCTCTTTTGAGACTGGGTACCGTTTGGATAATTGGTGAGTGGACTGTGACCTGAAGTACTGATAAACTGGAGGGAAATAATTCAGAATTCTTTTCTGTTTTACTCCATACTGCTTTTGTTTCATGTTCACACAACTCAATCTAAAACATGAATCATTATTTTCCTGAGAGAAATCATAATAGGCATAATTTGAAGGAGAAAAAAGTAGTAATACGTGTTAATATGGGCAGAATTCAATTAATAAAACACCAAACCACATACTGTGGCTGATTTATTTCTAAAATATCCTCTTTTCTATTTTAATAGATAAATATGTTGTCTGTTGTGGCCAGTCTTTTAAAGGCAGCAGGGTTTATCCCTTCTGCCCCATTTTTTTTAATCTTTGCCATTATCCACAACTTGAAAACAAGGGGCCTGGTCCTTTATGCCTAAAATTGGTAGAAGTTCTGTTTAAAATTACATGTGACTTCATTTATAAGCATAAAGCAGCAGTGGTTTACGTGATGTTGCAACATTGCCCGGCATGTACAGACAAGAGACCTTTTCAAGAAACATTAAAAGAATAAAAAATCTGGGAAATTTACTCCAGTTCTATCCTTTAGTAAACAGATTTCCAAGTGGAGGAATTGCAATACTGCATTGAGCATGAACTGCAAAATGACCTCAGTTATCTTCTGTCCAGTCATTTGTTCCCGTTTAGTTAATAAGTACAAAATGTTTTCAAATTTCTTAGGCAGTGTTTGTCTTTGTCAACATTTATGGGGTCTTTACTGTATATAATCTTCTCACAAAAATAGAGTTTAATAAAGAATTCTGAGATTTTTAAAACTGTTGTATAACACCTGTTTTGCTGATGCTTATAGATTTTTAGGTGATTTTGCTATAACTTTGTAAGTGAAAAGAAGATATGAAATTTATTTTTGACATAATTAGAAACCTAAAATGGAAGTTTGCTCACTGAAAGCTGTATCTCGGACTTCTTTTGCAATACAAGTTAATTAACTGGATTTAGATATTTGCAAGATGATATATTTAATGGGATTACTGCTCATATAATGTTCTCAGTGACTGATCTGGAATCCAAGCTCGGGGAACAGGGTACTGAATTTCCAGCTCTTTGAGAGTTAATGTTGTGTTAAGAGAAAGTACAATTTGAACCTCATTGTTGATGAATGAGGAGGTTATTCTGGTGAAATGGAGCCGGTGCCTACAAGGGCTGCACGAGGCAGATGCGGGAGCAGGAGCGCGCGGGGAGCGACATTCCTGCCGGGGCTGGGGCCATGGGGACACCCACACCTGAACTCCTGGCAAGTTCAAGGCAATTGCAGATCTCATCCCAGCATAATGGCCCTTTATTCAGCCCCTGTCTCCCAGGTAGGATCAATTAGATGCTCTGGCCTGCAGGCTTAAAAAACAAACACTCGTGTTTTCGTTTGCGTTCAGGACGAAAATGAAGATGCGTTCCTTTGCTGCCTGCCGTGGTTGGAAATTGCTGTTACTTCATTCTTTCAAAATATTGTCTTTTCAATTAAAAAAAGAAAAAAAAAAAAGTTCCCCTTTTCCAAGTGAAATGATAAGTTGCTCTGGGAAAAAAAATTACAGTAGACCTGACAAAGAACATTTCCATGTGCCAATATATCCCACATTAGCGTCTATCTTCTTTTTAAGGCAAATATATTTCTGTGTGTCAATTTGGTTCACTAAAATGTAAGAGTTTTGCTCACAGCACAGGATTTCTCTAATGAATATGATAATTTAAATCTCATGATCAGAGTACTACTTTTTAAAGAAATTTGAACATTTTTTGTTTAAGTGCTATTAAGTGTTTCAATATTAGCTCAGTCAAATAACTATTAGATTGAGGAATCTCATTTTAGTGGATGGCCGTGTAGCTCTACAGTTCTTCTATATTGTAATATTTCTAAAAAGTAATTCATAAGTAAAATGATAATTCATGTTTAACCAGCATTGATTTTAAAATTTAACCAGTGTTCAAAAGCTCCAGAGAATTCAAATATCCCAACATTTTTATTTGTGAGACTAATTTTAATTTTAAATTTTGCTCAAATGAAGTCTAAAAGAATTAACTGGATAAGATTGTTCAGTTCACAGTGACTCACCAGTGCCCATGCTGGAATGCAGACAAAAATCCCACAGAGAGGGAGATACATACCTGCATTTTCCCCAAGTCAGAGGTAAAATACCATTGGAAATTATGTGGGTTTGGTTTGTTTATGTTTTGGGTTTTTTCACCAGTTTTAGCTAATTTCGTATTACATATTTTGCCTTTGACATAAAAGGCTTGGTTTAGATGTGGTTATGTGCTCTGGTCAGAGGGTTTCAGTGACACAGAGGAGAAACAGAGTGAATTTACCTCACTTTGCAAAGTCAAAAGTGAGCGGCCATCCAGGGTCATGCCAAGGCAACCTTGAAGTCTACAGTTCTAGATGTAGATTATTAGGCTATGAGTGTTCCATTCTAAGCATTTTAGTACTTGAATAAACAGCTCTTATTGAGCTAAATTTAGACCTGTTCTATTTATGAATGCATGAAAATAGGCCTGTTTATTTTTCCTGATTTGTATGTAGTCAAGACAACTGTGAAATGTGCCCTGTAATACAGGGCAATCACTAAACAGACCACAATAAATTAATAGCTTACAGAAACCCCTTCAAATATTCTAAGCTCATACACTTGTGAAGAGTTGGGGATTTTAAAATATGATATTCTGTGATTTACCAGCAGAGGAATTTGAATTGTGCCATTGTATTTCTGTCCTGCAGCATGATGTTCTCACTGCTAGCGAGGGCTTTCACTGACGCAAGCCCACATACTGCATTTCCTTGACTGAACACCAATGCCACTGTATGAGGGAGAATTCATGAGCTGAAAAGGAGTCTTTTCTCAGTTCTTCAAATTATCTTCAACTTATCCCTTGCATATTATTGCTGGAGGCATCATAGGGAAAAAAAAAAGATCACGCAACAGTTTTTTTCCATGTGACAAATTGAACTTGTGAGTTTAGAAAGCCAGGATTTCCAAAAACCAGCTGGTTGTGAAAACAGCATGGCAATCTTGCACATCCAGGAGTGGCATTTGCAGGGAAAATATGGAGCATAAAGAACATTTCAGGTGGACAGGAATCAGTGAATCAGCTGCCATTTGTGGAGGGCTCTGAAAAAGCACTTGTGGGGTTTTACTTTGCCTCTCAGTATGTGGAATTAGTGTTCTCCAGGATGGAGTTACAGCCACAGGCACAGATAGCAGGCAGATAATGAACTAATGCTGGGGAAAAGAAGGTGGTTTGACCAAGGAATGTGAATGAACAAGGCCAGGGACAGCAGGTCTGGTTTGACAGCGCTGATACCGGATGTGCTTGGGGAGTTTCTATCAGCTAAAACTAATACAGTTACTTGTGCAGGGTTATAATAGCAGGGAACAACATATTGCAATTAAGTCCCATTAATTTGAATAGTCCATTGTTAAAGAGAAATGTAAAATGACATCAGACTGGAGGAGCTTTTAAGAGACCATGTACAAGATATGCTCTCTCAGAACACATCATTTATCAGAACTGAAATGCTTTGCAAAGTCAGGTATTGCCAGAATGTCTGAAAATGTTGTGACAGTAAGAAAATATATCTTTTGGAGTGAACTGATGATGCTGTTTTGTCTTTTCAATTCCACTTTTAATTTATTGTTTTTCAGTATCCCGTTCCATTGCAGGTCCAACTGAAGCTAAATCTAACAAAGCATCTGTGTCTGAATTAGTGTAATAATTCTCCATTTACAGAAAGAACTGCAATTTTGAGCACATCTTGACAGATGTATTTTACAATTTCTGCTATCTTACATCTTCTATCCAGCGATAAGTGAGAAAAATACAGAGTTGTATCATTGTAATGGCAATATCTGAAAGCACAAAAAAAAAAAGTGCTGCTTTATTAATCAAAGAACAATGTAATTCTGTACTAATAGCAGTTTGGAAAACACAAAATGAAGCTGGAGCATTTGTGAAATTATCATCCATTACGCATATTAATTGACAGTGCACTCCAGGAATTAATTGATCTGAGCGTGGGATCTGGCAGTTATGGCAGATAGGAATACTCATCTCTGAGAAGAGGGAACATGCAGTGCCAGTGTAAGCTGACAGCATTCTCAGGCTCCTCAGTGAACAGTAGGAATTGTTTTCTGTGCTCATCGTTTACCCTCACAAGGAACCACTGGAGATCCTTGGATCAGGCCTGGCAGCACTTGGGTATTCAGTGTCAATTTCAGCCCAAACAGAGCATGCACATGGAGCAGCTCATTGGGAATGCATTTGGCAGCCCAGGGCAACCAGATTTTCCCAAAATGAGAGCCTGTGGAAAGCAGTTTTCATCTTCCAAAGCCACTGGCCTTATGGACTTCAGCACAAATCAGTTTCCAAATAATGAACCTGCAGTTCAGTTTCTGGCCAAAGCAAACGAGCACACGTTAAGTCATTCAGACAAGAGATGAAAAGCTCACATTCAGGATGCATTAATCTGAAAACAAGTGTACTTTTGTGTCTGGGGAGTATTATTTTCATTGCCATCAATTTAGAACATAGATAGACTGTGATTCTAGCTTCACTATCAGGTTGCCCTGTAGGCTGAGACCCCTCCCCAGGCCACTCTATTTAATTTAGACTAATCTAAAGCTAAGTGAAACTTTGTACCCTCTCTGATTTCTCCTTATGATGGGGAACACTCTGATTTCCCCTTCCCCAGTGATCTGCTCGGAGTGGCTGGAGGAACAGGGGAAGGAGAGGTGCACAGGAAAATGCCCCCAGGTAAGGGGAATTATTTGTGCCAGCTGACAGCCTGTGAACAGATGGATGACAAAAGTGTTCACCCACCTCTTCCTTAGCAGTTTTTGTTAGTTTGACTTTTACTTCACTTTTACAGTGTTCTTTTGACAGTAGCCTTTGGTACACGAACTTTTCAATGTATTGCATGTACCAAGAGATAAATCTCCCACAGAGCAGAATTAAATCCAATACTTTTATTGCTCTTACACATTTCTTGTGGCCCTGCATTTGAAGTGAAATTTGATGTGGCAGGAATTAGGACCTATATTTTTTATGTTGGTTTCTTCATGGGTTTATTTTTTTTTCCCTGAAATTAAATTCTTAGCAAACTGAAGCAAGAAGTGGGCATAACAGGTGCCCCAAGGCAGATGCAGTGAGGACAGTGCGCATCCCTCATTCTCAGCCTCTCTTCACAAGGTTTTAACGCTGGGAAGGGAGAAGGGCTTTATGTGCATGTGTGGGACTCTGCATGGACAGGCATAAGTTCAGAACTGAGCCTTCATGCTCACTAAAACACACAGTGAGCAGGATTTGGGGAGGTCTCACAGTTGTTGAGAAAGTTATCATTAATTTGCCACCATTTGCAATCTTTTTTCTAGAAAATTTTAATTTACTACATCTTTGCAACTACTCGTGAGATTTAGTAACATCAGTGTCTGTGTGAGAACCTGTTTTGGGCAGCCTCTGGTGTCTGGACAACTTTGGTGACTTTGCTACATCTTTTCTTCTTGTCCTTTGAATTTTACAGACTCATCCAGAGATGCTTGCTATAATTTATATAATTCCTCATAATTTAGGTTGGTTTGGTTTATTCTTATTCTTATTCTTATTCATTTGTTGGTTTTCCTTTTCCATTTTTTCCTTTTGTTTTGTAACCTCTCAAGACTACTTTCTATGCATAAGCCAAGTGAAGAAAAAACAAATTCTGCCCAGTAACAATCTTCAAATGAGGATCACTCAGCAAGAAATACATAAAGAATCAGATTGTCCTTTAGTTTGGGCTCTCGACTTATCAAAAAAATTAAGGAGAGGCAACTGCCTGTGATTCTTAATGTTTTACAAAGCAAAATTTTGGGAATCTTTTCACAGGCCTGAAAAAATTATCTACAGCAGTACTTATTTTAAATGTGTCAATTAGTAAATTTGGATTACTCTGTCAATAACCAACAAACAAAATATAGTGAACAAGAAATTAGGGTTAGTCTGAGTAGCACTTGTAAAATGTGTTTAAACTGAAATGTTTAATTCTTAGGAGGAAACAGCATAGAAGTATTTAGCAGGTCGAAAAAGGTACTGCTTTCATTTACTGTTGTAAATAATCCTGAAGTCCTTGGCTTCAGTGTTTCCATAAAAAAAACCTGTTAGATGTGATGAAATTATTAAACTGGTTAGTTCTAATTGACCTTAGATCTTAGAGGGGAAGATATGTTGGGGAAAGAGGTCCTAAATTTATGTGCTGCTGGGCCTGATTATGTTTCACATACACAATTGTGGTTTTCTGATTTAGGCTTGCAGTGCAAAAAAATAAAAAGTCAGCAAAAAAAAAATTCTTATTTTTGTCTGGTGGCCCACAAAACTTGCATGAACAAGACTTTTATGTGTGTGAAACTGCCAAACTGGAGCCAGGGTCGGAACTCTCAAGGGGCTGCATATTGAGCAAAAGAGAGAAATGAAACAGCTGAGTTACTACACTGAGAGACATATGTGGTGCATTTACACATTTACCAACATTCAAAAGATTTTCTGATATGTAGCTGCTCGCTTGAAAAATTATGTATGTGGTTGTCTGGAGTTGCACCAGAGCTGCAGGACCTATTTTGGCTTCTCAGGCAAATTATACAGAGTTGCAATGAAGTTTATAAATGAGTATTTATCCCTTAGAGAGAAACGTTTTTGGAGGAGCTGTTACAGCCTAGTGGGGGCATAACAAGTCCTTTGAAATCTGTTTGCACGTATTTGCCCAGGACTGCAAAGCAGTCTCTCTGAAGTAGAGTATTTTTATTTTGTTTAGTGTTAAAAACCCCAAGAAATTATCTTAAAGCAACAATAATGTTTTTGCACCCAGTAAAGCCAAGAAATTCAAGGTTATGGCTGATACTGGTCCTAATTGATTGAGCTGACAGCTCCTTACTCCAATCAACCACTTCCACATCAATCATCTGAAATCTTCTATTTCAGCGAATAAGGTGGTAATTAAATTAATGAAATTAAATTGATCAGGCATGCTCCCCTCACAAATCCTCCTGCATGTCGTCTCCACTCCTGGAGAAGTAAACAGACAGCAAACAGTGTTTCCTGGTGAAAGATTGTCTTTTCCATGGCAGAAAGCATAAATATTTCCTCTGAATTCAGGAGAATGAGATGGGTTTAATAGCAAAGTATTTGCAGAGATTTTGAGCCTTTATCCTGGAGAGCTCTGTATGGTGGTAGGAGGTAACTAGGACTGCATAACTCTTCTGCCATTTCATTTTCCCAGGTGTACTTATTTGATCAGTGTTTCATATTTAAATATGCAGCATGTGTTTTATGTTGAGAGAAAACTGTGCTATTAAATGATGGCAGGAGAAAACTGGAGTCAGAAACAAAGGAAACAAATACCCTCAAATTATGCTGCAGACAGCATGAAAGAAAATGTCTATAAATACACACAGAAATGAGTCTGTCTAAAAAGTGCATTGAGGGTTGATGCAAACATCACTGACACCAAAGGAAATTCTTCACACTGGCTGTGGGTGAACACAGGTACTACCTTCAGCAGCTCCAGTTGGTGATTTCAGTCCCCATCCCCATCCCTCCTGCTGGCCCCTGCTGCAGCAGGACTCTCCAGCCTGGATTGGAAACTCCCTGGAATCTCTTTTTTAACAAACAGGGGAGGCTCTGGAGCACCTTTAGCAGAGTCCAATGCTCTGACTCCTGGAAATATCTCCCCCAGATTGTACCAGGGGCATTTGGCCAGAACCAGGGTTCACCCTCCTAGGAAGTTCACCTCCATCCTCTCTCCCTGTCCCCTCCTCCTCCACTGACTTTTCTCTGGGGGTCAAGATGACACAGGAACCTTCTCTAATCTTGCCCCATCTCGTTCCAAATGGACAGTTGTGTGTTGTTTCTGTATTCTTCCTATTTATCCTTGCTCCTTTTCTTTCAAGTTGCTCTATTTGTTGCTATCACGTGGGGCTTTTTCCCATAAATATTCTCTTTCAGCTCTTGATACCTCTTTTTGTTACCAGAGTCATCCATTCTGCCCCTTCTCACAGTAATCTCATGACCTTCAGGTAATATACAGTACTAAAATAGGTGAAGTCCTTTCTCTTTCCCCAGCCAGCACCCAGTTTCCAGCCCTGCTAATGCTGAGTGCCCAGGCCAAGCTGAGTTCCCCAGGAAAGATATTCTTTTCCCTTTGGTAATTTAAGATGGAGACTGAGAGCCAAGGGTGCAATACTTTGAGAATAACTCTTCATGTGACAAATCCAGTTTGACTGTGAGGAGCAGAGTAACCTTCTAGCATTTTGTCAGATACTCAAAAGTATCCTGAAAGGGTGGAAATTATGCTTCTATAATCAAAGTCTTAAAATACAAGCAGTTGAATTTTTTCTTCTTTATTTTCTTTACTTTGTCCATGTGGCATTCAAAGGTACAAATAAACAAAAACTGATTTAATGACTAAGTGGTGTGACTCTGCTTCTTGCTTTTAATACAATTGAAATTAATCCTCAGAAACAAGTTAAAAGAGAAAGGTCTGAGGCTCACCATCTCATGGCTACAAAGATCAAAGCTCCCCTGAGGATGGAATTTTCACCAAGTGAGAAATCCTAGAATTCCAAAACTCAAACACACCATTGAAATACCAGTCCTGTCACTGCAAACTTCCACCCAGGTGTGTGGTCATACCTGCTTTTGGCCAAACTTTGTGCCCAAAGTAATTTTTTTTCACCAGGAAACACACAACTTTCCATTATACTACTAAAGGACCAGGTCCCCTCATATTTACATCTGTTTTACCATTTTTAATAATCCAGAAGTGCAAATCAATCCAAGGGAAAACTTCATTTAAAAATCTAACAACAGCTTTAAATGTTTTGGGTTTTTGGTTGTTGTTTTTTTTTTTTAACCTTACTAGAAGCATCTGATTTTTTTAAAGTCCAAAAATATATTTTGCCATTTTAGATAAAATTCCAGCTGTTGAAATGAAACAAGACAGTGAATGCTCCATTTTTTAGCTGTCTTGCCCATCAAGCAGTCACAAAATGATGGGAAGTCCTGTCATGACAGCTCCAAGTGGAAGATGTATCCATGTGTCACAACTGGTGATGTGTTAGTAAATGCCATATTTATGCTCTTTTTAATTTCCTAAGAATGTCCAAGAGGAAATGATGGAAATGATGTTTAGTCCTGAACTTAGCTTCACATTGTGGAAGAACAAAAATTAAAGCTCACCTAAACATAGAGGAAGTGCAGCCAATCACAGCTGAAGGATTAGTAAAAAGTGTTAAAAATGTTATATGAAAGTTCTAATTACACAGAAAAATTATAAAATGCCCAGTAATTACAGTATATTGGTTCCATTTTTTTTCTTGAAATGCTAAAACTATTTCAACACACACAGAATCAATAAACATAATTAAAATATGAGCTCATCAAAACAGTAATTAAATGTACTTAACAGCTTTTGTGGCTTTTCTCCATATGGTTACTGTGGGAGTGTGAATCTGGCTTGCTAGATAAATGTAACAAAATAAAGTGAAAGCCTGGGAAAAGATTACTGTGGTATCATAAGCAAATACAATAAAGTCTAGCTATATAATAAGTTCCAATAAATCAAAAAGTTGACAAAGGAAGCAGTGTTTACAATTATTAGAGAGAAATTCTGCAGATTTATGGGATTAACACTATCATGGACTTAATATAGAAGCCAAATCAATTTTTATTTTTTTTTCCCCATCATTAAAGCTATCCTACCAGAAGACTTTCTGCTCAATGGAAGGTGTTTGGAAGCTCTTTGGGCTCTCTGGTGTTGGTGACAAATCTCTTGACAGCTGTCATTCAGGGGGCACTTCAGCTCCAGGACCTGATGCAGCTGCTTGCAGCTGCCCTGTGGAGCAGCAAATCTCTCTCCAGAGATTAGATAAAGCAGCATGACTGCCAAGCAGAGAGGAAATTAGGTGCTTAAAGCGGAGTGTGTGGATGCTTCTCCAGCCTTCTCCCTTCCTTCTCCCTGGGCACACGTGCAGTGTCATAAATAATACAGAAAAATCAGTGGGCAGCGCTTTGGAAAGGAAATGTTGCACAGCTCTAGAGTGGGTTCCTTCAGAAGACACCGCGGGCACCTGTGGGCTGGGCAGCTCCTCCTCTTCCCTTTCCTAGAGTCCTCACAGCTCTCCTTGCCCTGTCCTTGGAGATTCTTTGGGTATTTGGCATTTCAATGCCATTTTTGCCTCACTACCATGACAGGCACGTGGGGCTCATGTGCAGTGTGTGTGTCTTCTCTGCTGCGTGGATTACAAAAACAGAGCTATTAAGGGAAGCCTTACCACCAAGGCAGACATTGTGTAGCCAAAACCTAATAAAAATATTACAAGTGAGATGATGTGGTGACACACTATCACTGCAAATTTTAAAAAGTGGCATGGATGTTTCTAGAGCCCAATGCACAGGCAGTATTGATGACATTGGCTGTGTAAATGAACTTATTGCTGCCTCCTGTTTTCCCCAGCCACCTCTTGACCTGACAACACATTTCACACTGTGATGCATTGCAGAGATAGTCACAATTTCCTCAGCAGCTTGTGGCCACCAGCAGACCTCAGAGCTTAGTGTTTTAAAAATGGGAATATTCATTTTAAAAGCTTTGTTTAAATCCACTCCCAAATCCCTAAAGCCAAATAAACTCAGAGAAAGGAGTAAGACTTGCATTACAATTCCTTACACACTTTTCCAGAAGCAATCACTGGTGCTTTTTCTCAGGCCTCTCCATACAAAATGTGTCCTTCTGTGCCACTCCATAGGCTGAGAAAAAAAAATGCTTTAGGTTGGTGAAGCAGAGCAAAAAGGTTAATAACTCCTAAAGGAGTTATTAACCAGAGTCAGGAACTCCTGTAAGAAACAGGAAGATTTCCTAAATAGGGGTTGTTAAGGAAGGAATCCTATTTCAGTTGTACATTCCCTGTCTGTGCCTTCCCTTCCTGCTGGAGCAAGGCACAGGGAACAGGGGCAGGCGGCACAGCAGATCCCAGTCCCCACCCCATCATTAAGTGTCAGCACACCTCAGGAAGGCAGGAGGACATGACTTCTTGGATATTTGCTGCCATCAGTCCTTTTTCACTGACAAGATTTCTTTCTACCTTTGTTATTCTTTACAGATGCTATTTTTTTTCTTTCAATGATTCACTTTTTTTCCTTTGCTCTCGAGAGCAAGTAATCTGTCTGTAAATAAGACATGGACCTTAACTCCTGAAATTCCAGTGTCATTTTTTAAAGCTTTGCATAGAACTCAAATTGTGGGAATAGAGTTAGTGGTATTCTATAATGAGAGAATTACATTGTATTTAATTCATTTTTTTATCACATAAACTAGTGAAAAGGTAATTTTTTTTCCCAGCTAAAGCTAGTTGCTCTAAAGATGACGACAGAAATGTAGAGCCCTCACAACACAAGTATTTACAAAAAATCTAAATCTTTCAAAATCCTGTTTTCAAAATAAAGCACTAAGTTTTTTGACTACTGTTTTAAAATTGGTCAACACATACCTGTTTTTAGCCAACTTCAGAATATTTGAGTTTCTGCTTTTACCCTTGAAAAATGAGATACAATAATGTGTTACTGGGCCTTCATATAAATTGTTTCCTGATTTTAACTGTATGTACCATCCTATTGCCTCTTCAGGATGGTGCTACGAATTTATTGGACTCTGCATCCAGTTTCCACATCTTGTATTATGTTGCCAAGTAGGAGACAAAATGTCTAGTAATTAAGGCTGCTTTTAAAGTTTAAGATGGCCTTTTAAAAGGCCAAGATTGAAATGGAAGATTGAAGACAAAAATATCTTTTAAGAAAATGATTAAGAGAAAATGAAAATAAAAGGTTTATTTTAGACTTGGCCTGAATATTGAGTTACAGTGTATTTAAAATATTCAGCAGGCAATAATAGCTAGGAAACAAATATCTGGCAAATTAGACACTGCAATCCCTAGCAGGGAGCTTCATCACCCTTAGAAATAACTTTTGCAAGCACATTGATTTTATTTTGGCCACAACACAGCCAGCTGGATAAAAAACTTCACTTCAGCAATATATATATTGTCATAGGAAAATCTGTTTGGTGGCCTTGGCTGTCTGAGAGTCTATGAATGAGTAGTGAGTTCCAATGTAGGAACTGAAAAGCTAATTAAAAAGAAGAAAACTGCATGATGAGAGGAACAGAGGAAGGTATGGTCAACCTGCTGCCTCTAGCCATTCATAATTCTGTTTAATTTTGCATAGCCCATGTTGAGCTGGGCTGTGGATGGTGCTTTATCTGCAGAAGATGCAGATGTTGTGCCCACAGTGTGTTAGACTGAATTAGGCCAGGTTTTAGAAATTTTAATTTAGGTATCTCATGATGCCATTTTCTTTTTGCAAGGCAATTTCTTTGGTGTGTCTACATCTCTTATGTCACTGCGTGTTTTTTTCTCTGCTGCATCCTCTTGGCAGTTGAGAATGACACATAAGGAGCTGCCAAACCCCTGCTTTTATAAAGGATAGAGGCATATCTCTTATCTGTAATTTTTAGCAAGGAACTGAAGTCAAATATTTAGATTCTGTAATACTGAAATGATTTGTTTTGTTAAAATTGCTAAAATTAACTTTTTGATGTTACTTAATTAAGAGGTTATATGCCCTTTCATTAAATGAGTTTAAAAAATATTACAAGTTGTTATTAATTATTTGAAAAAGGATAAAGGTCAACTTTGGTGTCTTTTACATAGAACAGTAGGACCTGACTTCTGTCTGTCTTTCAGGGTACTGGCGACCAACATAAATCTTAAAGTAAAAGTTTTAAATATAGATTAATCTTGTGCTCAGCTTTTACTGAAGGTGGAAGTGATGGAGAACAGTAACTAACACTGGGACAGGAAAGACGGAGAGGGCAAAAATCCAGTGACTTTTTCTGGAGGTGAATGACAGTTTTTGTGGTACACTAATGGCTTTTTATTTTCTGACAGCCTGAAGAGAACCTGTTTGGGCATTGCCAAGCACAGTGCCTTGTAGTAAATATGTATTCTGTGTTTTTTGAATTCATAAAACAATAAATGGTTTTATTTTCTCAGAAAGACTGAAACCTGACTCTTCTTCTTTCTGGTAAACCCCCCCCTAATTTAGTGGGAGAAATACAAACACATCAGTAGACCTCTAACATTTGCAAAAATATAGTGAGCATATGTATAACATTAATGTCTTATGAACCTGAGCTCAGGTGTAGCTCTAAACAGGCCCAGGTTTTGAACCTGAACTCTTGCAGCAGAACCTGCTCTCCCCAAATTCTGCACAAACATGTGCTCCTCCATGCATGGCTGGTCCCATTGGCGTCAAAGACACTACTCATGGGAGTAAAGTTACTCATGCATTTAAGTGCTCGCTGGATTCCAGCCAAAATCTTAATCTTTTCCATTTAATACCCTTTTCCTAAACTGATAACAGTCTTCAAGTTTTCAGTATCATGTGCAGCAGTTTAAATAATGTAGAACTGAAGGGAAAAAAAGTGAAATAACAGTATTGTAACTTAAGGAGTATCATGAGATAAACAGCATAACACAGGCACAGTTTTAATAGGAGCGAGTAGTTATCTCCCAGGCAGCCGTATGTCCCTGCTCTGAAGACAATTCATGTCTCTCAAGGTCTGAAAAAGGCAGCCTGGGAGGAGGGGCAGCTTTGAAAAGGCAGGTACAAAATGTCAGTGCAAAACAAAGTGTAAAAGAGCATATTTTATCTGAATGGCAGAGCTTCAACTAAACTTGTGCTGCTCTTGAAGCTCAGTAGAACAAGCAAAAAAATTTCCCAGAAAGTGTACAGAACTTTGGCAAAAAAAGACCCATAAATTTGATTTTGACTGCTGAGGATTTTTAAAATTATTTTGATTTTCCATCAGTGTTGGGGGTTTCCAACCTATTCCAGTTCTTGCACTATTATCTTATGATCTTGCCTTTCTTTTTATTGTAGATGAGCTCTGAATGACCCTGCTAACCTCCATTAGAGGCATTTCATTCTTTCTCCCATTAAGTCCTAAAAACAATACTGCTCGTGCAAGAGGATATTCCATTTTCTTGAAGGTGGTTGGTTGGGTATCAGTATTTATGTAAACACTGTTCACATGCATGTAAGAGTAGACAAAGAGCAGAGTAGGTTTGTATAGTTTTCATTTCTTTTGTCTTGACTTCATGAGAAGAGATGTGGAAGAGCTTCTCCCTGTGGAATGGGCAAGATTTGGCTGGGAGTTACAAAACTTCCTTGGCCTTAAAGATTGGAGTGGTTTAACCCTCATCCTGCAGCTTCCAAGGGTCTTTGAATCACACCAAGCTTCTTCTACCTCCATCCCTACAGACAAAGACCTCGAATTTTGATGGATATTTTTCTTTGAGAGGAGTTTGGAGAAGTAGGGATTTGATGGCTCAAAGAAATCTACCCCCAGTAACAGTCAGAGATGGAGTTTCATAAGGACTGATGGCTTTTTGCCCAGAAATGCTTCACCAGTCTGGAGAAGGGAGGGAGTTTTCCCAAAGGAAAAAGAGCGGGAGAAAACAGAGGGGGAAGAGACAGAGAAGAAAAGGGAGGGGGGAGTAATCTAGTCCTCTTTGTATTTTTTCTTGAGAATCAAATTCGTTTTCCCTGGGTTTTACTCAAGGAGGAAAGGGGTAAATAAGAAATGAGAGTAAGATGCTGGCTGGAATCATTATAATAGAAGTTTTGCAATTTTATCATTATTAATTATCTGCATCAACAATAATGATACATCTTTGGGTGGAAAGAACTTGAGTATATGTTTTGGACATGTGAGCTGTATGAAAATATTTAGGTTTATAAGGTACAAAATTGATATATCACCTTTTAAAAACATATTTGCGTTATCATGCTGCAGAATTTTCAAGTAGATTACTTTTATGTAGCCACATCCCAAAGTATAATTTTAAAGAATATATGTCTGAGGAGCTTCTCTCTGAACAAACCTGAAACTACTGAAGTCTGAGAACAGGTAATGCAAGTGAGGAAAAATATGGTTAAAAGAGACCATGCAGATGAGAATTTTCCCTATCCTGGTGAAAAAAACAAAGGATGAAAATCCCAGGAAAATAGGTGTGGTGAAAATAGTCTCTGGGGGTAAATTCTGCCATGTTACTGCACAAGCCAAAGTGAATTTTAGTCAACAAATATCTCTGCTAGATTTGGTATCAGACTTGCCCATGTAAGGGAGAAGAGTGCTGAGATCCTATGATATCCCAAAGGTGTTAGAAAATTGGTATAAATACAGGAATTCAACACCAGAAATAAGATACAGACCTAATCAGTGAAATGAGCATCAAAATCAGTCTTCATGCTAAAGCTTTAAGAGTCTGGCATATCAAACAGAGCATTAATATCTTCAGGAATATGCCAGGAGCTAATTGATTTAAGAAATCTGGCTGTATGTAGAGACCATTACTCATAGATATCACGTTTTTCTGCCGCACAAATTATTTTCAGGGCTCGTGGTGTCTGCTCAAGGAAAAGTTTATTTTCATTCAGTCTTTTCTTTCCCCCTGACCTCAAAGGACTAATTAACCAAGTATTAGCATGTTTCTAAAATATGACTGAATTCATCTTCTTAAGAAAGTGTACTGAAGAATGTAGCCTATTATTAGAAATGACAGGATGTATACAGGGCCATATGTTTTCAAAGGGTTTTCTGTCACTGTTAATCAAAATGTTGGAGAACTCATGAACATACTGAGCAGCACATCAACCACATGGGTAACGTCTCCCCTTTAATAGTGAGAATTTGAATTAATAATAAACACTGGAGAATAACCTAAAATGAGACAGGAACAATAATATTAAGACCAGTGAAGGCATAATATGGCATCAGCCTGAAGACTCCTGGGTATTTCTTAAAAAATATATTGTGTGTTATATCCTGGTCATGGAACTAGATTCATTAGTATTTCTTAGTTTAGCTTGGAAAGGAAACTCCAAAGATGCAGTTTGTTTTTACTGGGGTTTGTAGAGGACAGACTTTGGCTCTCAGAGCATGCTGTAACATGCATCAGCATCACTTGCTTGTCTGACTGTAGATGGAGATTCCTTATTGCAGACTATTTGTTACTGAAAAAGCACCAGAACATTTGTTTGGTGACACACATGTGCACAAATCATTTCATGGGCTACACAAATAGCTACAGGGGAAAAAAGAATGAGTCTAAGTTTGCTAACCTTGGAAAATGGATTAATACTATGTTATTTTGAATAAACTTCAACTTGACAAAATTACCTGCTTTTAAACATGATGAACTCTCTGAACTGAATGCTAAAAAATCTGCTTGAGAGAAAATTAATGTTTCAAGGTCCATTATCTGTTTCTGCATCACTGACAGGAGTATATGAGAGATGAATCTATCAAAAATGAAAAAGTATATAGTTATTAGGTAAACTAAGAAGTCTCACCTTGCAGTTACCTGTGAGGCCACAATCACGTGCATTATTTGAACTGCCTGAATGAGAGTCACTTCAACTGATTTTTAAAATCAAGACTTTTTGACTGAAGGCAGGTCTGCAGCCAGAGCTGAGTCAGGACCAGGACAGGGCTCCATTCCCTGCTCTGGTTTTTGGGAATTCTCCCTCCACTCTCTAGGAGTTGTACCTGCTCCTTGATATTACTCAGAGCTGCTGGGAGCCACCGAACACCAATGCAACAAACACAGGGATTCACTTCTTCACCAGGAGACACCAGGAAGTTCTAGTGTGTTACTCCACCACATCCAGACCTCCAACCTTGGCCCCCAGTCTGCCTCCAGAGGTTGCACCTCTGCCTCGGCTGGGGACAGGATCTCAGTTTCTCTCAAATGGTAAAGTTGTATTTTCACAGGGACCAGTCCTGGTTTATTTTCCCCTCAGTTAAATGCAAAGTTCCATTTAGATCTTTGACTACTCTCCCTGTGACATAAAGCCTTGAGCTGCTGATAACACAATCCAGCCTCACCAGGGTAAGAACCTGAATCCTCTAACAGAGAAAGGGAGCAGAGGAAATGCAACTTTAAATTTTAGAAGCCTTAAATTGAGATATCCCTACTATATAGTGGTGGGTTTTATTTGTAACTACCCATCTTCTCCACTGGCGTGAGGCCCCTCCTGCAGTGCTGTGTCCTGTCTGCAGCCCCTGGAGGATCTGGATCTGTTGGAGCCAGTCCAGAGGAGATCCACAGCTGGTCAGAGGGCTGGAATACCCCTGCTGTGAGATAGGCTGAGAGAGCTGGAGTTGTTCAGTCTGGAGAAGGGAAGGCTCAGGGAGACCCTACAGCACCTTCCAGTGCCTAAATGGGCTTCAAGAGAGGTGGAGAGGAGTTTCAGAGGAGTTTCTTCCTTTTGTCAAGGGCATGGAGGGATAGGACAAGGAGGAACACTTCAAACTGACAGAGGGCAGGGTTAGGTTAGGTATGAGAACAAAATTCTTTGATCTGAGAGTGGAAAAACACTGGTACAGCTGGTCCTGAGAAGTTGTGGAAGTGTTCAAGGCCAGGTTTGTGAAACCTGGTCCAGTAGAAGATGCCCCTGCCCGTGATTGGAGGATTTGGATCTTTAATGTCCCTTCTAACCCAAAGCATTCTGTGATTCTGTGATCTGCATCACTTTCCAGCTTAGGACTACTTTAGTCAAACATTTCTTTCCATTTCCTCTTTGAGTCCATTCCTGCTTTCCACATTCCTTTTTCTGAGGCTGGTTGAAAAGCACATTATTATTGATAGCACCTTCTGACTGGTGGATATTCTTGCAACTGCTCTTAGCTTTGTTTCTGGAGTAACCACAGAGGAGCCTGTGTGTGACAAGGAGTAGAGTTCAGCCCTCCTTTGCTCTCTGCTGTTCCATCAGCTCCTGTAATGTTGCGCCAATATTTTGCCTGTGACTCTCCTGCAGATCTCAGAGGAGTTTCTCCTGCACCTGGGAAGAAGTGTCCACATGCAATTTATTGTTAGAAAATATGTATCAGCTTTATTTAATTTTTTTCCCAGTTTCAGATGAAATTTAAGTACCAGGACTGCTGCACATAATGTATTTCACCATAAAAACTCCACTGACAACCATCAAGGTACGAAGGAAATGCAGCCTCTGCCTGACCTGCTAAGGACACTATGCTGCAGGGTCTAACTGCTGTAGGAACTTTGATTTTGAATTTAATTCACAGGACAATCCATCACCCCATTCCAATCTACCACCTGTCCAGCTCTTGGGAGCCTCCTGCAGCAACATTGTTCTTGTGGTCAAGGATTTTAACTCTCAGGCCGTTTTTGTTCCTAGCTTCTCCTTTTTCCTTATACACTGATCTTCAACGAAACACCACAAACCTCAGCCTCTTTCTGGAGGAACAACATTTTTCTCCTTCACATATTTTATTTTTTTCAGACAATCATCTAATCATATAATTTTTAAGGTTAGAAGGGTCCCTTAAAGGGCATCTAGTCCAACCACTATAGGCAAGGAGATCTTGCACTAGACCAGGTTACTGAGAGCTGCATCCAACCTCACCTTCAACACTTCCAGGGATGGGACATCCACCACCTCTGGAGACAAACTGTGTCACTCCTTTACTACCCACATTGCTTCTATAGTGAAGTTTTAATTGCCAGGCACAAAATTCAAAGGACTTTGTTACATTTTAGGAGACACTTGTCTGGTTCTTTTGCTCCTGTTGGGCAGCAGGTACAGGCAGCAGCATCATCTAAACAGTCCTGAGGCCAGGCCAACATCCCTGCTTGGTACAAACCTTCAGCTGCTCTCACCAAGCTGCACCAGTTATGGTGGAGATTCTGCAGAGCTTATGAGTCTTCACAGATGCCTGTTCTCTGGTGAGTCCCACGAGCCCTCACACACTTGGAATACTTTACTTCTGCCACACAAACTACAAGAAAGAGTCCCAAAACTGGCATGTAGCTCCCAGCAGCCTTCTGTCAAGCAGATGTTCAGCTGTAGGAGTGTTGTGTGAGGCATTGTGCTGATGCTGAAACTGATTCCTCTTGCCTGCAAATCACAAGAGGAGGTGTTAAAACCTAAATAAATAAATAAAATATAAGCACTGGCTGAAAGGGAGAAGAGGTGGGGGGTGGAAAGATGCTTGCTAAAACTTCCAGGCACCCTGGCAATTAGTCTCACAATGGCATAATCCTGATGAGCTTTCACATCTGCTATTACATTTGGTACATAGTGTTTGTTAGCATTTTACTCCATCTGCTTCTATACAACCTCCATCAGCTGAAGGAGGATATGGTTACTCCAGTCATTAAATGTTGATGATCTCTGTTGTTTGTGGTAGGTATCTGTTACATTAACTGTTACGTTTCCTCCTCACACTTCAAAATAATGCCTCTTCCCTCACCAGCATCCAGGCATTTGCCAATAATAATAAAATGACTGTTCTTTGTGAAGATGTTGACACCAGCATGACTTGCAAGTTCTGTGAAATATATTGGTTGATCTGAATGGAATAAACAAATTTCCTATTATGGTATTCAAATCTTTAAATGCATTAACTTCTAGGATTTACAGATCAACTATCCCTCATTAGAAGGGATATCTCTTGTTTTTAGACAAAATGTACTCTTCTTCTAAAAGGAAGTCATGTGCTTTCATTTTCCTTAGAGCCATTTAGTTACAGACTTAAGTGGATAAATATATTTGACATTCTTTGCCTTTCCATTTCCCTTTTGCCAGCAATGCCAAACAGACTATGAAAAAGAGAATTAATTCATTATCCCAGGATATTCATGACATTCTCTAAGCTTCTGATTCTTGGACTGCAGGCCATCAGCAATCCTTAATTTTTAAAGCTACGGATGGTGTCCTCCGAAGCAGAGACCACATGAAATAAACAGATCTATTCCTGTGGTACTGGGATGAAGTTTGGGAAGAGGTAAGTGTATGGTAAAGCAGAATTTAGGCTGTGCAGAGGTGTTTAACACAGAGAGAGGCAGTGCTCCCCTTGAGGCAGCTGCTTTGCTGCATGGCAGAACACAGCGTGAGAGGCACCTCTGCTGCTGTAAGGGCAGACAATGTGTTCTCCTGCACCCTTGTGCATCCAAGTGATTGTTACCCTTTACTCAGCTTTTGCCCAGTCTCATCACAGTCAGAGAAAGCCTAAATCTGTCTGCAAGAGATCCTGCCTGTAGCACTTTTTGCCGTGTTTGAGCGTAGAACATTTTGTGGTTTTCTTTTTCCTTCCTTAAAAATACACATACCCCTCCACCTTTAAGAGTTAAACATGCCTGTACTGCCCCAAAAGTGACTTTCCTTTTCTTGTTTCCACATGAGGATTAGCCCATATTAATATGTAGTGCTGCTAACCTGGGGAAAGATAGGAAAGCTCAGGATTGTTTGAATGCTGACTAGAATATCTGTGTTAGCAGTCAAACCATATGTCCTCCTAAAAGTGTGATGTTGATTGTGACCTCAGAAGAAATCAAGCCTGCTTATGGCAAATATATGGAATTGATTAAATGAATAAATAACCCTATTATTTAGTTTTGCATAAAAATATGTGGGACCCAGGTCAAAGATAATCCCTAATTTTTCTATGCATAATAGATTCCAAAGTGTAAACATTTCCAGTAGTATGAACCAGACTGGATGCTTTAAGTCAACAGTCAAAGGTGCGAGTGTAAACTCAGAAATATTGATAATGTTTGTGAATAACTTCAGACTAAATTATGCTGGAGTTCCCCAGCAGATATGAGTTCCTCTGTTGTTTTAATACTCCAGTGTCTGGTATTTGTAAGAGTTCAAAGACTGACCACAATTTCTCTGATATTTGGCACCTCTGCTTCATTTTAGCACCTGTTTCTGTGTCAGAATAGCCTAATTTATTGAGGAACTGCAGCAGTATTTCCCTCAGCCCCTACTGAGATAATCTGTATTTTGTGAGCATGATCTTTTCTCTCTTTGATTTTCTTTGGTTTTTGGCTGTGATGCAGAGGTTCTGGGCCACAATCATTAGATTCTGCAGATCTGATTTTCCTGTTCTGTACAACTCTGTGCTGTGCAGTGTGTGCTGAGAAAGGTCCTGCTCCCAAGTGCTCACAGTGAGAGACTGAGGGGAAACCGGAGCACAGGAGGTGAAAGCACCTTCCTAAAAATAGCAGTACAAATGAGTCTCTTGTCTGAAAACAAAGGCCAAGCATAGTGACACGCTGCCTGTTGTGGGTTGCATTGCATTTGCTCATATTTTCCTCCACATGCCACAGGCTGAATTATGAATAAACCATGAAACTTTGATTTTTGTAGTAAGCCACTAAGAGATCGTCAGTCAAATTCCCCACTTCTTGTATTAATCATGAACACAATAGGTGCAAGACTAGCAGAGCACCTACAAATTACCCTGCTTGGAAGAATTTTGTCTCCCTTGGCAGACCCCACTGTGCTCTGCTGCATCTGAGACACAAACCCAGGCGTCCCATCTGCTTCCTGTCTGTGCTGATCTCCAGCCCCACCCTCACACTGCAACGCTGCCTTTGATAAAGTTCAGGTTTGGATCCCAGGGAACAAAGCAGCTCCTCACAGTTGGATCTTTAATCTGCTGCATGCACAGCAGTGGAGGGCTGTGCATCTGGTGCTGCACAGGGAGCAGAGCTGACCATGATCCTGACCACAGGCTTGCAGATCAGGGTGTGCAGAGTGAAACCCAGCCTGGCTCTGGGATGGGAGGCTTCCAAAATCCACCCAAGCCACTGGGAGCCTTCCCATTGGCCTTGGCTGTTTTTCACATCAGTCAAATTCTCCACTTCTTCCATGATGTACAGGACTATCTCTGACCATCAAAGCAGAATACAGTAGAGGACAGAGATCAAGAGCATCACTCACATACTAAAAATAGAAGTAACTCTAAATAACAAACAGAAAATGATGGAAGTGATGCCTGAGTGAGAACTGTTTAGGAGCAGTTTCACTCCCATTAAATTTAGATTTAGGAAGTGTCAAGAGATTGATGCATCCTAAACAGTTGTCATAGAAAGTGATAGAATTGATGTTCAAGAATTTGGATTGACTAATGCATGGCTAATATGGTTATTTAACAATTTCTTTAAGTTCAGTGCTTAAATGCGATTTCATTTTTGTTTCAATCCAGCACAATTTCAGGCAAAAAATTTTAACTTTAATTTAACACATGCAAATATAATAATTATTTCCTGTAGACGTTTGGATCATTTTAATTTACACAATTCTCCAATTAGCATAGTTCTCCTGTATTTTGTAAGTACCCACGGTTTAGCTTTTTGCAGCATCTCCTAGCAAATTATGGTATGGTGTTTGGTCTGAAAAATTATGTGATTGGAATTATGTATTTAAAGTTCCCAAAAATTTGCACTGTGGGCTTCACAAAAAAAAAAAAAAAAAAAAAAAAAAAAAAAACAAAAGAAAGAAAGAAAAGAAAGAATACAGGGTAAAGCTGAGAAACTGTTTTTGCTATCAGCAAAAATAAGCACTGCTTTGATATATTAACTCAGCCACTCTTCCACCAAAGATAGGATGTATATTTACAAGCTATCTACATAAATACAATTTGTGTGTATAAAGTACAATTCAATGAGTTTGGGAGGTGGATCAGATCCAAAACCCACTGAAGGTAATGAGAGAATACACTACACTATTTTATGCACACAGCTATGTAAATAAGGGCTGTGTAGGTGTGCAGGTGTGGAATGTATGCAGGAGCATCTGTCCTGCCTGTGCCCACATACACAGCTACACCATATTTTACATTTTTGTATGCATACGGTTTGTACACAGGGCAGGTGTGATGTCATTGCAGGATATTTAAGCTTTGTTTGAATTTAACCTGCTGCCTGATGCATTTAGATCCTGTTTGTCCATGATGTCTGGTACAGAGAGGGAAATGTGGAAGTTATGTGTTTGGTGTTAGGTGACTCCTGCTGTGCTGGGGAGAGGGGATAGGAGATTCCAAGTGGGACTACTTAAAGTCCCCCAGGGAAGAGGACAGGGCAGGAAGTCACTGCCTTGTTTGTTTTCCTCTTTCAGAAGTCAACAGGTCTGAAGGAATCACATCACTTTGAAGCCTGGTCATGAAAAGCAGCTGAAAACAAGTCAGGCTCCTCAGAGAGCACCTGGCTGTGGAACAAACTGCAGTCTTTCCATCACCCTGAGGAGACGGCAAAAAGCCCAGCAAGTGACCTCTTCAGGAAAGATTTGCATTGGCTTCTCCTTTCCCCCCTATCACTCACACTCTACCTATGCTGTTGTTCCCTGGCCTGTGTCATCATTCCCAGCTTCCAGCCTGGTGTTTTAGCTCTGTAAAGGCTTTCCTGGGGAAGGCAGCACACAGAGATGATGGGAGCTTGCAGCAGCTTGTCTGCTTTGTGATAATTCCCCACGTGAACACTTCCTGTGCATGCTAAAGGACCTCCTGCAGGCAGCAGTTGTGAAGCTGGGTATGATGCCTTGCATGTCATTGAGCACTCCTTCCTGGACACAAGGCAAGCTCTCAGTAACATCAGTTAGTAATGCAGAGTTTTTGATTCTATCTTTCTCAGAGTTTGGGGTTTTTTAAGCAGAAAGCCCAGAAACAGGGATACCGGTCAGTTTCTTTATCACCAGTGAGTCATTGCTTGAAGTGAATTTTCCTGCCCAGTTCCATGGCATACATGGGAATTACGTGGGAGCTGGACACACATAACTCATCTGTTACTCTGTGCTTCAATAAATGTATTTAAAATGTAGCTGAATAAATGGGTCAGGACTCCTTAAATCAGCAAACTTCCATTGTTTTCAGTTATTTTCTTTTTTGGTAGCAGTTGTTGAGAGATAAATTAATGTCAGACATAATAGCTTATGGTGCAAAGAGATAGTTCCTCCAAATGAATTTTCTGAGGCAGTGAAAAGTCAGTTTTATTAACAGGTTTTTCTAGGTGGGATGATGCAATATCCAGTATCAGATCCTAAAACACCATTGATTGCTCTTTGTTGTGCTATCCTGCATATAAATCACCAATGCTCCAAACACAACACATTATAATTTACCATGCTATTGATAGTTTTTTTTTAATGTACACTTAATCCTTTGAAGTAATGTATATAAACAATTTGAACAGCATATATGAAACCCTGTCTAATAATCAGTCTGCACAGAAGATAAAAACCCACTGATGTAACCTTCAGGTCCTTTTGTCAGGCGCCAGACATCTCTTCCTAGAGAGCATTGGAATTTCTGGAGATGATGAATGTGAGCAAAAGGCCCCCCAGAACCCCTGATGAGTACCCTGAGCCCCACTGAATCCCAAGTTTTTTTGCGGCATTTTACCCCTTGCCACAGAGAAGGATGAACATCCAGACTGCCCCTTAGGGATGGCAAAGGTGTGTGTTTGCTGCAAGGTGAATGAGATCTCAGTGTAGCATTTGGGGTTCTCTCTGTGCAGGTGTTTGGAGGAGGGAAAAGGCTTGGCACTGGTAGCAGGGGAGGTGTAATTTATTTGACTCAGCTCCCCTTGTAGCAGGGGGTAGGAGATGGAGGCAGCAGACATCGCTGCCTCAGAGCTGCACTCTCTTCAGTATGCAATTATACCATCCCTAAAGGTAAATAGAAGGTTTGTCTGTGAGAAATATTCCTGTAAAATATTTTGCAGCTGAAAAGATAACACTATTCCCTGCTTCTTACTTGGCTGTACAATTTTAATTATGTCAGGAATCTCTCCTATTTTATATTCCATATATATTTATGGAATAAGCTGTTGGCAAATAGAACATTATTTCAAATAATTTAATGTATTTATTAAAAGAGATTACAAATCTATCCAGGCTATAGTCATTGCACTTAGGGCAACCATTATGGCTATATTATTGTTCCATTTATTTCAAAATATCTTTGACAAGGACTGCTCCTCCATGAGCAGTGTAAGAAAGAGAATTTCTGCCTGATGATCTGCCCTCTTCTGTGGCAGAGGACTTTGCTGTCTCCTTTTCTTCCCCATATTCAGAGTAGGGTCACAGCAGGAGAGGAAGAGCCTGATACACCCTGGCTTAGTGATTTTATTTATGGAACACTGTGCTAGCCCACAGCAGAGCAGAGATACAGGAACAGCCCCAGAGATGAAGTCATTGAGATGCTGCAGAGCTGCTGAGGAACACGGGGGTCCCTGTGCATCCCCCAGGGTCTGATGGAGGAATCCAAGAATGCCAAAAAGGTAGAGCAGTGTTCAGTGAACTGTAAGTGAACCCTGTGTCTTCAAAGCTCAAAAGATTAATGTGAGAAGTGCCTGGCATGTCTCTAGAGCATCTCTCAAAGCACCCCATACAATTGCTGCCAATGGCTGAGGTATCATTTGCTGTTTAACCAGTATCTAGATCTTTCTAGTGGTTTGGGTGTTTTTAGCTTTCACATGGAATGATCCAATAAATAACCATATGTACTGTATTTATTCACATGCAGTAGATTCTGGTTGATAAGCTCCTCAATGGATACATATCTGAAGAAAAGCATGGGTTAAGAAAGCTCCAGTGTGTGAGACCACCAACACATCCCACTGTTGTATGCACCTGTATGCCAACTCCAGAGCCACCACAGCCCTTCCAGAACCCTTGTCCTCTCACAGGAAATGGCCCCAGCCCGGTGAGCCCCCATAGCCCCACTAACATGCACCACACCTCTGCACCTCCAGTGGTTTCAGTGAACTCAGCAAGGTCATAAAATCAATCTTCTTTATGACTCTTAGCAGCATTATAGCTGTAATATTATTTTTGGTGCTTCCTACCTTCCAGGATGGCTGCTGCTGCTGCTGCTTGTTTGACATCATGTAACCCATAACACATTTTATAGGTTTCCAACCTTTGAGCACAATGGATTAGAAAGGAGGTTAATTATGCATAAGATAGAAAGATTTATGTAAATATGAAACCAATATAATGTATTATTTACATATAGCCTGTACTTATCCTAAGTAACTCCTAGAGAAATCTTGGCTATCATGAACAGCTTGCACCTCATTTCTGGATCTTAGTCCAGAAAAGGTTGGAGGGTTCTGGCTTCCTTAAATTGCTGCTAATAATTTCTAGACTAGAGTGTGGATGTATATGAACATAACTGAGAACAAATAGACCACAAACAGGATAAATCTCTATCATTTATTACATTTGCCAAGTGATCAAAGGTGGCTAACTATTTTCCTCATTGGTTGGTTGCATTAGATATGCATATCTTCTTTCTTGCAGAGCCATTCCTGAATATATTTGCAAGGCTATTGATGTCCATTACTTCACTTAAATATAGATCAGAAATACTGACAAATATTTTCATTCAAAGAGTTTGATCATTTTCAGATTACTCTCCATGCTAGTAATTAACCTCAGTCAACACCCTTCCATAGCACTTTCAAACACAGTTCCTAGCAAACATAAAGTTTCATAAATATGTACTAAATAACCTTAAAGCCCTTTATGAATAATTATGAGTTTTTAAGTTTTTGTGAATCTGCATATTAATTCCTTTCCATAAATAATACATGAAGCAAAAATCCAGCTTGTTTGGTGTCTGGGGACAGAGGAAGAAAAGGAGGGGATAATTATCAGTTTAATGTGGGAAAATACTTAACCTGAAAGATTATCTTCAAAAACTGATGACTCCATAGGTTTGTATGTATGTGTGCACAAACACACATGTATAAAAATACATATATAAAGATGCGTATAGTTGTGGAGACAGCTGAGATGTGCCTCCTCTCTGAAAGAATGCTCTCGTTTGAAGTGTGTTACACTTCTGTCTCTGCTGTGCCATGCTGAGCTCTTTGAGTGAAAAGCAATGTGCTGAGCTTAGCCTCCACACAGCCCCTCTTTTCATAAATGTGCCTTCCCCCAAAGGTAGAAAATTAATGAGAGCCTGCTGACTAAAATGACTACATTTTGCCTTCCGTGGGACATTATGGATTTAAAAGATAAGGGAGAGTGCAGCAAGCCCAAAAACAATTTCATTTCATTAATCCCTTAAATGCCTCGGGATGAGCAGTCCATGTCCAGCAGAGGTGGTGTTACACCAGCTCTTGCTTTGCCTCCTGCACGTCACCTGAGCACGCCTTGTGTGCTCTGCTTCTCGTCTCGGGGTGGAAGGCATCCAATAAAAAGCTGGAGTGGGAATGATCTATGGCTGAATGCTCTGAGACTGACACTTCCTGGATGCACACCGACAATAATGGGAAACGTAAGGGCTTTGCAGAGCCAGCCTGCTGATCAGGCAGGGTTTGGAGCTGGATATTTTCTTTTTTCAGCTTGTGTTTAAGGTAAAGAAAATGTATTTTCTGGTCCAATGTTCTTTTTTCTACATAAAAAAATAAAAAGGGAGCTGTTATTTTAAACAACAGAGCTCAAGAAGGTATAAAATATTTGACTTTTTCACAGGATTGTAACTGATTTTGGTAAAAGTGATTATGTAAGAATATAAACACACTAAGATTTTTCAGATAAAATACAGTAGATGTGGCTGGAAAATCAGTACAAAATTTGGGCACTCATAACAGAATTTGTGTATGTGAAATACTGTATGTACCCCACTGCCATTCAGAGTTTGTAGAAGCTTTTGAGAGGAAAGGATAACATTCAAATTTCACATGTTCAAATAAAAAGCTCCATTTGGTTGTTTCCGTATTAATCCACCTCCAAAATGAAAATAGATTTCACTTCTCAGTTCAAGTCCTTCAGATCTATTTCATTTCATGGTCCTGTTCAGTGGCTGGTTTGAAGCATGAAAGGCAGTATTTAGGCATATTAATTAAAACAAGCCACTAAATAGCAAACTGGTTCTCTTGAGTTTAACACAAACAAAAAGGAAAGAAGAAGGAAAACTGAAGTGATACAAGAATTTTGAGAGCTGTAGGTGCTTTGCTGTCACTGTTTCCTCATGCTGCAGCACCACAGGGTTAACATCTCACTCTGCAGAGTGGGTGGCACAGAAGCTGCCCAGGAAGCATGTGAGGCACTAAGTGATGGGAGCTGGTAGCACAAGAGCTGGGCCTAGAGCCTCAAGAGACTGCCACAAGCCATTCCAGCCCCTGGATGAGTCCTCCTGTAAATCCTTGCACCTCTTTCCCCAGGCAGAAGCATCCTCCAGGCTGCTCAGAAGTGCCCTTGGCAGCTGGATGTCCCTGCTCACTGGAAAAGAGCAGTGCCAGTGCTCTCGGTCCCTCATTCAAAGTGACCTGTGGTAGCAAAGTTCTGCTGTGTAACCTGCTTAAAACTATTTCATCAGCTTGGCTCATGCAGCCAGCAATAAAAGTGATTGGGTGAGTGGCTGTACCACCATATCAAGAAGGTTGATAACCTCTGGCTGGAGAATGCTGAAAAATAGGGGAATTTAGACCACCCTGCAGCCACAGCAGAACATGTACACACAGAGGAAATCACCATATTCCACTCTTACACCAGCCTTGCTTTTTTTGTGTACACAGAAGAGGCAGAAGGAAAAAGGATTCCACAGCAGTGGTTGAATCAAAAGCTCAACCTGAAGCTGCTCCAAAACTTTCTGTGAGTGAAGGAGGGACTTGTAGAAGTTTTAATGGTGGTGTGTCTCTTCACTGAAAGCCTGTTAATTAATCATAAAGACTCAGCTGGAAATAGTTTCTGTAAAAAAATTACAGAGCAACTCAAATTTGGTTTTGATTAGACATGGGACACAGATTTGAATTAAGTCTTTTAAAGGCCACTGTCACAGTTGTTTGGGAATCTGTCTCCCTTGTAAACTGTGAGGTCATTAGGAATTTATAAATTAACTATTTTTATTGCCCTGGGAGAAAAAACCAGAAAAACAGTCCATGAAATATTTCGTTGTTGTTGCTTTGTCTCATGGAAAGGAAGACTTCTTGTCTGTGAAGTGCTTTGTGTGGATCCAAACTTGTTGATGAGTAGTTTAAGCAAACTCTTCTGAGTGCTGGACCCATAAATTCATAGATTTTAGTATGAACTTAGCAGCAGCCTACATTATTGGTTAAACTATTTTCATCTCAAGCCCACCCTAAATCCCCAACAAAAATAGTAGGCCAGATGCCCAGACTGCAGCTAGAGACCCTCATTAGGCATCATTTGCATCCTATTAACCACTGAGCTGTGGGTCATTCGCTGCCTGTCAACTATTCAAGTCATTTCTTTTGTGTTAATTAGTAGAGAAATAAGGAGTTAATGAAGATCTTATGATCTGTGATGATTTATCTTTGTTGTTTCAAATGAATCCCTGCTCTCTGAGCACTCCAATGAGCTCCTACACACCAAATAATACAAAACCAGTCAGAGGGAGCTTACGGCGGCCTTTGGAGTGTTGTTCTCCAGGGACCTTTTGCATGGTGGGCTTTGTTAGCTAAAGATTAGAAGGAGTTAATTGCTTCAAGATTGCTGGCAGATTAGGTTACAGGGTGTGTTGTATCTATGTAAGCATATGTCAGGTCTAGTTAAAAGATAGAAGACGCTTATTTTAATAAAAGTATGAAAGCAAGAATTAATTTGTCATTACAGTAAAAAATCTTACTTCTACTCTGAGTGCTTGCAGATGAATGCAGTGCTGGTTGTGCTCTTGCTTGTCTTCTCAGAAGTGGAGGGCACAGCTCTTCCGGACTGCGTAGCTTCCCAGGCTTTTGCCAGGCTTTTGCCAGGCTGTTTCCATCCCTGTTTGAGGAAGGCAGAGCAAGGCTACACTGCACAGCCCACGTCTCCCATGGCTGCTCTTCTCTCCCTCTGAAGGGATGAGGGCTCATGAGCCAAACGAGTGGTTTGTTAACACTGTCCCCTGGAAAACGTTTTCCTGGAATGCAGGAAAATCTCACAACCCACTCCAAACTCCACCCCAACTCCAAACACCTGGGAGCTGAAGCCTCACACGGCTCACACCGGGATGGCGATGTCACTTCCACAGGGTTTCCTTTGCTCCTGCTCCAACACAGAGAAGGAACTCCAACAACCTGAGGTGTTTAGGTTTGCTCTTCCTTTGGTGGTCCCTGTCACTCCAGGGAGCTGCTGGTGCAAGACCTTGCCCAGGCAGATGCCATTGGTTCTAGAGATGGCTGGAAACTCCTTTTTTTTTGCAGACTTTTTATTTCAAAAATAACAAACCAACAAACAAAAACCTTCCCCAAAGATATTTCTGCAAGGCTTGAGGAAGAAACTGTTCCACAGGCACACCAGCTCTGAAACTCAGCGGTATTTATTTTTCTGATGGGCAAATAAATTTGAAAGTTTTGTTTGTTTATCTCCTATTTGCTTCCTGTGGAGCAGAGACAATGGATCAAAAACCAGGTTGGAATGGCTGGAAATGTTAGTGCACCTTCTCTCTCCAGTGCTTTGCTGCAGGCTGCTACTTCCAACAGCAGGAGCACTGGACCATGCACAGACCTTCATAATTTGTGACCTGGATGGACACTAAAGTAAACCCAAAATATAATTTTCTGGGCTTTTAACCAAAGTAGGTCAATAAAGATCAGCATCTTGATGTGGAGGAGAGCTCCTGCTTGTCTTGCCCTGCTGGCAATAACTTCTAGAGAGAGGCTGAGGTGATCCATATATTGATCTTGTGCAGAGCCTCTGCTGAAATTCTCAGCAACATTCTGAAGGCATCAGGAGCTCCTTCAGGACAAGAGATAACTGCTCCTCATCTTCCTCCTTGCTCAATCTCTGATTGGTACTTCTGCTCTTCCAGGAAATTTCATTCTATTTAAATTTAAAAATAATAACAATAATAAAAACCAACCCTGAAATTAATTATTTAGGTTCACCAAATATTTTGAAAGTTTTTATCTAGACCTTTTTCTCCCCCTGTACATCTATTGGGTAGAAAATAAAATTAATTATTTGTTCAGCACTATATTAAAGTGCCTGCGAATGATGAGGTGTGTTTTAGGAATGAAGAATATCCTAAAAGAGCTCAGGATCTGTCTGAAAAACCACCACTCACTCTTCTCTGGTTTAGCTGTCAGAGTGGATCAGTTAGAAATGACCATTTTCTTGCCTGTGAAGAAATTTGCAAATTGCAAAGATACATCTGTTGAGCACTTTTTACAGACTGTTCTGAAAATTGTATGTAATTCATGTCTTCCTGGCTGGAAAAAAAAAAAAAAAAAGAGTCAGATATTTGGCTTATCTAAGTCTTTTCCTCATTTCATGGGTAAAGGCCTGGGGAGGGGAGGCAGGAGAGCAGCAGAGCTCATCCCATCCCCCAGCTGGAGTGGACACAGGACCAGGCATCCCTGTGCACTGCAACTCTCATTGCTCTGAATGAAAAGAGGCTTTTCACCCTTTAGTTGTTAAAGGGAAAAAATCCTACCTTGCCCCCACACAACAGGAGATAAAAAGGACAGCCAGGGTGATAAGGGAAAGGTGGCTGTGCCTCTTGTGCAGCTTCAGAGAGCTGGAGAGGATGGGGATATAATTGCAGGTGGATTAATGGGATGAATTGGGGAGAGAGCAGGGGATGGGGTGGGAATGGGGATGCAGCTCTAACACACAGCCCAGCTCCTCTTCAGAAACCCACAGCTAGAGCCCAGCAAGTGCAGGGCCACTGTGTGAGCATCCCTTCAGCCTAGCCTGGTTTTCACTGCCTGCAGCAGCAGAGTGGCAGCTACACTGATTTTTTTCCTTCTCCAGCAACATCAGTCAAGAAGAGCTGGCTTTTGTGTGGGGGCAGGAGTGGGGGAAGAGGCACAGAGAAGAGAAGAGGGGAAAAAAAAATAAGCAGAAGTAATTTATTCGGGATCTTTGAGAGGATAATAGCCAATTATTTGTTTATAACACTGGTTAAATTTTCATTAGGCAGATTAATGGAATATCATGTACTGTCAACATTGGACTGAGGGGTGGTCTGTAAGAGATAAACGGGCAAACAGTCGATGTGTCTCCCTGAGTAAATTAGTTTTTGCTTTCCTGTTTTTCATATGAAAATGGAAAGGTGGACAAGGTGGTGCATTTTAAAACAGGTCTCAAGATGGGCCAAATCAGTTAAATATGAAAGCAATTCTGGTAATAAATACATTATAATAACTTAGCATCGTGCCTATCATTTTGATTTCATGAAAGTCTGGGATAATGTAGATTTTTAACCTGCTCTCTTAATACACATTTCCTCTTCCTGAACTTCAGCGTTTCTTGCTGTGAGGTGAAAGCATATTACTTTTTTTTGCCTGATTTTTCTGTGTAATCTGTTCAGTATTACAGCTGGTAAGTGCTAGAGGCTCACAGCTCTTTCTTGTGAATTCTGGTATTATCATACTGGATAGCTGGAGCAGTCCCCTCTAAGTACTGTATTATCAGCATCAGAACCCCTGAGTGGTTATGGTTGCGTATCCTCCTCTTTTGAAGTCAGAATATTTCTTAACATATTAGCCTGGGATTTTCAGACAAGCCTCGGAGAGGCAGACACCCAAATTTCAGAGGGAGTCCACTTAGACTCTTGGAAAATCCCAAGATATTTCTGAGAAAAGCCTCATCACCTCAATTTGACTTCAGAGCTCTGCTCTGCTTCTCTGTGCTGCATGGGCAGGTGGAGAGGAGAGGCCCTCTGCAGTGAGCACAGCTCTGGAATGCACAGCAGCTTTAAAAGATTCACAAAACATTTCATGAAGACTTGACCACTAATAACTACAAAGCACAAAACCAGACTCTTGCTGTAAGGAATGGCAAACTCTTTATTTCTGATGATGTATTATAATGGCACTGCCACGTAGGTTTCCATTCACAGACAGCACTTGGTGATGTTTAGGTCACAAGTCAGCAACATTCTGAGGCTATTCAATGGTTCCAAGAATAATATTCATTCTTCTGCTTCTTAAAATGGCAGTTTTAATATCCATCTCTAGAAAAAATGATCTGATACTTTGCTTACAAAATCCCCAATTCCCTTTGACCAGTTTAAATCTTGCCTACTTCCAGGAGGAAGCCTTTAATTACACCCCTAAGCAGTGTGAGATCAGAAGAGATCTCCAACAGCAGTGCCCTATGAACTGTGCCAAGTACTTTCAGGAAGTAAATTTTCTAGTTTCTGTTCTCCTTTTGACTGAAAGTTGTGGCTCTGATCTATGCTGGAATCTTTTAGGAGTTAAAATGTTGCAAGCAAAGTTATGGATGTCTATAATGAATGGGATTATCTGTACTACTCATCAGTGCAGAAAGAATAGCACTAATAATGCAAGTAAATTCTCATATTGCAGATGTTTCTCTGTTTCATCTTGGAAGTGAATCTGTGCACTCATAAATCTTGCTTTGGTTTAAAACCAAAGAAAGAATTAGCATTCTAGCAAGTCCTCTCCACGGAGTGACATCCATCATTTTCAATGTAAACTAAATGTTGCAAGAATTGATAGGCTTAATTTTTCTTGTGTGAGTCTAAAAGATGTGTGAGTTTTGGAGGGAAAGAAAAACCAAGAATAGAATTAGTGTGTACTTGTTTCAAAACGCTGTAAAGTATGACGTCCATCCTGCAAAGAATTCTTCAGAGGCATGGTAGCTACAAGCAAAGGTGTTACTCCAAAATTGGCAGCAGCAGTTTTTTATAGTTCTATCAAAGAAAAATATTTACTAAGAAAGGAATTAATTCTCTCCATGTATCCAGAGATTCCTCATTTATGTGAATGGAAGGTATACTTGTGTGTATATAGAGGTATCTCTTTTCCTAACAAATAGTCCAGATCATAAGCTCATAAGGGTTTTGTGGCATATTTATCTATCCCTTGGTTGCTGTGAGCCAGACTTCTCTCACAAGGGATATAATTAGCAAAAGCATCAAAGCAGATGTATTTTCAACAAGACTCCTTCATTTCCACAGCATCCTTCCCAAACCCTTCATTTTGGGGGAAAAAAAATAAAAATCCCACCCATAAGGGTGAGAGTGAGAGATTCAATTTGTCCACACAGATATCTGCCATTTCAGAGGATGGCAAATTCCCACCTCCTCCAATGAACAAGTCTGCTTTCACTGAAGGACTAATGAAGTCTGACCCCCTATTAACTATAAAAGGAGCCTCAGTTTAGTTGGGGTTTTTAATCATGTTAATGCAATTTATCTGCCACATAGGGAGACTAATCTCCACATTTCAATACATTAGTTAAAATGAGGTGGTCTTCATACCATTCTGGGATTAGCAAATGTACCAGGACATGCCTTTTTCCTCAGATGCAATTTTCTCCTTTCAGGCCAACATCATTAGTGCCCCTTACCTGCAGTACTCAAAATAACCAGCAACAAACTGTATGGTAGCTGAGTCTTTTAAAGGAGACTAAATCAGTTAGGCTCCCAAATCCCATCAAAGGACAGTTGTGCTTTCTCCTTCATCAATCTTAAATCCCTTTGGAAATCCCAACATTAATTCATTCAAAAGGATCAAATATGTCCTGTAAAACAAGAGCCTCAGTGGCTGTTCTGATAGAACAGCGAAAATGAAGTTACTTTCCAGTGAGTCCCAGAATATTTTCCCTTGGAAATGGCCTCGTGAGATCTCCTAGTGTGCTATCATACGTTAAGTTCATTTAGAACAACTGATATTATCCTGAGACTCACAGATAGCATCTCTCCTTCCAGTTATATTCAAGCCTCTGATGGCAAAATTTGGCCAACTCAGTTTTAAAAACAACACCTAGAATATTAACAAAATATGTTTCGTGAGGCTGGTAAAGTGGCTGCTTTTTATTTCAAAGCTGTTGACTTCAAAGGCTGCTCGGATTCTGTGTGTGTGTGTTTTCTTTTAAAAATCTTCATACTGTTTCTGTCTTTTTTTCTCACTATCAAATAGATCATTACATTTTCAACACTTAACGACAAAAATTCTTCCCTCAGATCTGCGCGGCAGATCTTGACAGTAATATTCAGCTCTTCCTCACATGCAGGGAACTCCTGTTGACATCAAGGAGAGAAACGGACACGTGCAGGTAGGTCTGAGGAGAATGCTCTGAGACCTTCTGGCCAAGGTCTGCTGGGGAAATCTCACCCTCCTTTTCCAAAATATCCTCAAGCCTTGGGATTTTGGAGCCCAGCTGCTCTTGAGGAGCCACTGAACACCCGTTTGCTGACACCTTCTGCAGTCAGAATTGCAGCTGCAGCACTCAGGGCTGCACTGACACTCCCTGACATCCACCTGCATGTTATCCCCATGTCACCAGGGTTATTTTTGATTAACAACCATATTTTTGAGATCTTATTCAGATGAATTTCTGAGTTGATTACCAACATCACCGCATTTTTGGCCGTGCATTCAGGAACAACCTCCTGGGTTTTTTCCTTGTCTTTCTTAGCATTGAATGCTGTGATGCATGTTTGCCATGAACCTTGGCATTGGGAGCTCATGTTCAGAGTTGTGTCTCTTTCTATCCCACAAGCTCATTAATAACATGAACTTTATATCCAGTGTCAATTGATGACCAAGGGAGGGTATATTTATTTGTTGATTGGCTGCGTTTGGACTTTTGGGGAGGGCTTCACTTCATCTTTATTAATACTAACAAATTATTTGTAAAACAGAGGAAACTGGGTAGAGACAGATACTTATTACAGTTCAAAATGCCAGGAGGTTGATGCTGCTCTCCAGTAACATGTAAGGCTCTGTTTCATTTCTCTTTCAAATTTTACCAATAATGTATTTCCAAAACTTTTCTAAGCATCTTTTTTTTCTTACCTCTTCAAACAAGGAAAACAAGTCTAATGTCAAAAAAGGCCAAGTATGAAAAGGAATAGCTCAGCCATGTTAAAAAGTCTTCCTCCCCAAGCCCCAGACACCATGGAGAAGGATTAGCTATTTAAATGGGCAGATTTTTTTTTTAAGCTATTAAGATAGTTTTCCTTTCATTTCTCACTTCAATCTTCCATTGTGTATGTTTAATGAATGGCACAATTAGGGTGAATAAGTTAAATAAGGCAAATAAGGTCATGGTTAACTTAACTAGTTATATGATTAATTCTTTGCTCTAGCTGTTTTACTCACATGGAAGTGTTTGTGTGCGTGTTATGAAACACATATTCAAAATCAGTGGTTCAGCTATTTAAAGTTGTAAGGTTTTTTTTATTTATATAAATGTACATCTGTCATCAAACAGAGCAGCTTAAAGGAAATCTTGTTGAAACAAAATTCATACCAAGATCCAAGATGATAGAGAATCAGTCCTTAAATTACCAGAGGTTTTTGAGAGCTGGTGCAAACCACCCAATATAGGTGGGAGTAGAGGTGTGGGGTAAACAGCAGTCCTTTAGGAGTTTCCTCATCTCTGCTGCTGCTCAATGGGTTTCATACACAGGAACTTGTTTCAAAAATTCAATATTTGAAAAACACTTTTGATGGGGCAAAAAGTCTTGTGCTGCTCCGTCCTGGAATGAGCAATGTTTTTACCACCAAATCAGGTTTCGGTACCTGTATCAAGGGTTCCAGTGCACAAAACTCAGAGATATACCATAAAAAGAAAAGAGCAGAGAGTGAACATGGAGGTTGTGTGAGTAGATGTGCCCGAAGTTTCAAATGATGGCCCTGTTGGTTTATTTCACTTACTTTCAAGTTGCAGAACCAGTGCTTGCACTGTCCTCTAACTCAGCCTTGCAATCTCTGCTGCTCCAAACCCCTGCTTAGATACCTCCACACAGGTTTAAACACAGAAGCTGAATAGAAATTGGCTATAACGATTTCACTTTTCAATCTATGCCACACCAGGCAGCAAAGTGATAGGAATATCAGGATATTTGGTCTGTTAAACTGCTTTTGGCCCTGCTCAGGAAGAGAAAATTTAGCACATTCTGTCAAATCCTTATACTAATATTTGTGTAAACAGAGGAGGAAACTCAGGATGTGTAATTCAACCATGTAAGAAGATATTTTTCTGTCTTTTTGCTGGATAATGGGACAGTTCAAAGTAATCTGTGACTATCCAAAAATGTCTGAAGAGCACATCTGGCCCATTTTCACAGACTTGCCAAATTATGCATACAAAAGAAATATATTCCTGTGCTGCAAATCAATGTATGCCTTTCAAAAGAGGCTAGTTTGAATTCCAAGTTTTTAGTGATGTGTGATGATCTATTTACACACAAATTTTCAAAACCTTAGTAGCAAAAAAAAAACCCTGACCTGATGGTTTTTTTCTTCCAAATTAATTACTGGAAAGGTATCTTTGTCTTCACCCACATCCTCTGTTCTCTCTGCATGCTCATCACAAGTTAAAAAGGACAGTTGACATTTCCTTGAGTTTTAGAGCTGACATGAAAATTTATCCAAATTTTGCACCCCTAACTTTCAGAATACCAACAGGAGCAAATAAGTGTGTCTGATATCATTAATTTCTGTTGGACAAGCACTGCTGAGCTGTGCTGACACTCACTGGCATTCATGAGCAGCTCACATCACTACAGGAGTACCACCAATGTTTGAAGGATATTTTGGAGGCTGAATTGCCTGTGAACTTAAGGCTTTCCTACACAGTGGGGAAAAGCAGGGAAGGGATTCTCACAGAGGCAGGGCTGGCTTGGGACATGGTGTTTGGATCTGCAACCTGCATGGGCACCTTTGGGGAGAGGGGATTTGGGGATGAGGCCAGCCCCCACTGTCACACTTCTGCATCCAAGGTGTCCTTTCCAAAGTGGGCTCTCCATGGAAGAAGAAGCTGCACCTCCAAGAGGCTGTGGATGTCCCTTTCCAGGGATGGCAACCAGGACTCTCCATCTCTGAGGTTACTGTTTTCATTCTAATTTTGGAACTTGGGCATATTTTTTTATTGTTACCGTTGCCTGTCAGAACTTTTGAGAAATGTACACACCCCCCCAGAGATTCAGGATCAAATGGAAAACTGAATAAATCAAAGTATTATTGATGATGGATTAAGGCCATTTCCGGCAGAGTAATCTCCTCTCGCAGTGCATCTGTTGAGGAGGACTCTGTTATCCTTTTGGGCATCTTTTAGGTGTATTAATCAGTACCAGCTGTCGCTGGTACCAGCTGTTACTGCTTCTCCTCTCTGCTCTGGGGAGCCCCCCTGGAATCTGCCCAGCCCTTGGGGCGAGCTTGGTCTACTGACAGGTTTTAGGGATGCAGGAGGAGGACACATGCTGGAGCGATCCCTGAGTTCCTGCAGGATGGGTGTGTGAGGTGGGATGTGGCCATAACCCCTTTCCTGACACACATGCTATCACACCATATTAAAGCATACATTACCTCTAAACATGAGTAATAGCGTTTTTCATGTTAGTGTTCCATGCATTTCACTTATAATTTAAGACTGTTATGAACTAGACTGATAATCAGTCAGAGCTCTGGAACTGTTTCTGAACTATTTCAGAAGTAAAATATTACAGGGCTATTTCAACCTGGTCAGATACTATCTTCCTTCATACAGCTGGTACTGCCTTTTCATTCTGCAGGGAAGTGTCTGAGGTCAGGGAGTGCCTTCCTCTTTGTCTGGTCTCTATTAACTCTCTCTGGAAGAAGTTGTCCCTCTAACAGATTTCTTTCCCCCAGCCTGCCTTTTTGGGACTGATCCTTTGAATTTCACAGAAACAAGCTGCTACAGCTTTTGAATGAACTTGCTGCTATTTGCTCTCACTCTCTCCCTCTTCCAGCTGGTAAGTGTTAACTCACATTGCCTTTCCTTGCAGGTTTTCATTTCTTATTTCTGGGAAGTACATTTTCACATGGGGAAAAAAAAAAATCCCATAAGTCCTAGCAAATCCATTTAAACGCAGATGTAGCCATTTTACGGTTGTTGCTATGACAGTTTGGCGAAGGTTATGCATACTGTGAAACCCATCTCCTGAGAAGAGAGAGAGATCCATGGATGAGCAAAGGCAGGAGGAAGGTGGGACCCAGCCTCTTCTATGCTGCTTGTTTGGAAGGAAAAGGAGAATGTGGAAGGAAATTCTGCCCATCTCATCTCAGTGTTATCCCTTCCACTACACCCACCAACATACAAATGGGGCTCGGGGTCACTGAAATCATGGAAGAGGATTGTCTGTGGGAATGGGAAGATGAAAAGGAGATGATTTTTGGCTTTTCCTGGTTACTTAAGCAGAATTTAGCCCAGACTGGTAGAGAAGCAGTGTAAGTCTACCAGAGAACATCTCCTGTCTGAAAATAGAGTTTCAATCCACGTAGAGCTGCACATGGTTCAGCCCTTCACGTATACATGGACATGACATGTTTAAAAATAATTTTGGTATCTCACAGCACTGTTAAAAACCCTTGCTCATTAAGAGTAAAGCCATATTTAGTGAATTGTGAAGTAACCCCTGTTTGTTAATTCCTTTTTCTCAGTATTTCTCATTGCAAATAAAGCCCAAGAGGAGCCAACAGTCCCTTTCAGAATTCCTAGGGAAACACCATTCATATTTTAAGAAATCATCACTGTCAAAGAATTAAACATCAATAAAAAAAATGCAACCCAAAAGATGTATTAAAGAGTCCTAAATGTAGGGTGGATGTGCTTCAAGCTCATTGTAATAAATGCAATTTATCATGGTTACTTTGCCTTCTGTGGAACAGGTGTTTTAATTTTTTACTTTTATAATGAATTTATGTGAAATCTCACCTTGATATAATATCTAAATTTTAGTTAAAACCTGAAAAATATAAGCCAAATATTAAAACATGAGTTGGGATAAAATTAAATGTTTTGTTAATTTTTAGGAGGCTTCTTTTTAAGATGCTTCAGGAAATAGTCTCAGGATATAAATTTATCACAGTATTATTTACAGTATAGAAAATATTTAAATACACAGACTAAATGGATTCTCCCCATTAAACTTAACTTCATAAAATTAAGTTATTCCAGGGGTGAATTTGGACCAGCAGGGTTCAAATTCTTCCTAACACAATATTCTTATCAGAAGTCTTTTTTTAGCAGCATTTGTCTTATAAATGGACAACTTTGTTGCTTTGTAGGATTTATAATCACTTTGCACATTTCATATATATGCCACAGAAGATCCAAATGCAGCATTTCCTTTGATAGCCTATTATGCCTGACATAACTCCCTATCACATCTTCTTAGGGAAATTTATCTTATGCGGTAGATTTTCAAATTACATTTACAAAACACACAAACACCAAATGTGTCTGCGGCTTAAAAATAAACATAAACTAAGAAACATACACTTAAAGACAATTACAAAAATTTTGCACAATTTTTGAGAGTATTTCAGGATATTTAGCCTGGAGTTAGTAGTTTCCCTGAGAGGGCAGCATTTCTTTGCCCTGTGCAAGTGAGGAGCACAGCACAGCCCCAAGGCAATGCAATGGTCGCAGTGATTGGGTTTTAAACTGTATTTAAAGATGTGAGAAATTATGGGGAGAGGGAGAGACAACACCTTGACAGCCGCCATCCTCTGGTCACCAAATCCTCATGGTCCTTCTGGTCCCTGCACCCACCTGTGTCCGCCTGCATCCTCCAGCATGGCAGGGCCTGGTAGGACAGCCCAGGGCAGGCAGGACATCCTCCTCCTCCTCCGGCCTGGGAGGAATATTTCCAGCATCTCAAACTCTCTGCCAGCCCCTTACATCCTTTCCCACCCAGATGTGTTGAGGAATGGGAAGGAATAAAAAAAATCACCCGACTGCTGATAGGTGAAGGGAGGGAGAAACCCAACCTTTGTTTGACAGCAAACGAATGCTGTCACTCCTCCAAAAGCTCTTCAGGGACTGTCAGGTCTAAAGAGGACCTAACCTTAGTGCCTGTGGCAAGAATGTCACTGTGGTAAGAGCAGGGACAGGGAGGGTGGTGTGGCGAGCAGAGGAGGTACCTGCCACACAGGTGTAGCCCTGCATCCCGCCCGGCCCCCTCCCCGCGCCGCCAGCGCTATCGCTCCTTTCAAAGGCAGCATAGCTCCAGGCAAATCTGCTCTGCAGATTGTTTCCATCCTGTGTTCCCCATGGTTCTGCCTCTGTCTGTGCCTTGTAGATAGAGTAACTTTGCAGCTTGTAAAGATTTGTTTGGTCTTCCACCCCCTCCCCCTTCTCCCTCCTAAAATCAGTAATTTTTGTGTTGCAGGTACCGGGGAGGGCAGTCACACAGCAAAGGTGTGTGTGCCAGATCCTCCTGCAGGACTGAGGAGGAGACCCCATCCTCCTGATGGTGAGCTCTTATAAACGACCAGGCCATGCAAAGTCAAAGGGAAGTCCAGACATCCAAAGGCTGCATGTTCCTGGTGTTCAACCACAGCGGGGCCCTGCTGAGATAAAGAGCGGGATGCAGGAACAGCCAGTACCTGGCTGGCACCTCTGCACATCACCATTGCAGGAATGTTTACTAACAATAAATAGTAATAATGAGGTTTTATTACTTCCTGACTCCTAGTCTTACCTACAGTCCCCCAAGAAAAAAAAAGCCATTCTTCTTGGAAGAGCCCCAGTGGGAAACACGGCGCAGCTGCTGCACAGAGGGTCCCTCAGAGCCCATTACCTGCTGTACCAACCTCCGCAGTGGCTTCAGCTAAGCACAGGCTCTACTTTAATGCATCCATTTCCCAACTTCTCACACTCCAGCTGTCTGAAAAGGAGCTGAAAAAAATATCTCTTCTCGCTCTCTCCCACCACACACTTGCACAGCAGCTGTGGTTCCCCGTGGTCCCCATGCTCAGAGAGAACACTGCAGCAGGACTGGACCTACAGACTGGAACTGTTTTGTGAGAAGCCCAGCTGCTCTTCCACTCTGAAAAACTAATTTCTTTTTTTCAGTTTTGCCTGCTTGACTTCCCCCACTCTTTTCCCTCAAGCATGCAATCCTGCAAAATGTGTATTTTTGTGCTACGACAAGCAGTTTCTCACCCAGCCTGTGAAGGAATGGACACCAAACGGTGGGTTTGAGGGATTGTTTTGTAGAAAATCTCCTCACACATACATCTCCTGGTAACCAGGTCCATGTGCAGCTCCCCTAGTTTCTCTACAGCAGGCCTTCTCCTGGCAGGCACTTGAAACTAGGCTTTGGTCCACTATATCTTTTACTGACAGGTCCTCCAAGCGTGCTTGGGTCTCAGAAGGAATTTCAGCAAGCATCTACGAGTAAGAAAACAAATCCTTTCCTCCTGCAGCAGACAGGGAATGTAAAAACTCGAGGACTGCAGCTCTCCAGCTGATTCCTTGTTACGCCAAGTTGGAGCACCGAGTAAATTTCTTACAGCCGAGTTATAAACCCCCTGAAAATAGGTTTTATTATGGAAATGCGAACGCAACCATGGCTATAGCAACATGAAAGGCTCTGCTATAATAATGCTTAGATCCAACTCTTTGTGCACAGTTGGCATAGAAAAGTATTTGATTTTTGTCGGGTTTTTTTGCTGGTACATGTCAGTGTCACTTCACAGTTGGTCTCAGTTTATAACAAAATGCATAAAAATTGTTAGTAATCCTCATTTATAGCTGGGGTCTGAGAAGCACCATCTCAGACATTACTTTACCTATCAAACATGGCTAAAACAGCTATTGACATTTGGAACCACTATTTCTGGAAGGGAAGATGTGATGTTCACAGTTAACTAAGCAGAATGTCTACTGAGTTTAGTCTCTCACGCTGTAAAGCATTAGGCTGACTGAGCAAGCCTTGATAATCAGTTTGTTTCAGACAAGAAGGGAAAAAAAGAGAGGAGAAGGGGAGAAAATCATGAAGGGAATCAGTCTGAGACACTCTGCTTCGCTTTAAATTCAAATGCTCTGCGTATTTTCAGAATCCTGAGATTTCCCTAAAAAATACCCTCATGTTTATATTTCTGTTTTTCAGTTAAAAATAAGAAGGAAAAGAAGTAGAGGGGTTTGATTGTGTTCCTACAGTTTCCACAATTTAAAGAGAGTTAAGCTCTTATGGAAAGCTGTGGCCTACTCTGATCTTTGAGGGGGGGAGGGTGGGGCAGGGAACAATCCAAATTCTAATAAGGAAATATCCTGCAAATCAGAAGAAAAAAACAGCTCCCCTCAAATTTTTTTAGAACATTTTATAGAGTCACCCTGCCCTAAAATCTCCAAATGTAGCAAATCTCATTCCGTGGATGGGAAGTGCTTTCAAAACGCCACGTTTAGCTTAAATTACTCAAATGACTGAGTTCTGCTCAGTTCAGTGCATTGAGCCCCACCATGGGAGCAAGCTTGCACTTTCAGCCGCATCTTCACCTTGAAAGCAATCCCTCACCTGTGCCTATCTGTTTTCCTAAAGCAATTTTAATGATCAGCAGCATGAATCTCCATCTCACAGGGTCAGCCACATCCTTGGCACTCAAACATCCTTCCCCCTCATTGCTCTGTAGCAACTTTAGCAAATTTGTTTTGATTTCCACGGTCCTGGCACCTCAATTCCCTTAGCATCAGCATTCCAAATGTAGTTAAGATAATAGAATACTTGGAGATAAGTTTTGTTTGTTTGTCCTTAATCTGAATATCCCTTCTACTCAATGGGTTGATTAATGATTACACATAAAATAAATAAATTTATATGGCCGTTTTACAGATGAGGTAGTTTGGGAAGTCAAGGGGAAAAAGGGAACACATTCTGAAAAACGAAACAAAACAAATTGTAAAAATGAACCCTTTTAAGATTTCAAATATGTTTCTCTCTTTTTTTCCCCCCAGTACACCTCAGGATGTGTCTCCAGCTGGAGAAAGCCAAGCAAGTGCCATGTGTTTGTAATACACATATAATGCATTGGCTCTTCTGCTGCTATTGTGGAGCTCTTGGAGATCCTCTGCATAAAATATAAACCTCTATAAAGGAACATAAAGTTTCAATGTAAACTTTGTGGTGAGATCATGTTGCCCAGGCCAATTTGGATTGACTTTTCATTTTGATGCTCTGCTTCCATAAGAGCTATTGAAGAACAACTACTGAATTTTATCCAGTTTTTAAAACTTCACATCATATTTATGGTATTATTACCATGCATATACTCTGGCTGGACCAAGAGGTAACATTGTCCTTGTTTCCTGACGGGAGAGAGAAAAACTAAGGCCTCACATTTTCAGAAAGGAAAAGCCTTTATGGGTAGGAGATGTACAGCCGTAATGAAGTTAAAAATTGTAATTTGCCTCTGGTGGGCATCTGGCCCTCAACCAGCCTCACTCAAAGCTATTTACAGAGGCTTAGAGGAATTTCCAGCAGTCTTTTCACACATAGATAGTTTGTAATAGTTTGTTGTTTGGGATCCTGGATTGTGTATTCATCAGTTTCCAATGATTTGTTGTGACAGTACTTAAAGGACTCACGAGTGATACTCTGCAGGCAACTAAATGAATAGCATATTGCCATGAGCAAAAGTATTTTTACTGTTCTTCTGCTGACTTTTATGTTTACTTTAGAGCTGTGTTATTTAATATGCAGATACTTTCTTAGTATTTTTTTTTAATTGGAATAACTGGTCCTGTCAATTTTTGAACCCTCCCAAAGGGAGGTGGTAATGTGGAACCTTTGTGGGAACAACATTTTATTTGGTGTTGGAATTTTTGTCTGCTTGTGATTCTGCTGGGATTTGTCTCTTACAGACTCGTTTGGATTCTTTTTTAGCTTTGCATTATTTGACTCATTTCAATGGTGAAGCAATTAATATTTGTCTGAAAAGTTTCCATCAAAATTGTCCTTTTATTTAATTCCTAACATTTTCTAGACACTCAGCCAGTCTGTTTCCTGATTTTTATGGTCTAGTTTATTGCTTCTTGCCTAAGAATCTGTCATTTTTTTCTGATGCTTATTGGTCGCTGATCATTTTTCATTTACTGACACTTCCTTGTTTTTCCCATCGTATTTATTGGCGTAGTTATGGGTGGAGTTACATGCACACAACCAGTAAAAATAATTAGGGAATACTTTGTCTTTTGGCTAACCAAAAAAGGCCCCTACAAATGACCTCTAGATGAAATATAGAAAGTGTAGCATTTCAAAATTGCCAAAATGTGGAATATTTTACAATTCAGCGGAGTCATCTGTTTAACAGGCCGTTTTGTTTTGTGTATTACTCTCCCATACATATGCTTTTGGTTTTGAATCTTTATTGGTTTTGTCCTTTATTTCCACTCTTTCCTTAGTACAGACACATAGGAAATCATAACTGAAATAATATTCATAGTTTGGTGTATGGTGTGAATAGAAGCAAATACTCTCTGCTTCCATCTGAGAAGCAGACCAGGAGAGAAAAAAAAATTAATAAATTTGTATCAGACCTGGTGCAGTGATGTTTAAAATGGAAGCAGGATCTTTTATCATTTTTAATAAAAGAAATAGGTTAGGCCTGGGAAGAAAAAACAAATACAACTAGCTGAAATATTCTTGTAGTGAATTATTATCAAGCTGTTTAGCCCTTTACATTGTCAGGTAATCCCTCCCCATTGGACTTGAAGGTGTCTTTATTGATTCTGTTATTAAAAATATATATTTGAAATTTTGAAAAATACAGATCAAAATCTGGTTTATGCAGAGTATTAAATTTATACTGTTGAAGGTGGAATTAAAATCTGGGCCATCGTTTGTGAACCCTAAAACATTTTTGGCAATTTTGGTGAAAGCACAGAATGGCTGTTTAAAATCAATTTCTTTTTAGCCTCATCTCTGCATGTCATCAGTTAAAAAATCTCTACCAGCACTACTAATGGCTAAGGGAAATAGGTATTTCAAGGCTTTATTTCAGTGGGGATGAGGGGAGTCTGTGAGTTAAAATTCATAAAAACTGTGCTTTCAGACCTGGTAAAAGCTAATCAGTGTGTTTGGGGTTTTACAATCCTATTTGAAAGGAAAATCTATATCCATGGAAAAAATACACAAATATGCATAAGAATCAATTGCATCAGCTGTATAGCAAAAAATCACCTGTCAATGCACTGCAATGGGCAATATCCTGAACTGAACTATGAAACTACTTAATTAACTCCAAAACTAGCAAATAAAATTTGCACTCCATGAGGTAACAAATGCTCATTAGGTCAATGAATTCAAAGGAGAATGGAGGTAGTTTGTGAAAATTTTTGCTTTGCTCTTGGTAACTTTAATCTGAATCCACAGCCCGTGGAGTTATGTGATTGTGGGATTGATTCAAATTTAACTTCCTCTGCACTCAGCAAAGCTAGAATTTTGAACATTAAGAGCCTCAAACATATAAAAATAAGAAATTCCTGAATTTTTTAGTGAAAAAAATTAACAAATGAGGGGCTTGACTCATAGTGTTCATAGTCCAAAGGAGAGCACTCTTTAAACCCATGGTATGTTCTTACTAGCCTGACCCAGAAAACACCAAAAAACCCAAATCCAAAGCACTTGAAAAAAAAAAATCTTAACACAGGATCTTATGTCAGCCAATTTCACCCAGAACTCTAGATATGGAGGGGAGCAGGACAGACCCTGAGCTTTTCAGAATTTGAAAGCAGGTGTGCATAATTCTGGTTGGCATTTTGTATTTGTTTCTCTCTAGGAAAATAAAAAAGTCCTATTAAATCCTTTGAAACATTTCAATGCAGCTGAGCAGATTTGACCATCTCTCTCCAACCCCCTGCTTGCATTTAAAAAAACAAAACAAAAAAACTCCTCCCCAACCTGAACTCTTCCAAGCTCCCTAAGGAAATTAACTACAAAAAACCCTTATGCTAATGGAACATTAAAGTCATAATGTAAAACCATAAAAGTCAGGAAATTCAAAGTTAGGTCTCCCATGGTACCTCTAAGTCTGTCACCTCATGCACATGCACCATGATAGGACGTTCAGAAATGAACAATTGGGCTAAATATGAGCACCTTGCTAACTGCTCAGGTATTTTATTTATTCCTAAGGTTGTTTTGTTGCTGGTCACCTCCTGAGGCACTGCACTGATGCAAGTTGTGCTCAGAGATCACCATCCCTGTGCAGGCAGGGGCAGCCAGGGCTTGTCTAAACCCAAACCCAGCTAAGATGCATGAATTTGTATTTCTTTTATGTGTAACTTTAGCATAAGGTTAGTTAATCTTAAGCAGCAGCCATACAAAAGCTGCATTTTTCTTTGGGCAGGAGATCAAGTTCTTCATAGAAATATTTTAGAAGGGAAAAAAAAAAGAAAAAAAGAGGAGGAGGAACTGGGGCAGCTGTGCACGAGCGATGGCAGATACCTTATTCTGTGATTCTGTAAAAATAATATTCTAGTGATAGCATTTATGAGGGGGATTTATAGGACAATTTTGCAGCCCACATGTGTATAAGAGTCACCAAAGCAATTCATATCAAGGAAAGAGGGCAACATATTTCAGCAAAGCAATTTTAACAAATATCCTTCCCGATATGCAATATATATATTTATATAATCGAAGGTCTGCACACAATAAACCCAGCAGATTGGTATCTCTCCCCAGTTCTACCTCTCGACACCCTCCCCAGCCCTAAGCACGAACAATGAGCTGCCAATCAATAAGCACAACTGACCGGAAGAATCAAAACAATTCTTGGGGAAAAAAAAAATTAGGTTATCATTCATTAGCTCTCTATCATTTGGCCACCAGTAGGCTGCAGGATATGAGGGCCATTTAATTAGGCCCTGCACTACTCTCTGGTGTGAAAAAGGCTCTCAAAAGCTTTGATTCCCCACAGCTTCACAGCAGGAAGTTGTTGGCGATAATTGACACAGGATTTCCTTGTTAACCAGCAGCAGACATGCTGGATTAAAGCGACAGAGATCTAGAGAAGAAAGTGAAAAGAGATAAGAAGCTCGGAAAGACTTCTGCTTATTTTGCACTTGAGGATGATGAGCAAATAGCAATAACAAACTGGAGTGCTGCTCCCTGTGAGTAAGGCCTCCACTTATCAGACCCATTTCAGCTTGACTGATCAAAGATTGACTTCCCTTAAAATAGCACAGGCCTGGGGTTTGTTAGTTTATTAAGCTGCAGGTTTATGAATTATCGCAGTTTTAAAGATGGATTGCAGTTTATGTGAAGGAGTAGAGGATTATCAGGTTTTCATCTAAACAATTATAAAATATCACAGCTGAAAGCTTACTTGCAAATGACATCATTTTCTTCTACAAACTAAACAGGTCATTGTATGCCTTCATGTAAGCATTTCCAGCAAGTGCACACATACAGTAAAATTAACTCTGCAGCAGAGAGGATAGCCCAGTAAAGTCTGTATTTTAACTTTCAAAGTGCATGAAAGCCCCAAATTCCCTTATGCTGGTCCAAAGGTAATTGTATTTAATTTTTGACTGGGACCTTTTAGGTCTAGTTACGTTAAAGAAAGGAAAGAGAGAAATGGCTTATTGAAATCTTTCCTTAAATGTGGTCATGATAAATGGTACTGAAAGAGATCCACATGAGTATAGTTAAATGAAATGTCCACTTTAGAGCAGAAACAATTATTGGATATCACTTAATAACTTAACCTTACAACAGCACATGTGGCATTAATAAAGAACTGAGAGTAATAAAAGCTACTACTACTCCTATGCTCAGTGCAGGCAGGACTGTGTGTGTATGGGCAGGAGCCAGGGGAAAACCAGGACACCTGAGGGGCAGGAGCAGGGGAAGGACAGAGGAGCAAGGCAGGAGGTAATGGGCCAGCAGTGGTTCTGGATGAGGTGGGAAGGGAGAGGCAGGTGCAGCAGGAATGGGACACGGGCAGGCAATCTATATATTGCATATCAGGAAGGATGTTTTTTTATCCTGAGCCATAACTACAACTCTTTGCTAGCTACTGACCACCTGTGAACTCCCTCACCCCAGCTGAGCCCCGTCCTTTGAGGCAGGAAGGAAAAGGAAACTGCACAACCCTGGATCACCAATGGGGTTACTACAAAACCCAAATAAATTCCCAGGGTGTATTCCCTCTGCTGGGAAAAGGGAGGGGTTGTGGGAGTGTTTCTACATCCAGGATCCTGCAGATAAACCGTGCAATGCCCAGAAATCTCTGCAGGATGGAGAGATCCTGGATGAAGTTGTCCATGGGGGGTACATGTTCTCCTCTGTACTACCAATATCCCTTTCAACAAGGACACCCAGCTGGGAATTTACCATGTGTTTTAACCAAGATGACATACCACTAATTCCAAGGGCACTGCAAACAGAGAAGTTTTTTTAAGTTCAGTGGCAGTTTTACATATGGAGGCTCTGCTGGATGAGGTCCAGAGTGTGGGATCCATTCAGAGACAGAATTTTTTCCTGTGGCAAATGGAGGTCTCATGCAGTTCCTCTGCATTTGTACAAATTTATTTGTACAAATAAATATACTATTGTATAGTCAAAATAAATAATGTTTCTTCTCATTTATCATAATTTCTAGCTTACATTGGCAAGCTTCTTTAGAGCCTGATCCAAATCTTACTGACAGGCCTCATGTTGACTCAAGTGGGTCGTGTGCCCTCTTGCTCTGTCCCATCACCAAAGAAATGGTTAACAGAAGAAAAGGATTCTCTGGTTCAATATTTCAGGGTGCTGGAGCAACCTGTTCTTACCCTGCACAGAGCAGGGGGAGTTGCTGACACACACACACACCCCTACTGCAGGACTGAGCCCTTGTGAAAAATAGTGCCATAATATGTCAGGTTGTAGGGTTTTTTGTTTGTTTCAAGATATAGAATGTCATCACATTTTGAAAAAGTTAGTTTCGCACCTTTTGAAGGTAGAAATATTGATTTAGCAAATTTCTTGCTAATTTAAATATTCATCATTATTGATAGTTCTTGCAATTTTTAATGGTGAAGAACAAAATTAAATTATCATTAAACATCTTTGAGTTTGTTTAGTTATGTATTTTTTTCAAAACTAACACTATTGCCATGGACTTATAAAAATACTAATAAATATTTTTTTAAAATATACTTTAAACAAAGAATCTATTTTATTCTACTTTTGACGCAGAAAATGGAGATTTGTGGTCAACTAGTAACCAGCGTGCTGGACTAATCCACCTTAAGGCTAGCAAAAGAGTTTGCTAATTTTCCTGGGAATTTGGGTTTCTTTAATTCATATATCTACATATGGTAGATATGATTCTTTCATTTGCTGTGGCATTTGATAAAATCCTACTTTTATAAATGATGCATCTGCTTTTAATGTCTTAAATCCTGTGATTGAATAGACAAATCTTCCCCCTTGTCTTGTTTTTTTTAATATTTAAAAGGCCTTACTGCCTTAAAACATACATCAAGAAACATTGTAATAGAGAAATACACTTTTAAGACAAAGTGGCAGATTTACATATCTGTGTGATGTGACTCTCTTGACAACCAATAAATGTATTATATTGATGAAGTGAATATGTTCTCTATCTGGTCATTTTCAACTGGAAACTAATAACCAGCATCACCATATCAGGCATGCAATAACCTGGGTTAAAACTAGGTTCATCAAATAAATCACTCAGGAATTTTTCTATTTCTTTCCCAAGACACGTTGCACATCTGCTTAGTGAAAGGAGGAAAGAAGCAATATTTCTTTGATCAAAGTCTTTTTTAATATCCTTGTATCTGTCCTTTGGGAATGCTATCTCTGGACTTTGGCTGGGCAGAGACGCTCAGCATCTCCTGAAAGGTGCTAAGCACCCTTTTACTGCCATCCACTGCAGCAGGAATATTCTGTTCCTTGCAAGATAGAGCTCCTCCAGAACATTTGCTGATGTTACATTGCTTCCTAATGATCCAGGAAATGACATAAATTCACAATCTCTGAAAACAAAACACAAGGTGTTTTTAATGAGTCCCAGTTTATATCAACAGCTTTCGGGGGGAATAAAAAATAATAAAAAATTCTTAGGCTGAAAAGAATACTGTATTAAATTTACCCCAAGCCTCTATCTCATAGACATGAAACACCTATACATATGTAGAGATCTCTAAGAAACACTTTGAAAAGCTACGTTGTGCTTTTAACTTTTTTATAAAGTCTTATTAATATCATTTAGAGTAGCCATGTGGCTGCCTTCCTGCCTGGCCTCTTTTACTGTAGGCTTGGCAGTTGTTACCCCAAGCACCACACATGCGTGGATGGAGCTGAGCGTGGGCAGCGGCCATTTCACTGAGACAGCTGGGTTTTGTCATATTTCTGGTGACCCTAATGCCTCTTCTTACAGGATACAAATCCTGTATGGAATTCCCAGAGTTGAGCCAAGGCCTGGCCTGGCACAGGAAAAATCAAGTTGTTGTTTTGGGTTTTTTTCAGGTGAGGGTGATTGCAGGAGTGCATAGATCATGGGGGACTTTTAATGTTGCTTCCATTTCTGCTGGAGCCACTGAGAGTTGGGGCAGGACTTGAGGATTTGCAGGATCAAAGTGTGAAAGTGCAGCCCCCCCACACTTCTGGCAGTGGATAGAGTGATTGTCCTTGATTGGGTGGTAGCTGATATCCACAGCCCAGACTTGCCCTGGATTCAGGTCAGAAATATGCTGAAAACAGGCAATGAAGCTGGTGTAGGATCTGGTAAATGTGTCCTGTGAGGAGCAGCTGAAGGAACTGGGGGTGTTTAGTCTGGAGAACAGGATGCTCAGGGAGGAGCATCCCCATTGCTCTCTGCAGCTCCCTCACAGGAGGGTGGAGTGAGCTGGGGCTTGGTCTATTCTGCCATGTCTCAAGTGAAAGAAAATGGCCAAAAGTCACCCCAGGGAAGTTTCAGATTCAATATCAGAAAAAAAATTTCTCTGAAAGAATGTCAAACATTCATTTGCCCAGGGTGGTGGTGGAATTACTGTGTCTGGAAATGTTCAAGAGCCATCTGGATGTGGTACTTCGAGATATGGTTCAAGGGTGATGATGGTGGTGTTGGCTTTTGACAGATGGGCTAAATGATCCTGAAAGTCTCTTCCAACCTTGATGGTCCTGTGATAACACAGAGAGGGAAAATGGCAGCTACATTGCTTTTCTTTATCCTGGAGCTTGCCAGCTGGTAATGTGGCAGAGAAGGAGCTGGAAGTGCCTCAAAGAACAGCCTTTTGGCATCCTGATGTATTCCAAACCCACAGCTCCCCAAGAGACTGGATGCCCTCCACCTCTCCATGCTGCCATGGAAGAGGCAAAGCTGTGCAAAAAGCACAAGTCAGGTCTGCTGAAAACTCCTGGGTTTCTACGATCTATTTTCCTTTTTATGGTGGGGCAGAATGATACAGACTCAAGCCAAAAAAAATTTTGGATAGGAGTAGATTTCACAGGCTTAAGGCCAAATGCTCAAATAAGTTTTAAATTAGACAGTATGGGCTTGGTGTCACTTTCCTTGCTGCTCCCTAGGTGCCACCTGAGAATCAGGTCTCATGCAAATTATGGTGAGGTGTGTTACAGGCCCAACACTGCATTTCTAGATAGGGCTGGGGCCATAAAGTCACCCTACACTTTTCATTATAAAGCACCATTTCCATCAACTGCACAGGCAGACTTTTGTCCACGTTGCCTGTCTTACTTGGGCTTGGATTTCTGGGTAAGACTATGGTACAAAACATTCAACAGGGATTCTATAGTAAAGGATGTGTCTCCTGCAGTTTTGTTCAAACTCCTCCCCACTCAGCTTTGGCGTAACTGTAAAGCTCTAAGATTTTGCTTACCAGAGTCTGGTTGGTACTTCAGAATTCTCCCCAGTTAGCAGCTCACTTGCAGCTGGGCCCTCTTATGTAATAAGGAGAATATTATAAGAAGAAGATGTTAGGGGATAGAGGGAGACAGGCCTTTAACCATTTTTCTGCTAGATCCTGCCTTTTTATATAAATATATAAATAAATAAAAGTGCAAATCTACTCTGCTGGCAACAAATAGGTGGGAAACCCACATACTAAGCTGAGTTCTCAGCCCTCTCTTAAGGCTGCACCATAGGTGGGATAACAATCTACCAGTTGTATTTATTGTACCAGTTACAGAATGGGCAAAACATGTAATCTAAAATCAAAGTAAAATCCACTTAGTCTGTGTATGTAATAGTATATATAGGATATGAATAGCACACAAGAAACAATATGATTAAATTCATAATCCATTTAAATTAATTTAATCTATATTTTCACTTAAATAGCTCTTAAACAATAGTATTTTAAAGACAGTATAATTTTCCAAATAAACTGTTAGGTAACATAAACAAGGAAAAGCAGACATGAACTTCCGGAAATATTTTTTGTTGCTTTTATATGTGTGTTTCATGCCAATTCACCTGAAAATGTACCACTTAAGGCAGTGGTATCCAAGTGTAAGGTTTTTGGGTGAGTAGATTGGAGTAATTTGTGATACCTTCTTTACTACCACAAACTGAAATCCAGCATGGTGCTCACAAGAAGATTTCCACCCCATCTAAGATCTGAAGTTAATTCCCAGTGCTACTGATTCCACACGGCTTCTATCTTTGTTCAGGAGATAAGAGGGATTGAAAAGCTCCTGGTAACTTGACTAGGGCCCAGCAGATTTGGATTAATTTAACTCAAAGATTTTCCTTAACTGGATGTCATACAACTTTTAAAAAGTCGTTTGCTACTCAAAAAAAGATGTACAGGATCACAGAACTAGCATGACATTTAGGAGAAAAGGAGGAAGACCCACCTATTTTGACCTGAAAGTAAAAGGTGGTTGGTTCAACATCATGGTGAAAATATCTGTGTGTATCTGCATGAGATGCAGTTACCTGAAGAGTGGAAAAGTGGGAATATTTACCTATCTGTTGATAGCAACACCTCATGACAGAGGCAGCTTTTGTCCATGCACCGAGCTTAAGTTTTATTTATTAAAAACTAGTAGCTGTGCTAGTAGCTTCCTTTGTTTTTTTAACTCCTAAACATGAAAAGCAAATGTGAATCAACCTCTTTAAATTAAATATGAGAAACAATTACGTTTTGACAGTTTAATTGCATTCTTCCTCCAACATGGCATTCTAAACAAGATACCACATGTATTTAGCATGCTGATTATATTTTTAGATTGTTTTGCAATTAAGAAAGTATCCCTAAAAGAGATAAAATAATTGGTTGACTAAATCACTATTTCTTGAGGGAACAATATTAAGAAATGAATGTTGAATGGCTATATCCATAATAATTAGCTTTTAAATCACTGCTTAAAGGTTTTAGGTTTTAGCCTTCAAAATTGTATCTGTCATTCAATTTGCTGCATATTATTCAACTTTGCTTATGTAAAAAAAGAGAAGAAGATCCAACTACTGCCAACAAAACAGCTTTCAGTGTAATTGACAGAATCTCATGACTTTCAATGGCAAAAAACCCAGGCAGCCAAAATGTCTTTCATTAGCACTGTCCTAGTCTGTCTCTCTGATGGTCATTGTGCTAGTGATGTCAAAAATAGAAGAAAGGATACTCACTTATTACAATCACTGACTATTCAAGCACATTCCAGCTTCTCTGGAGTGGAGGGTGACCTTCACATTGCTTTTATTATTTTACATAAGTCACTTTCGTAGTTTTTTTGATTAAAAAAAAAAAAAAAGGAAGATTGAATACCAAGATGCTTCATCTGAGTTTCTGTCATTTTTCCTCAACACTGGACTCAAATAGGATGGTGGGATCTGAGTTTGAAAATGTGCACCCCCCACTCCTCAGGTTAAAACTGCCTTTGGTTGATATTCTTCCAAAATTTCATTTTAAAAATAAATTAATCTATTTAAAAGATGCACATTGGAATCAAACTTCCAATTCTGTTGGAACAAAATCATGTTTATAATTTTCATTTCAATCCACAAGAATCTCCCAAACATCCTCTTTTATTTTTACAAAATATTTTTGTCTTTTCATACTGACAACAAACTAAAAAGGAATCTCGCTTTCTTCCAGTGAAATCAATGCAAGTTTTTATTCTGAGCATATTTTATGTAAATTTGTGCAAAGCCAAGTCAGTATTCAGAGAAGACACACAGTAGGCTCATGATTCACAACAAGACCATATGGAATTTCCTGGAATTTGATTTTGAGTTATCAAATAAAATTGTATTTAGGAGGAGGAAAGTGAGAGGTTGAACTGCAGCTGAGTCTGAAGCAACAGAGCTAAGACTTTTCACTAGGAATATTAAATTTGACCTGCTCACAATTCTCTTCAAGGTGCATTGATTTCCTACTGAAGTGGATACAAAAATGTGTGGGTAGAGATGCCAGTAGTTCATGGGTGAGTGATTTGTGAGGGGAAAGAGAGGTGAGCCCGAACATACGGGACAAAGTGAGGATGACATGCTGGTGAGAAGCAAAATGCAACAATGCTGAAGGGTCTAATCAGCTGAAAATGTTCCCAGTGCTAGTGCAGAGAGAGTCTGTTCCAGCAGGTTTGAGAATACGAACCAGATAGGTGGGGAGAGAGAACTGGGATTGCCCAGTAGACACAGCTGGAATGAGCCCACAGATATTTCAACACACAAGCTCACAGCATCACACTTTACCTGTTCTTCTGTAAAAGGCTTGAGAATGCATAATCCACACTGGCTGTTGAAATAAATGCCTCTCAGTACTCCAGTGCTTTGTAATTTTATAAAATAGCTGGCAAATTCAGGGTAACAAGAGGTCTTTCTTTAGTGCACAGTCCCAAGTGCAAGGTCCCAGAGAAACAGCAGGGTAACAACCTGCAGGAAATTATTTCAGAACTGTTTCCAAATTGGGATTTGGAAAGAAAGAAGTGGTGGTGAGATACAGCCATGAGCTCTTTCCACCCAGCACTGCTGAACTGTGAAAATCATGATGAAAGTTGTGATAGGAACCTGCAAGAAGGCAGAACACCTCGTACATGCCTCTGGCTTTTCAACAGCAGCTGTGCCAGTACAGGATATTGCTTCCCCACAGACCTCACCAAGCTTGAGATGATGGTTCTGTGTTTTACAGGCCAGAGCTGACCTTCTCCAATTCAATTCAAAGTCTGTCTCCTGACTGCAAATTGTCAAAAACAGCTCCAACATCGCAGTGGCTGGAGTTGGAATAGTTACACCCAAATCAGATTTCAGGTAACAGGTTTTGATGGTGGATTATCAATAGCTGAGCAAAGATGGCTTCTTCCATGCCAGCTGCTACCTGGCAGTCCCAACATCTAACTCCCACGGAGCTACAGCAAACAAATCATCCTACTCCTAAATCATCCTGCACCTTGTGCTGCCCCAGCCTTGCTGGTATTCCAGCCAGCATACCAGGCTGCATAAGATCAGCAATGAGATCACCAAAAAACTCAGTGCAGGGATGTGGAAACTAATCCAGACAGATGAGTAGGGAAGAAAACAGTGTTAGAGGAGCTCAGCAATCCCCTCCTCACACTGCGTAAGTTTCACCCAGTGTAACACAGACTCCAAGTTCCAAGTTTTTTCTGAGACACTCATTAAAATAGTTTGGCTGATGGATGAATTTATTTCTTACAGCAAATAGCCAGTATCCATAAATCAGATCCCAGCACTTCAATAGTCCTATCACAAAGATCCCCCTACAGAGTGGAGGCAGGGAGGCAGCTCAGGTAAGATTTCTGTCTCTGTGCACTGCCTACAGGAAGCGGGCAACCACTTGCTTAATAAGGTGCTTAATGCAAGGGTGTAAAGCAGGTGGGAATGGGCCTGGATGGCAGTGGTCACCTGGAGGTGCAGGAACAGCAGGTTGATGCTTTCATGGACCTGCTCCTCTCTAACGCAGCAATAAAACAGAATAAATTTATGGATTTGTACCATGTTGCTGGGATTCCTTCCCCAGCTCTCTTAATTCAGCAGATGTGATCCAACCTAAGTCCACTGTGGAAGAAAAATACATGGTGAACCTCTGGTTCAGGTTTAAACTTTAGACTAACAACAGGCAGTTTTTGGCACAGAGGAGAGATTTTAAATGAGCACAAATTGGTGATCTAAAGATTGAAAAAGGGGCAAATTATTGCGATTTGGCCCAGTTATTTAGGGAAAAATACACCAAAAGTAATATCTATTCTAAGGAAAAATACTGATAAACTGTGGAATTACAGGCCAACTCTTTCTTCTTTTTCCTAAAAGTCTGGAGTATGCCTTGTAGCTCATCATATTTTTGGCTTCTGGCACATATTTTATTAACTTCCATTATGTACAGAAACAAAACAGACCACTATTTTGAAAAAATGCCGTGAGTAAAAAAGAAATAGAATGGCATATTCAAAGAGTAATTAAAGACTCTCTTAAGAAAGTTAAAAGCTGAGAAGAGTTTGAGAGACTTTTGCACACAAATATTACACACAAATATGAAGCCATTTGCATCCACATTTGTCAGCCATGTGAAATCCCCTGAGATTTAGTTTGGCTTCTCCATTTAAAGCATTACAGATACAGAAAACTGAGGACTAAAAATTTGGCTCACTATCAAACCCAAGTTTGAGTTTAGATGATGCAGAAGAAATCAAGAGTCATACCTCCCTTAACTCATTCCAGTCTGCTCAATTACTGTCACCAGTAGAAATTGTTTCATGTGCCAAAACCCTTTAAGCCCAACACAGTCTGACAAAGATGGCTGCAAAGCTAAGAAATTGTGACACTTTCAGCATGAGATGAATACTGCTAGGGACAAAAGACATCCAGGAACACAGGTTTGTTTTTTTGTTCTGATCCCTCTGTTCCAGAGATCTGGTCTAATCTGAGAAACTTGGTGACACACAGATTACAAAAAGCATGGGCATGCAAGGTTATCAATGCCTTGTGATCATGGAGTGAGACTGCCAGCATGGTAAACCCTGCTACTGCAGGCATTGGTGTTGCTGCTTCTTTTATTCTTTCATAGTGAGTGTTTTGCCCCACACACAAGCCCTGTCTGCTCCTCAGGTGTACTGTAGGCTAAAGATGTTCTGGAGAATATTCAAGAGAATCTCCAGCAACTTTAGCAAAGTCCTGTGGAAGATATGTGTCCAAAGCAAAAGGCCTATTTTTTGAAGTCATGCGAAATGGAGGACAGGGCCCAGACCTGAAAGCATATTAGACAAATAAAGACGTGATCATAGAATTACAGAGTGTTTTGGGTTGGAAGGGACATTAAAGGTCACCTAGTTCCAACGCCCTGTCGTGAACAGAGATCTTTTCACTTGGACCAGGCTGTATCCAGCCTGGCCTTGAACACTTCCAGGGCTGGGACATCCACAACTTCTCTGGACAACCTGTTCTAGTGCCTCACCATCCTCACAGGGAAGAATTTCCTCCTAATATCCAATTTAAATTTACCCTCCTCCAACTTGAAACCATTCCCCCTTGTCCTATCACTGCATGCCCTTGCAAAAAGTCCCAGTGGAAATAAATTATCTTTTCATATAAAAATCTTCTAAAGCCCTTTCTCAGAAGAGTAATAGAGCTGCCAGTCCAACACCTGCAGGGTTGGAAATAATTTACTCAGCCTTGCAGGCTTTGAGGCAGGTTCTTCGTTTGACGAATGGCTCAATTAAACATCTGTTAATCACGGCGTTATCTTGAGGTGGAATACCTACTTCTCCTATCCCCTCTCCCTGCCAGATAACACTGGGGAGCCCCCAGGACACAGTGGGCAGCCCAGCAGGGCTCGGAGGGGCGGCCGGGGCGCAGGACACGGCTCTGGGCCTGCGCCTCCTCCCCCTCCGCACAACCTCCCCGTAACCTCGGGCTCCTGAACCCCCGTGTACGGGCTAGGCCTTGATAATAAAGCAACATCTGCAAACTTACAAGTGCTTTACTCGAGTTAATTGAGTAAATTGAAGCAAGCTGGCGTGCAGGGGTGATCTATGATCCCAGGTTGCGGGCTGAGAAGGGAGACAACAGATTTACTGCAAAGACAGTGGGCGGCCTTTTGTTCGGGGCCTGGTTCACGGGAAGTTTGAGGTCACGAGGGATTAAAATATCTTCAGAAACAAATGGAATAATTTGGCTGAAATATAAGGCACGCAGTGCCAGCTCATGCCAGGAAAGCAGGGGTGATTTATGTGCCTTCAATCCAACACATTTTTCTGATATCTGCCCCATTAGGTTGAATTTATAGATTTTTGGGAGAATATGTATGCTCGTCTCTGCTATTCTGACATGTTTGTGCTCTGGGGAGCTGTTCCAAGGATTGCAAAATAAATAAAAGGGTGCATTATCTTGTATTCACAATGTTCTGTTCACATCTCAGGGGAGGAAAAAGAAAAAAGAGGATGGGGGCAAAAGAAAAAGAAACCAAACCAAACCAAACTCCCAACCTCCCATTTACTATACTTGTTTGGGAATTACTTATTAAAAAAGACATTAAACAGGTAATGCTCTTTCTCCTATAATCTGTACAAGTCATTAAGTTTAAGCACAATTCGCCACCTTGAAGCAATTGGATACATTGTAATTTGTTTTATGGTCTCGCAGATGCAAGGTATTTGCCGAACTATAAATACATAAAAGTGGTTTATACGAGCAGCCCGTACCCTGCACGAGTTAGGCAAGGGAGAACCTCTCCAGGTTTCCTTATTCCCAGGCACACACACACGCACACGCGGGCTCATACACTCTGTTTATTCTTTTTTTTAAATTTTTTAAAGCCTGACTCACTTTTAGTGGGGTATATTGTCCCTTTTGTAGTTTCTCTGCTCCTTTATTAAATCCCAGATTCCTTACAAAACTGTACAATTTTAATAACACAAATCCATGCAGGCCATAAAGCTGTCGAAATGTACATAGCACCAGCCGTGATCAGCTGCAGTGATATCATCAGCCCTGATTAGCCAGGGCCGGTCACGCGACAAGGTTTTATTACAAGTGTCATTTACATTTTTGACAGTTTTACAAGGCTTAATGGCTTTGTATTAAATACATTGTGTTTCAAGGAAACTGACAGCTCAGGGTATCTTGTAAATACGATGCTGCGGCATTTCCTCTGAAGCAATGGGGAGGGAAAATGAAACATCCAGTGTTTCTCTTGTCAACATGGACATTTAGCCAAAAAACAAAAGTTGACCCGAGCCAAAGCTTAAGTCCAAGTATGAAAAAAATGCTAAGAAAAAGATTTATTTGCTCTTTTCTTTTTTAATATGTATATATTTATATATCGAGCTACAGATGTCTTGTAACATGCTAAAAGTTTTTGTAGCGAAAGCATTGGCAATCACTGAAACACCTGAGGCATGTTCCCCACAGAAATTAATGAGAAAATGCTCTTTGCAAAAATTTACTACAAAAGCCTGACTTATTGTTTGTTTCTTGTACAAACAAAAAGCACTGCCTGGGGGCATTTAAGTATTTCTGAACTTATTTACCAAGGTGGTATCCATTTTTAATCTCATGAGGAAACCTTTCCTAAACTGATTGTTTCTCATATGTTTTAATCACAAATGAGGATGAAATTCACGACATTACCTCTGTTTCTGCTTGGATTTTGTGATTCACTTGGGCCTAAGATACAGTTGATTAGAAGAAAATATCTTTGAATGACAGTAAGTCAAAATCCAAATTGAAATCTCTACTTTTTGGTATAGAACAGTCACTTCAGAAATTAAAAGGAATCCCTCAACCTGAAAACCACCTTGACTTGAAGCAGATAGGCATTTTCACAGCAAAATCAAGAGCAGACTGATCATTTCAGGCCTGTGCATCAAGCGTAAGTTTTGCCCCCCACAGAGTATCTACTTACGCGTGTAATAATTCTCCAACTGATTAAATTTGTGCAACCTGTTATTTACTAGATGAATTGGGTTATTAATCCCAGATGTATTCCATTCAGTGCTGTTTCTCTGCCAGTTTCTCAACAAACAGCATCAGTATCACTTATCATTTACACACACAGGTTTTATTAGTTTGATTATATCAAGTTAATAAAACTGGTACAGTCTCTTTATATTACAGCCTTTTCTTTGTGTGGTGATCAGTATGAATTTACTCACACCACTAGAAATTCTGCCATTAGCAGTGGAAGGAATGCTTTTGCTGCTGCACCAGAAGACACACTAGAGATTAACTATTTAGGTTAAACAATTTGGTGTTGCTTATTTGTCCAGCTTGATGTGAGAAAAACACTAGAGCTACTTTAATGCTTTTTGAGTGTAAAATTCCTTAAAGTCTGAATTCATGAAGAAAAAGATGAATCGATCTATGATCACTTTCCATCTTTGATGATATCAGGGAGCACTAAAGGAGTTGCTGTCTTGTTTTACCACAAGCACACACATATTAGTTTCAACTTTAGATCGTTTCTGGAGATGATTTTGGCATGGTCTTGTATTTATTACTTGTATTTATTTTTAACCAAGCTATTGGTAACTTAAAATAGGATCAGCCGTTTGATTCAGCCTAGTTCTGTACACATCATTTCAGTGATGTGGCCCTGATATCCAAATGGTCTACTGAACAGACAGTTCCCAATGCAAAAGTGCTACGGTGTCCATAGAAATTACCCTCAAATACTGTAAAAGTACAAGAGGAAGACAGGTGTTTGGAATAAATCATGGTAGAGTACCTTTAGTTAAGTAAATATGTCATTGCTTGCCCAGTGGAGCTTGCAGGCTGTTTTGTCCTTCCTTCCTTCCTTCCTTCCTTCCTTCCTTCCTTCCTT
>VWZU01031158.1:2019552-2046349 GCA_013397095.1 Sterrhoptilus dennistouni
CCTTCCTTCCTGCCTGCCTGCCTGCCTGCCTTCCTTCCTCTAGAAGTAACCACAAAAAGGCTGAGTGTAATTTATGGTATTTTTTAAGGCTCTCTCCTTGCATCGCACACTCCATGGAACCCTCTAAAACTTCTCCTCTTCCTGAGGTGCCGCTCCCCATCCTCACCCAGCCACAGGAGAGCCTGAAGGGTTTTTTCCACCCTTCCAACCTGCCGCTGAGTCCTTTGCTGCTGCTGCTGTTCAAAAATCACTTCAACCTGTTGCTGGTGATCTTCTCCACAGAGATCTGCCCACTGTAGAGTAGAAAGTTATTGGCAGAAGTTCTTCCAACCCAATGCCTGTGACACCTCCATCTCTTTTAGGCTGGTGTTGGGGAAAGGAGCAGCCAGACCCCAAACCCTCTTGGGTGGCCACATGGGACCTGCAGGAACCATTCTGAGGAGGGTGTTGCTCTCCCATTCCCACCTTCTCTGCCAGCACACTGCTGCTGTGGCCGAGGGACCCCTCTGGGGGGTGACACCTGAGCAGAAAGTGTCCTTCCTGCTCCTCAGGGCTGCACGACCCAGAGCCAGCATCCTTGGCCCCGCTGCCTGAGCAGCAGGTTGTGAATGGGCTGTTCTCTATTAACGTTTGGAAATGAAAGTGAAAGCACATGTGAGACCTGCCGAACAGAACAGCAGAACTGGAGACTTAGCTGTATGCCAGAAGCCACAACCAGATAGAAATCACAGGTTAGTCAGGAAATTACTTGCATTTAATCTGGGGCCATGTCTCCTGGGAGGAGGCTGGCCTTTTCCTGTTGTGCAGCAATGTTGCCCCTGGGTATAATTTGCCTTTTTCATAAGCAAGGGTGCTATCTCCTCCTTCCTCAAAGAGACCTTTCAAAGCCAGCTGAGGAGAATCAAATGTGGCACATTAGCAACAGGACAATGGCAAAGTCATTATAAATTGACTTCCTTACTGTGAGCTGCAGTAATCTGGATGTATTACTAGCATGATTCTGCAATAAAACCGAAGCAGCCAGTTCCTCCACTGGAATTAAAAACACCCTCTCCCTACTGACTTCAGAGAGGTAAGGAGTGCTTCCATCCTCTGGGGATGAGGTGAGGAGCCTGGCACATGAATATTCTGCTCCTTGTGTGTGTGCCCAAGGCAAGGAGGTTTTCCAAGCTGGTGTAGACATGGCCACAGCACCAGACTGCTCTATGAGTCTCAAAAGAAGAAGCAGCAGACTCACTGGTACTTCCTCCCACTGCACATCTCTGCTGGGCTGCAGTAAGAGATGGCAGCACAACTACCACAGAGCTGCTTTTCTTCCCAAAAGGGAGCTGCCTCAGCAATTGAGGAGGACATCTCTGACTGCCATAATTAAGAGCTGGAGCAAAAGGATGCCCTGCTCTGGTTCACAATCTCCCATGTGCCAGTGGCTCCTCAGCAGATCCAGGGCTGGAGGAGTCATCTTTAAAGTGGATCCTGTAAGGTAAAAAAGCATCTGCCAAAAAAAGTTTTTCCCCTTGTATTTTTTTCCTCACACCTTCCACACAAACAATGGCAGCTTTTACAAGCATGTGTCTGCCATAAAATGAGGACTTCACTGTAAAATTAATGTTTCATTCAAAGCAAACAGGTTTTTAAAGGTGTGTTTTCTGCAGGGCAAGGGTTTTTTAAAAGTTCTTTGCTCATGCTTCCAGAGAATTCATTAAAATGTTACTCTGGATCAAATAAACAAATATTTAATATAGTTAAAAGTTTTTCCTGCTTCTTAACTTATTTTTTAAAAAATAATGGCTGCGATCAAGTATAATTACCACCTCTATTGAAGATGGTTTGGTACTACATGTGTATTCTCTATACCACTTCTTATGACCAATTATTCAATGTCAGCAACTTCATATTTTGCAGCTTTTTGGCAATTATTGACTCTCAGTGTCCCTTGCAGAGAGCATCACTCCCTTACACCAGTGGGGTGTGAGGTACATGCAGAGATCATCTGCTGGAAAAGCCAAATCTCAAATTCTGATACTCATACATCCCTCTCCTTAAACTGTGGTAAGGTTCCACATGATCATCCCATTACCAAAATATGAGCAGGATTAGTCACATGGGGCTCCAAAATTAGTGACTTACATGTCATCTGTGATTTTTTTTTTTTCAAGGACTGGTTTTGGGAACCAGCTCTTTCCATTCTGCCCAACCTGAGCCAATTCCATGGACAGAGCATCTCTACCCAAAGCACCAAGGTTCCTCTGTTCCCAGAACTTTTCAGAGCACCATCAAATAACAAAATAATGAAATAAATTAAACAGAAGCCAACAAAACAAACCCCCCAATGCAACCCACTGCAACCCCCCTGCCTTGAAGAGGTTAATGAATTCCACTTTGGTGTAAGTTAGGATAACTATGACTTTCCCATGGCAATAAAAGTCCATATTAAACTCAGGTCGTGGTTCCCCAGGCCTCACATAACCTCATTTTCAGATGAAATTACAGGGCAGTGGTGGGAATTCCGCCACAGAGATTGGTTAAAGAGAGCCCTTGGCCAATGTGATTCTGTCTTAGGGACAGAGAAATTCTCTGCCAGCACCAGCTACAGGACCAGTTCTACCTTGGACTTCCAAGACCAGGCTCAGGTAACTGGAGCCAGACTGGCTGAGAAGAAAAATATACTCCTTCTTACATTTCATAAGTTCTGCTTTTCACATGTGCTTAAGAAAAGCTATTTACAGCATTAAAGCAAAGTAGTTTAGTGGCTACCAAAAGATTGAGTTAAGCCTTCATCTAATTAAAAATATCCAGCCGGCTGTGAATCTATGGCAGCAATTTAAAACAATTTTTGAAAGTAGTGTCTCCTGGGATTAAAATGTGGACTTTTTATTTTCTTTTCTTCCTTTATAATTTCTGCTCTTTTCTGGCTTTGCTTTGTTTGAGGGGTGAATCAACATCTGACTGCAGGCTTTAGCTGTGGCTTGCTTTTAGTACCATATACTGTCACTTCTCTTAAAAAGATTCTAATTTTTCTTTTATTTTTCCCTCTTTGTCTACAACGTGTGCAAAGAAAAGTGACCGAAAGGAGAGGTTAAGAATAGTTCCTTTTTTCAAATCTATGTTGATTGAATTAAAATGTTTGAATTTTATTGAACAGGGAGAAAGAGATTTTTAAAAGCCTATCTGTAGCCCCCCATAAAAGCATTTTTTTTAATAAAACTTCTGTTTAAAAAGTATGTTATTAGCAGTATATCCTGTGCTGCATATTAATAAAACAATGGAATTTTGTATTTCTTTTTCTCATAAATTACATAATTCAAACCTTAAAACACCTTTAATGAACACTGACTCGGCATGTGGCACTTAATAAAACTGGGCTAAACTCGTTTTCTGCCTGACAGGCTACCAGTGGAGAATGTGCCCTACAAGTAAATGATTAAGAGGCAGAAATCTTTTCTGGACTACTATTAAACACTTCAAAGATTTTCAAAGTCAGATAAAATGAAAAGCAAATGTGTTTCACTGCCTCTCAAATACCTCAAATGTTTTAGCAGGTGCAAGCAATGAAACCTTCTGTAGTGACAGCACTTTAGGGTCTGCAAAGTGCACCCTACTGAATTATGGGAATGCAGGGTTTACTTCATAAAAATTCATGATTTTAGATGAGGAGAGATGCATGTCCTTAATACCCATCTACATATGTAGCACAGGAGGAGAGTCCCATTGTGTCTCTCCCGTGTCACTTGTCTTAACCCTTGCTGGCACTGCAGGACTGTTTAATGTAGAGTTTCATAGCCTTTAACCCTTGCCTTTATTTGAACCCCTGTGTGGAAGAGCAGGCAGAGATTCCTGTCCCCTGTGCTGTTTGTGCTGCAGCAGATATTGCAGTGAGCAACAGTCCAGGAACTGCCCCTGGGAATCCTCCTGTCCTGGAGCAAGGTACAACTCAAGCTTGTGATTCTCCAGCCACACTCTTCAGTGCCCCAAGCCTCAGTTTCCCCACTGGGAGCTGGGAGCAATGCTGGTTTTTGCCTCACAGTGTATTACTTGTACTTGATGCCACAGAGCCTGTGGGTATTAAGGAAACAGGGCCAATGGGCTGGATTTTTAAATGGCACTTGCAGTCTAAGACAACTGAGGAAATTTCTTTAGTATTAATTTCCCTGGCATAGAGAAAAGTCTACACATATTAAATAGTTGTTGCTGCTTTGAACTTTCTCTTCTAGAAAACTGTAAATGAAAGTGGGGCTTATAAAAGCAAAGATAGGTACCATCTGGGCAGGTGCTGGTAACTGCTCTCAGGCTCTGCCAATTTACCAGACCATATACCTCAATCTCAGTCTGTAACTACTTGGATTTGGATTCAGGAGGACTTTATCAGATGGTTGAATGGGTTTTTGAGAGCAGGACCAATAGCCTCCTTCTTGAGCAAGTTTGTTCCATTTCCTCTGACTGTGTTTTGCTTTAACATTTAACTGAGAAATATTTTGTTGAGGATTAATAAATGACCAACGCAAATGCAAACTGACCAGAATGTTATGGGCTACCCTTAATCAGAGAAAAAGCAGGACAAAGTGGTAGAACAGTTTTTAAGCAAACTATTGTGAAATTCAGCTATGATCCTTGTATTTATCAGAAGGTGTTGGGAACCAATTCTTTATAGATTCCCTTTACATGCACTATAAATATGTTTTATTTACCTGCACCCTGAAAGGGATTGTGTAGCTGATGTGACATTTTCCTGGGCTGCTGAGAGGATATTTCCCTGCTTGCATCTCCAGCCAAGCCTGGCTGCCTGGTTTGTGTCCTGCCCCACCAGGCTCAGTGGAGGTGGCTGCACACCTTGCTGCTCATCACAAGGGCTTAGCAAGGAAAGGCCTAAGTGTGTTCACTGACCCCATAACAAATCCAGACCCTGAGCTATCGCAAAGTGCTGCTGAGGAAAAGGGACCTGCAGTAAGTGGCAATACCAGAGGGGAAGATCGCAGATTCAATAAAATCTCATTATCCCACTACTCGGCATCCTTGGAAACTATTTACCTTTGTGTCAAAGTGCTAAGTGGAGTGTCCGGCATTACCTCCCTGATGAATAACAACATGCACGATTAACTTTAAAGCCCCACTAACATAACTACATGCAGAGAATTACACTTACCAAAGTGGTAAATGGTGGAAATTTTTGCATGGCCAACAGCTTGAAATTCAGTGCTTTGTTTCCCACAGCAGCTGCAGCTTCACTCTTCCACACCAATATCTGACTTCCTGTAGATAGATGGCAATTCTGCTAGGATGTCTACATGGGAGTGCATAAATGGGATGATGTGCAGTAAAATTGTGTTGTGAGCACTAATGTATGTAGCTGTGCAATAACAGAACCACACAAATGGTCCCGTATTAAAATAAATTCACGGAGCCTGACATTATGGAAGCTGAGAACAAATGTTTTGCCATGTAATCCATAAAGAAAATTCTTATAATATATAAAATAATCCAGATCAACTGAAAATATTTATGGGCTAGCCATGCAGCTGGTGTAAATCAGCATAGCTCCACTGAAGTCGGTGGAGCGACACAAGTTTTCGGCATATGAATGTTTGGCACCCAAGTAATTTGGATTTTCAGCAAGAAAACCCAGAGCTACTTATCCTGTGGATTTGATGATTGAACCTCTGTTTAAAAGGTTGTATTTTAAAATTCTGAATCAAGAAAATCGTATATTACATTTTAGGTTTTGAACAGCTTTTGCTGGCTGTGGAAACTTTAATTCATCACAGTTGCCACTAAGCATTATCTGAGATAGCGTAATGGAAACTTTTAAGGACTGATGAGGTTTTTAACATTTTACATGTGTATTTACTCTTTCTATTTTTTAATATATGAACTGGATTGTAGGGCATTGGACTCTCACCCATATTCCATTACATTTAGGAACAGTCTTTTCATTGGTGTCCAAGAGCTCTGGGTTATTCTGTTGGTCAGCCAGATATATATGTCTATCTCATGTATTGTCTATATTTATTTTGTGAGATGGGAAAAATTAACATGCCTACCGTTTACTGAGATGTTTGCACATGCACATTACATCACACATTTAAATAAATACAGATGCATTTATTCCAGCATGTGGCTATCCAGACGTCTGTGCTTGCCTGGCATACATCTGGATTACTGAAGCATACGATTTCCACTTGTTTATAACTCCTTTCTTTCTGAACCAATTTTTTTTCCAACTTATCCAAGCCCACATTTCTCACTGGAGATTACATGCCAAGTTTGAACTGTTTTCAGTTACCCTAGCACAAGTTTAACATCTGAAACAATTCTTTAAGCATGCTCTAAACCAACCATATGGATTTTTACCAAACTTTCCAAAGCTACAAAAGTATCAGCCTAAAAGAGTAATTTTTCTGGAAACTCATAAAGGGGCTTAGAAAGGAAGTACCTCTTTAACTATCAAGGAACACTCAACTAGCAAAGACTTATTTTCAAGAAGGTCTAAAAGTCTGTTTCTGGGCAAACACAGGTTTTGTGCTGTCTTCTTATGTTGGGTTGGGCAAATTCTGAGTTCAGTCCTAAAACATGTAAGATCCCCGTTTTTTAAAGCTTATGTTGAGACTCTTAAGTTGAATTTGTTCTCAACATTTCAAACATCTCACACTCTGAAAAAGGTCTTTCTACCTGGGAGAGACCCTACCAGTGAGTTCTGTGGTGCGTCCTCAAGGAGCGAGGTTAGCACACGTGAGCTTCCAGTCAGGTTCAGATCTTTAATGAGAGATCAGATCTGCCATAGCAGGAAACTTGGACTCTGGCTCTGATTTCCCTCCTGGGGTTTTTGGGCTGGTACAACAGTGTTTTGCAGCATGGCAGGTAAAAAGCAGTTTGTGTTGAGGCTCATCTAACGGGGGAGGCGAGAGCAGAGGAGCCTGAGCAGGGAAGCCTGTTACCCTAAGCCCCATCTGGTACATCCTGACAGAAGCAATGTAAATAATTTCCATATGGTGTGTTCTTATTCTAACAAGCTTCAAGTGTTGAATTTTTTGGAGCTCTATTTTCTTTTGAGATACGAGAGTCTTTTTTATCAAGGAGTAGAAATTAGGTTATCTCTACATGACAGCAGCAGATAGTGAAAAGTCCTCTGGAAACTCCAGCAAAAACACTTTATGGCCAGTCAGGGCTGCACAGCTGCTGTCCAAAAGGTCCACACACCAAAAATCCCTGGGGTTTGGGCTGCTGAGCAGTAGGAATGGTGATACCCAGTCCCCCCTCGTTGAAGAGTTCTCTAAACTGGTGGTGTTCAAGCAAGGTGGCAGCACCTGAGGGCTCTGCTCTCTGCAAAGCTTTTGCAAGCTCTGCTTTTGTGAGCTTTGAGTTGTCAGTATTCCCATGAGAAACTCCACAGACAACAAATGTAATGGCAAACGTAAGCAGTATTTTAAGGACATAGGTGACAGTGAAACACTATCCTGGTTTTCCTCCCCATTTAGTCATGCTTCTCATCCCACCCTTGCTTGCAGGTGACATGAATTTGATTATCCCAGCTACTCAACCACCCAATGAAAAACAGCAGCTCCCATGCAGAAGCAAATCAGCATGAAATCAGAGACCTGACAGTGGTTTCTCAGAAACTCCCTTTAATGTAGTTACACTGTGGACTGGGTTACCTATTCAAACCAAGCTGGACTGACACATCTGACCCAACCGAGCACACTGTGTTTGTGTTCAACCCATCCAGCCCTTTAATGGCTTCAGATTACAGCGCTGGTGGGAGGGAAACCTGAGGTGTTTAACAAATGCTATTATTTTATAAGCTTCTGTTAAATAGTTAGACAAATATTCTGTAATCCTTCAGGCTCATCTTAGGTCAACCACATAGTTAATGAACAATGATAACAAATTAGCAAGTTGAAATTGAAGCTTTGGGGAAAATGCCCCATCCCTCCATCACATGCCTGCGTGCACATATGCAGGGCCTGTTAAGCATTTACATTTTAGTTCAAACTTGCTTGCCACACTCAAGAAAAATAAATTTGCTGTTTTTAATAAGAGGATTGAAACCAAAGGGCATTTAATCTTTTATGATCAACAATAATATTTAAATGCTAGAATATATTAAATCTACTTATAGCAATCCCTCATTACACAAGCTGTGTTTTCTTCCCTAATGAACTGCATGTTTCAAAATACAGTGCTACAAAAATGTTTTTAAAAATCTGCTTTACTTTTCAAACGTTTCACAATATAAACTGTAGGCATTTCACATTTTTTTATAATTCAAGCTTTAATATTATGCAAATATGTCTTAGCTGAAACACAGAATTCCTGCATTTGGAATTATAACACAATAGCAGAGCAGTGAGTGTTTTTCTATAACCATTGTCTTTCTCACCAAAGGCTAAAATTTATGGCAAAGTATGTGAGCACAGTACTATGGAGAGACCAAATAGACTGTGTCTTCCTGCACTGATTAAACAGAATATCTAGAAAATATATATAACTGGATTTCCATGCTAGTATTCTAATGATTAGTTCTTGTTTTATACCATGTTCAAAAGAATGACAGGCACCATACAGAAGAAGAAATACAAGTCTCTCTCATGAACATCTTACAAAAGCCCCAGTCCTATACATGCAGGATAAAATCGTCCAGCTTTGTTCAGGTGAATCTCTTCAAGTGCTGCCTTCCCAAAAAAAACTTACGTGGTGGCAGAAGCAATAGAGAAACTTGTGGGGTCATCACTTAAAAAGGGTTTTTCCCCTTCCTTTTAAATATTTCCTTCTTTATTTTTACCTTTTGACTTGGTATCCTTTTATACAGATCGGGTCAATTTTTTCCTAGAACTGTGGAGGATTTTAGGCACCAAAACTGTTGCCATCTTCCTGTCATCTTTCCATTGTCCAGAGATAAAGCCCTATGAAGCCCTGGAGAAATTTAAGTGGAATATTTCTCAGTGAGGTCCTGATGCAGTAAGGTGCTTAGCATCAGATAGGACTGGGACCTCAGACAGAACCTATTCTGTTTTTAAGTGGTCTGCGAGGGATGCACTCTGCCTGAAATTCATTCCAGCCCAAGATTGTGAACATAGCAGACAATAGATGGATTGGTGTAAAACTATCCCAGATAACTGCTCATACATCTTCCCTCTGTCAGTGAAATTTGCCATGATGTGTTCAAAGCCAAGAGGCATTATTTGTGCTGTCCTGGATCTGTTAAGGAATGGCAGGGGGAGGACAGAGATACTTAGGGATTTAAAAGCAGAGAGAACTCTATGAAAGAGATAAAAGGAGTCAAATGCACAAACCCTATTTGAAGTCCTTAAAGCATAAGAAAAGAAAGTATTAGACTTACCACATAGGGAGAGCTGGAATTTGTGTAGCTCTGGCCCCTGTGAACTGTAGCTGCTATTTTAGGGGTGGTCTGGATGTTTGAATAGCTAGCCTGAATTCTCAAAACTTTTTCCTAGTACTTATAATGCTCTTTTTTTTTTTTTTTTTTTAATAAAAGTTGACTCTTTTAACTGTTGTTGTTTTTATGAACTACATCCTAGCTGATGTATCTGTTGTCATGTTAGAGAGAGGCAAGAACTCTTTGGAACCTGAGAAATAAAATGTAATGAAATGTATTTTATACTGTAGCTCTCTGCACCTAGAAACATTTTCTCCTTCAAGCCAACACACCAGGTCTTGGACAGTTATGTTTGACTAATAATTTTCTCTGCAAGTGCTCTCTACATCTTTACTACCTGTTATCCCACATTATGGTCAAAGTTTCTTTCTACTATTTTTTCCCACTTCCTCTCTAAGCAAAACTGAGGCTGCATATTGATGAAGTCAGTTTTGAAAACCAATGGCTTCTGGTGACTTTGGTATCATGTATTTCTCCTTTTTTCAGTGTGTCTAATATTTTGAAGATCTATTTTGATTAATAGATCCTTGATCCACACCACACTACTGTCCATTTTAGGATGCCAGAATTATAGCTCAAGGAAGAGCTCAAAATATATTATTGGCTGAGCTGCCTTTCAGAGCCTTAACCCTGTTATTATATAATAATAAAAATCCAAATCACTCCGTTGCCTGGACTTTGCAACATTTTGCTGATATCTGATGATAGGGTGGTGACCAAGTAGGTTGTGGGTGTTTTTTATCTCCTGTCAGCTACAAACATGTTAAAGAAAGATACTTTATTTACATTTGATGCATTGTACTGTACCCAACACTGGCCACAGTGTTGGGTAATCTGTAGAGATGAAAATAAGAGGTGAGAGAGGGTTGTTCAGACCTTTCAGGCACCCCATATGTTTGCAGCTGTCTCACTCACTTTCCCAGTACCTCTGCAGAAGTTTAATAAGAGGATCATACAAATGAGGGTGTCTGTAACTGGCATTGTGGCCATCTTGTGTGAGAAAAAGCAGAATCTATGTCTGCCATGCCTTTCAATACTTCATAGAAAAAGAGTCAAATTCACAAGGTCCAAGAAGAAAATTCACACTGAGAGCCTGCTGACAATCACCTCTAACTCACCTGTTTTACATCAATACCATAACCTTCTGTATAAAGTTGAGAATAATGATATATATTTTTGCCCGTGTATTGGCTGTGTAAAGTTGAGTATTTGTCTCCTACAGTGGTTGGCTCAATGCTGCACACAAATTCTTCCTCACTACTGTGAGTTTACTACATTCTTTGCCTCGATAAAAGCTCTTCTCTTAGAGAAAAATAGCAGGTGGTGTGTTTTCACTGATGGGTACAGTGATTCTCTTGGATAATATTTTTTAATATCATCCAAAGAATTATCCCTTGTGCTCACAGTTCCTATTTCCACTATACCACTGAGGTTGTAGATCCATGTTGTTCAGACACTACAGATTCATACTGATTAATTCTTAATAGGGACACAATTCAAAGCAAAATATTTTTTTAATAATTTTTTTGGACCTGAAATGGGTGCTAGGAATATAATATCATTTCTCAATCATATAAACACCCTAAGAAAAAGTGCATGCTGTGGTGGGCCCTACTATAAAGGAAGCAGAGTGACATAATTATAACCGCACTTTTTATGACCTACCATGCTGGCCCTTTCCTGAATCTCAGACAACATTTTTTATATATATATTTGTGTAGTTATATTTATATATATGAGTGTGTATATTCATAGCTCCACTGCGGTATTTAAGAGCAAATGTGCATTAAAAAAAAAGCAGACCCATCAGGAGGTATGATAAGTCTACTGCTGGAAAGATTTTCTATTAGGTTGAAGGCAGTTTGCCATATATGGGAGATTTTGAAAAATCTTTTTTCAACATTTTTCCCCACCATGGATATGTTCACCATACAAGCTCTCAAAGCAATAGTCTGGAAAATAATGGTAAAAGTTATTTTGATAGCAATCAGGTTGGCTGAGTATTTCTCTAATGCACAGATCTCTCAGTAAGTCAAGAGCAGAAAATTCAAGCAGAGCCAAGGGAAAGCTTTAGCTGCTTTCAGCACATACCTGAATGGATGGAGAGATGCCCTTCTGTACATGCACATTTATATCTTGTTTTCTTCATTGATATCTAACAATGTTTCATCTAGGATTCATATAAACTATTTTTAATGATTAATCTGAGATCAAGTGATTTTTGACAGAGGAACTTCTGTTTATTTTCCAGGAATGTGAGGTTCATAGGAAAGTCTTGATTCTGAAACTCAAAATTTCATTGAGTGGCCACACTGGAATCCCAAATCTCCTCACCCAGGTGGTATTTGTCAAGAGGCATAGCTGTAGTCACAGATGTAATCAAGCAGGAATCCAGCTCCAGTTCCATCTCTGTTTCCTGCATTTCCCAGAGAGTGTATTGTCTGGAAGCCAATGCACAGGGACAACCAGTAAATAAACACTATATCCAAGGAAATCTGCCACATAGGCCTTTTGAAATTCAGTCTCATAGTGTTTTTCTGATGTGAGTGAGTGCTACTCAACAGGTATCACAAGTCAAGCTCGAGTCTTTGCCCTTTCAGTTTCCATAAGCAGGATCAATAAAAGGCTCTGCAAAACACTAGATTATAGGCTGAGTAGGCTGGATGCAGAAGCCAAATTAACAACCTGCCATGGTGTAGAAAGCTGCAGATTTGCTCTGATGAATGGAGCTCATAGTAATTATTTTTTTTTTCGGAGTGCGAATTGAAACATTATTGTACAACTATTAGTTTCCAGGAAAAAAATGTAATTGCTTCTAGATGCTGCTCGCTGTTTTCAAGAGCTCTTTAACCTTTAACTTTTTCAGTACAAAGGAAGCCTTGCTGTGCAGTGAATCTAACAAGACCATCATTTATAGTTGGCAGAGTTCATTAGTCAGTCGTAACAGTTTAATTATTAGCATTTTAATGCATGAGTGTTTAACTAGACAGAACAACAGTCTTTTAGGTACAGCTTGAGACTTCTTAAAAGAAAACTAACTAATTGGTGCTGTTGTTTATACTGTGGCTCAAATTAGACAACCAAAATTAAAGAAATTTGGAGTCAGATTTTGTCACCCATTAAATTAACGTTCTATTTGATGGCCCTTTCAGTACGTTTCAGCTTTAATGAAAATATGTCTCTTTATAGGAGTAAGAACTCTTTCATCTTTTGTGTCTTAAAAAAATAGTTTTGGTGAACTGGGCAAGGCCAATTTCTGCAGTTCAGCCCCTGCCTCAGATTCATGGTTTTGCTCTGAGTTGATTTCTCTTCAAGTTATCTCTGCTTCCAGAAATGAAGGTACAGTGTCAGCCATGGGACTGGTTAGTAGTTATCTGAGATAAATGAAAAGTTTGCAAATTAAAAAGTTGCCTGTATTTGAAAACACCAATGTTAGACAAAGAATATATTTTTAAAAATATGATTAAAATGTTTTCATCAGTCCTTTTTTCATTTTTTGAATAATGTTTGATGAAAACTTTCTTCTCTACAATTTAAAATATTTCAGTTTGGTTTTTATTTTCTAGATTTTGCTCTTGATTTGACCCCTGTAGGAGCCCATTTGTTTTTCTCCCTTTTTTTTAATGGATTGCTGGAAATAACAGTTGTGTGGGAGCTAGAGGTCTGAAGGGGGATCTTTGGGAACAGGTTGGATTGCTTGGGAGATCAAAGGAAGAGAACTCAAAAAATGTGGATGCTTATCAGAACAGCATTTCCGGACCCTCAAAGAATCTAATTTCTGACTGTGGACCAAAGGAAAATATGTGAACGTGGGTTATCTTTGCTATCTGGGCATGGCAGGTTAATGGTGCTGGCAGAACATGTACTAAGAAATCCTACAGTGTTGTATTGTCCCATGGGAGTGATGCCACTAAACAGCACCCCTGACACACTCTGCTTGTGGTTTTTGCAGCCTGCAGATGTTGAGGGATAACTTCTATCAGTCCTTTTCAACCTCTGTTACACTGTGACCAGCAAATAAGGCATGACACCATTCCCTCCTTTCATCCACCTTTGTTCTGCTCTCCCTGTGATCCTTCCTTCCTGCCCTCCCATCCCTTCCTCTCTCCCCTGGAGCACCATGTCCTTGGATTAAAGCAAGGCATGGACTAATGAGATAGAGTATTGGTTTATAGCATTTTGTCAGGTAAAAGGGAAGTGTGCAGGTAGATTGTCTGATTGTTTTTGTAAATCCTGGAACCCTAAACTAATTTAAACCCCAGGTTTAAATTAGTGGTCCTGTGCTGGTGCATACCATGATGAATCTGCATGGGATCCCCCATGATCTGAGAGCATGTCTTACTCTGAGAGCAGTGAGTGGCTTCTGCAAGTCACAGGGTTCCCTGAGTACTGATAAATGGTGGGATTTCAGGAGCTGACCCCTCAGTTGCTTCTCCATAATCTGGCAGGTGATGGTACATGGCTAAAGAAGTTTTGCAGTCTCAATGTATCTGTGGGGCAATGCTACTGGCAATTTTTTTTAAAAAAAAAACTTTTTCCTGATAAACAGTCTCTCTGCAGCATTCCTGTGTTTTCTGGATGATGAAATGTGTTGCAATCAGACTTAAGTACCATTTAAAAGCTGTCCATGCTTACAGTTTATTGCAGACAGAAGTGTTACATCATATTCACAAGGTTAAATTAGAAGCTCCAGGTTTTACAGAAGGAAGAAATACCTATTCAGGTCGAGCATATAATGGCACCTATCCAGTTTCACAAACAGTTTATTAGAACTCATCAATTTCAGCAGGATATTTAGAATCAGAAATAAACATTTGCTGCAGAAATGCCTTTTCGCTCAACATTTCCAGACACAATGTGTCTTTAGTCAGACAAAGGGCTTTTATTTTCGAGAAATGGTATTTCAGAGATGGAAATGCCAGCTCCCTGGTGCTGAGATGTAGTTTCTGGAAGTCTCTTCCAGATGTGAAGCTTTAAGGAATTAAGTTATATTGGGAAAATGGATTGTCCCTCGTGGAGAGCATTTTATCACCTCGTTAGGTTTAGGAAGCCCAGGTGATAGAGAAGAGTGGGAGAAAGAGATGCTTGCACAAAATGCTTCAAATCACAAAACAACAGGAAAAGACTGCCGGGTAACACACTCATACTGCTGTAAAGTCTGTCTATGTGTTGGAGTAGGATTAATATGTCATCATTTAATCAAATGACAGAATAAAGAAGAACAAAAAGACAGAGCAAGCCTGGGTTGTCCCCATTCAGCATGTTGAGAGAGCCACTAAGCAAATGACAATATTGTGATGGCAGACTGACTCCATACATCCTGCCAGCTTCCTGACAAAGGAATGCCACCTGACCTCTTGGACGTGCATTTTTACACTATTTCTGCAGTTGTTTTTCTTGATTTCTGCTGCCACTGTCCATCTCCATGATCATGCTTTGGCTGTGTGTGAGAGAGAGTGAGAGGGAGAGAGAGGAGGGCAGAGAGAGGGGAGAGTGTGTGTTTTGTACATATCATCAGATTTGAGCTTGCCCTCTGAGGATATCAGTGCCCTAATTAGCACATCAGTATTATGCAAAAGGTAGAAGCATTTCTGGTTCCCTTTAGTCACAGAGGGCTTGCTTATCCTACACACTCTTGTCTCAGAACAAGGGAAGTTTGTTCCTGGTGTAGCAGATTGGTGTCCCCTCCCTGTGAACAGGACACTCGTTCGCCTTGGGAGTTCCTCTTGAGCTTTAAATGAAGTGGCAGCCTGGTTCTCTATATCCCTATTTACATCTGTGCCATCGTTTGCTTGCTGCTGGAGTCAAGGCTACAGGTAACACAGAAAAACAGACCCCAGTGCACAAAGACTTGTGAAATACCCTGTATTGCCTGTAGTTTTTACCTGAATGCCAGGGAGGGCTGAGAGTGTTTGCCTGTGCTGGAGCTCCAGATGTTAAAACATGGATAAAAGCTTGTTGGGGTTGTAAAGAAAAGCACTCAGAAATCACAAAATGTCAAAGCTGAGGCTCACTTATAAATCCATCCTTCTTTAAGGTATGAATACCAGAGTAGGCAGCTTTTAATTACATAGCCACGCTCTGTTTTTCCTAGATGTACATGTGAGGTAGAGTGACTCTGTGTGCACATATATAGAGCTGTGTAGTCTGGGAGAGCATACATTAAACCCCTCTTTCTTACCCATAAATAGAGATGATTCCAAACCCAAACCCTCTCTTCAAGCTAGCTACAGACCTTAGGGAATTCAAAATCAGAATCTGGATTTGGATCTGAATTTAGCAGCTTAGGCCCATCTGCAATAAATACATACAGGATGAAATGTAGATAACTGAGATATAAGGCTATATAGACTTCAAAGTGGCTCTGATAAAATCATGATAACCACAAGAAAGAAGTGGTGTGTGATCTCAGATGAGATATCCCCAAGATGTCTATACAGCTTAATTTTCCCACATTGTGTCCTTTTATCTTCAATGGATAAAAGGTGAATTATTATTATTATAGGCAGTGGAGTAGTAACGCCTGTTATTCAGGTTGTCTAACACTTTCCATTATTCCCTCTCTAGTCACTTATAACTTTTGCAGTTTTTAACCTTTTGAGCTGAAGTTTCCCATACTTGGTGTTTGCCTCAGGTTGAATTTGATGGAGAATAGACATTCTGCTTTCAAGACTGCAGCAGCAGTGGTGGCAATAAATCATGTCAACATTCACTCCTGCATTTGTAAACTGTCATTTTGAGGTAGCTGGGAGAGGACAAGGGAGCAAGCAAACAGACAGCTTTTAAAGCCTGCACCATCACACTCACCTTATCAAAGAGTGATCATGTCAAACCCCGAGTGACAGAAAGTCAGACAGCAGGTGGGTGGGAGATGAAGGAGGGAATGGCATTTCTCACACAGTGGCACCTGTGCTTTGCCTCTCATAAGAACAGCCCCTGCCTCAATGGGGTAATCCACCTGCTTTAATATCTCTAGGATTCAGTTCTCACATAGCAGTGCGAAAAAATAAAAGGGGTCTGAGTCTGAGAAATCTGCACAGCCTGAGAGCTGTCCCACATTCCCCACCCAATCAGCAGATAGGAGCTGTGCTCAGCTAGCCTGCCATGCTAGCTGATAATTATTGTTGTATTAATTGGTGCTGTTCAGACTAGACAGAATGTAAAAGATCCCACTGTGTCCAATAATTAATGTTTTTCCCTCACTGCAATGTCATTAATAAGGGGTTCCTCCAAGAAACAAGTAATTGGATGGTTCAGCTTCATTAGGGTATTTTTAGATAAGGTTTGGTCTAGAGACATATAGGAAAGCTTATTATGTTTATTTAGACTGTATTATCTATTGCTAATGTGTTATACTGATTTTGTATCTTCCACATTCTCAGGGATTGCAATGATAAAAGGAATGCACAAATTATGATTTAAATGAACAGAAATACTGCCTTTAATTTGGCTGTATTGAAATGATGAGCAAAATGCCATCTCAAAATAAATATCACCAGTATCCTATAAATCTCCTGTTTTCTCAGACACATGCAAAGCTATTGTCATAGGAAGACAAAAGTCAGATTTTACTAATTAGAGATGAGCATAATGGAGCGCTCTTGTTTTGGCAATTATCTGAGCAGCTTTGGAAACTGGAATGTGTAAATCTGGGCTTGGAAATGACTTTAAAAAGAAGACTGAGGGAGCTTTTTCAGAGGTATCATTTACATGGTCATGTATGACTTTATTATTCTGCAAAGATGCCTTGGGAATCTGACTCACATGAAAACTTGATATGCAAGTGAGCTATAGACCAGGATGTGGCGGATTTACACAGGAAACATATATGGCTAGTCAAAACAGCTCTGTTTTACCACAAAGGAGCTTTGCACATGCTTTGCAAGGATTTTATGTGGGAGCTTATTCTGAACATAGCACATAGGCAGTTTTTCACAAACCAAAGTTACTCTAGTTAAATTTTTTTGGAGCAACTTTGCCAGACTGGTCCCGTTCACAGCTGCATCCTCCTTAATCTCATCACAAGACACAGATCTCCCACTAGGAAATAATAATCCACAGTTTAGTGTCTGTATTATACTTAGTGCAAACACAAGAGACCACATTCATCCCAAAGTAATTCTCTAAATATGAGAGATCTTGTTACAGCAGGGATGCACTGGGCCCAGAGGGTGTCAGATAGTGAAACGGGCTCATCAAGCCATGCTAAATAAAAGCAAAGAAAAACATCATCAGGGAAACTACTCAGAGACTTAGATGAGTTCAGTTGATCCTAATTAAGTTATTGTGTTGGTCAGCATTTTCAGTGAGTTGTGCAAAGGATATTGAGCCAGAATCTCATCTCAAGTATTTACAGATCTAGACCCATTCCATTAACTTCTCACTGTGGCAAATGAAAAAAGAATTTGCCTCCTCCCTCCCTGCTAGATACATCTTTGCCAAGAATGCTGCATATTGATAGCTCTGTGCAAACTGTTGCCATCAGTACTATTTTAAAAACAAGACTTCTTATAAACAATATGCAGGGCTTGCCCAGACAAATGTCTAAACCTGTCACAGTAAGTTCACCTCACAAAGAATTGAACGCAGCTCCAGGAAAGTCACCATGTCATAATTTTCTGTGGTAATGGGATGTGATTTTAGCTATCACAATTCATTAGTATAAATCATCTTAAAAAGACACAGAATTTTTTGTTTCCTGCCCATGGTCTGCCCCAGTGTCTCTGGACCCCAGACTGCTGCAGGGTAGCAGAGAGGAAATCACATGTAATTCTGCTGAAGTCAGAGGTGTTACACCAGCACAAATCACAGCTCAATAATGTCCTTGGTGTCCCGGGTTCCTCAATAAGATTCACAAAAGTAAATTCCATTAGCATGTGTAGAAATATGTCTTTCTCATAATGATATGACTATAAACTGTTGTACTTGGAACGGTAGCAGAGAGACCCCTTGAAAGCCAGATATTGATAGCTTGCTTTATGTTTAAAGATGTCAACAGAATACAATGGTTCTCAGCATCCCTATTAGTTATCTTTAGTAAGAGAGAAGAAGATTTAAAGTAAGGGAATGAGGTTTGAAATGTAACAAGATAAAGTCATCTCCTGCAGTCTAGAGGATTTCTTTAATCTTATTTTTAGAGAAGAGCTGAGGAGCTTTTGCAAAACCAGCTTGTTTGGATTCAGTTCCTATTTTATCTCATCCATGAAAGTTTAGAGTTGAAGAGAGAAACAGATAAAAGTTTTGAGCAAACTGAGGTGGTTTTACATTTCACTCATCAACCTTCTTAATCTGGGTTTGCTTTTGTAAAACCAGTTTTAATCCAGATCTCTCCTTATCCAGTCTACCAGAACATGAGGGATGCTGCAGAATTTTGGAATTAAGGGACATTTTTTTAAAAAGTTATATTGTCTTCTACTTTGCATCTAGAAAATTGTTGAGGAGCTGTTTGTTTTTTTTCTCTGACAATAGAAAGGGTCATAAGTGGTCATTACTTACAGGTATAAGTAAAAATATTTCATTTAGATTCTTTCATGAGGAAATTTCTCCCAATTAACTTTGCCCAAGGAAAATTCCAGCATTAGAAGAGGACCTCTTTTACTTTAGAGGATTTTGTAAATATTTCAACCAATATGAATACTTTGAATCCAAACAAGGAAGGTAATTTTTTATTCAGAAGCTAGTCTGCATTTTACTTTTCAGGCCCCCATCTCAGTGAACAGAGAAACTCCTCTGTATCCAGAGAGAGTTTATCTATCACTAGGGGAGGAATGTGGATGAGAGAGAAAATATCTTCTCTTTAGTCATATAGAGTACAATCAGAACGCTGTTTTCCCTTCTGCCAGCATGCTATAAGAGATTCATCGCTCTGCTAGGAACACCTTCTTGCATGATGGAATCAGTTATCTGGTCTAAAATAGGCAGTAGTCCAAACACCAGGGGAAAAAAAATCTCTTCAGATAAAGTTTTTATAAGTTAATAATTTCTGATTAGCATTGCAATGGTTCCTCATGAACCTGATTCCAAGCTCCCAGAGCTGTCAAAGAACTACCAAATTTCTACATTTTTCATTAGCCATTGCAGTAGCTAAATGGAGCATGAAAGTTGATACATTTTACTGCAGTCATTCACCATGGCCTTTGATCAAGGAAAACATTTCCTGTGCGTGTCCCGTCCTTCTCTTGAGGGAGAAACAGGTAAATCAACACCCATCTTTCTGGATTGCCTTGCATTACCTGATTCATTAAGTACTGCCAAATATTTTTGTCTTGTCTCCAAAAACTTCTGGGGAGAAACGTTGAAGTCCTGAAGGACCTCAGGCCTTTTCCGAAAGGCTGAGCATTCTTAGCATTTGTTCCTACATCTCTAAAGCTCCTGCAGGCAAAGATTTACAATCTCTGTCCTTTGCCTGATATTGTTCAACAAGGAGGCTGCTGGAAGAACAAGAAAGACAGAGTGATTTGAAATGCCAGGAGTTAGAAGGTTAGACCTACTTGTACATCTCCCTGCTATCAGATACAGCATCTCAGAGATTTGTCAATGCTCTGCTGCAACGACTGTGTGGATTCACAACTGGGATGAGTCAGGAGAGCCTGTGCTTGGGTCCCTTATGGTCACAGACCTGGAGCTGCAAAGCCAGCCCTGACACAATTTCAGAGTGTTTGCATGCACACAGGCTTGGCTTGCAGGGACAAACACAGCAGTGATGATGCCAAAATTATCTGCATCTGCACCAGCCGCGAAGGGTGTGATCCACTTGCATCTGACCATAGGGATCCAGATGCTCTGGACAATAATTTGTGAAAAGGAATAAAACCACAAATGCCAGTAAGAACCATAATTCAGCAGTCTGATTGCTTAACAGCAAAGGTCAGCTCTCCACAGCAGAAGTACACAATAGCCTAGTTTAGGGTTTTCTGTTCAAAATTCAGGTAATTTCTGTTCAAAATTCCATGCCCTTAAGTCTTCATGAAGCCATTAGTTTCCATGCCAATGGACTCATCCGAATGTACCAATCAAGCAAAAATTTTAAAAGCCAAAACTACTGAAATGATTTCTCACACAAAGATATATATTTATTTTTTTAATTATTATTCCTCTTCTTACATACTGGGGATGCTCTCTGGCACTACCCACAGGGTCTGAGTACCTGCACCAGCAGAATCCTACAGCATCACTCATTAAGGGCTCAAAACCCCAAAAGCCTGTGTAAACAGGCTGGTCTTTTCCCCCTGCTGTGTTGAGCTCCCTTGTTACCACAAGGAAAATGCATTTTGATTACCAAAGGAATACGTGATTGTCCAGCATTTCCTATTGTTTGTTGCAGCTTAAGCTGAAAACCCTTCTACGGCTATCACCCAACCAGACTGACTGCTTTGAAAATTTGTTTAAAAACAAATCCTCCGTGCCTTGGGCAATCTGGACATCAACACCAACGTTAAGAGAATGGAAAGAAACTTAGGAGGGAACATCCCTTGTGCTCACTGCCAGCCCTCGAATTACTGGGAAGGCATTCCTACAAAAAGGGCCTCCAGTCAAGTTGGTGAATGGAAGAGCTGCCTCCAGAAAAATCAATTCTGTGTGGTAAGAACCCAGTGCCTCTGTTCTGGAGGCCTTCCTTCTTTGAAGCTGAAAAATCAAATGAAGCTTCAAAACTTCATCTCATCTCTAAATTGTCATAAATCTTATTTGTTCTATGAAAGGAAACAGGGCAGACTGAATGTGTAATCAATTGGCTGATGTGCTCTGGAAGTCCTGCAGCTTCTGAGTACAAAGAAAATCCCTTCCCGTGTCTCCAGAAGGTTTTTGGTTTTTTGTTTTTCTTTTTTTTTGTTGGTTGTTTTGTTTTGTTTTGTTTTGTTTTGTTTTGTTTTGTTTTTGTTGTTGTTGTTGTTGTTGTCGTTGTTGTTGTTGTTGTTTTTATTGCTTGGGGTGCTCCCAGTTTTCAGTAAGAGGGAATATCACATGCTGACACTTGTGGAATCATTTTTATTTACATGTTACTTGATTGGAAAATGAGCCAGCCCTATTTCAAGGGGATAGGCAACACCAGGAGGAAAAAGAAAGCAGGGATAAACCCCACACTGACTGCAAACACAGTAAATGATACACAGGCACACACAAAAAGGAAATTGAAGAATGGAATCTGACCCTCCTTGAAACATAAACTGTATACAGATTTACTTCTAAAAATGAACAGATGTTTCTGAGATTAGGGAAAACTACTGTATAAAACCTCCGCTGGGTGCTTAATATTTTAGATTCCACAGTCCTTGGTTCCTAAAGTCCAAGTTTCAGAACTCTCTATTCTCTAGTAAACTGTGAAAAGTCCAAAAGAGACATAACTCCTTGCATCTCTCCAGTTCCTGATTTTTATATTTAGTTCCCAGCATTATCAGAGATCGTTTACTGGCATGAAACCCAGTAATCTGTCATCTCGTCCTGTAACGTTGCATAACATTATCCTTGGCAGTCCTGGAAAGAAGACAAGCCTATCTGATAAATAAAACACATGTTTCCTCCAGCAAGATATGTACAGTCAAATTCTTCAGGAGACATCAAACATGATTGCAGCGAGTGCATGTTGCTAGACTGATTAATATTTTTTATTATTATTATTTTTTTAAAGGATATTTGCAGTGGAAAAAAAAGCCCTATAGAAGGAAACATACCAGATTTTACCTTTTCACCTACCTTTTGAACAGAAAAAGGTTGGAAGCCAAGGTGTTAAACCCCTTACTGACTCACTGAAAAGAGGTTACTGACTCAGTAAAAGAAGGTTTATAATACATTTTACCCATTTCACACATGTCCAGTGCCTGTGAGAGGCACTTCAGTGTAAATGTTATATCTGCTGTTCAGTTCTCAAGTACCCACTCAAGGCCATGAAAGTACTTGACAAATTTTGATTTTTTAAAGGGATATTTCCAAACAGAGCATAATTATAGCATCTTTCAACTAAAATGCCTGTGTGAAAAGGTTTCAATTAGTAAAATTTATCTTAGATTGATCTGTCAAGGGACTTAGGAGATAGCTGATGGGAAGCCTGTACCTTTGTGTTTATTCAATGCCTGATGATACAGCAGCAAGTAACGCTTCTACATTCCTGTTTCTAGCAATCAAAAGGCCTCATGGGTTCACACATGCTTGCAGGCATTGCAAAAATATTATAATTTTGTGTAACTGGAATTTTAAGAAACATGTACTCAGTCTCGTGCTGTGATGTGAAACTCCTGTTTTCCAAAATACCAGAAGGAGCAGAATATGCTGGTCCAGTCTTTGGAAGAGAATTGAAAAACTCAGTCAGCCTTTCACAGTTTCCATATTTCGCATCTTTGAGAGCAGAAAAGAACCCATACTTAGCCAGATGTATATATATGAAAATGCATATACATACATGTGTATATTTATACACACACATGCACACAAAAGAGGAATTTTACTCTTTTGGTGAACAGGCTTGCTCCCAAAGTCTTGTGGGTTTTTTTAATTAAATGAAAAAAGTCAATTTGGGAGCTATCAAATGCAATTTAGTGTTTTTCACGCACCTCAGATGTGTGGAACTGACTCCAAAGAATATCAGCTCTGCCTGGGAAATGTGTTTGTAATATTGATGCAACACTGCCCACTGTTGTAGTGGCTAATGAAGAGATAAAATCCTGCAAAAATGGAACTGTGAGTCTGTGATGTGTCTAGAGAGGGAAAAAGGGATACTTTTCTATTTTAAACATTTGCTTTTTACAGGAGCTGATTTCTGAAAAGTAACTGAGGGTTGCATCACTTTTAACTCTGTTGAATGCAACTGTTATTTTTATCTAAAGTCTCTTTGTTGAGTTGATGCTGTTATTAACACAGTTTCAGGGTAACAGAAGTATTCACTGATTTGTATAGTTAAATAATTTCATTCCTTATATATTTGTCTCTGAATAAGAACTTCAGCTAGAATTATTCTACTGAAGCTGAGACACCAGCTGAAAACTGGGTGGTCCTTAATATGCAGAATTAATAGAGCTATGCATGCAAGCCAAAGACCACGAAAGTGTCTTCAAAACTCTTAAATTACTTCAAGGAGGTTTAAATCAGACCAGGAATTCATGGATAGAACTTCATCTCAAATTATTACAAAGACTTATTCACCCTCCTTTTTTTCCTCCTAGGACTATTTGAAATCAGTATGTAGCTAAAAACAGAGCCAGAAAATGAACATTACAAACAGAAGAGTGGTTGGGGCATTTAGAAATCAAAACATTAGTTTTAAATGCATATGTACAAGTACAAAGAGCACCTGGGCACCTTCATACTACAAGGCAGGTGTCTAATGGAAATTATAGTGTTGCTAATTTACTCTGAGGCTTCTTGTCTATTTATAGCCTTCAAAGTACCTCCATTGCAAAGGTGGGAGGCACCGCGGTGTGATTACCTTTTCATGTGCATTCCATATGCAGTGCAAAATGATGTAATTGCTTGATTGCTCTTATTAGACTTTTACAATGTATATAAACATGTATGCCATGGTGAATAAATCCAACAGGCAAAACAACTGGCATTAAAACCTTTATTTGAGTTCACAAATGAACCAAATGCAGAGGTGATGCCAATGCTGGTTGTTGTCTCACCATGTGATTTCCAGCCCCCTCCTACCTGGTGTTGTACAAGTAAGGGCAAAATGGGTGGGTGATGTTTCCAAATGCCTAAAAGGCTGAAACAGATCCCCCTGCTCCCAGCATGCTCCCTGCTGCCAAAACCCAGCAATTAACTTTGTAGTGTTCTTGAAGTGTGGGAGACCCTGGAGATGTGGCACGTGTTGATCTAAACAAGCTCCTATCACTGAGGAGCAGGATGTGCTTGTTATTTGAATTATTTAGGAGCTTGTTAAGTGAATTTTCAAGCAGCACTTTGCAGTATAAAGTCTGATATTGTATGATCTCCAGTTGATTGGGCAGGCTGGCAAAATCACCCGCAAAGATTAGGATGAAACAATACAGAATCTGGCAATTTGTGTGCAGAGCTGGAGTTTCAAGTCATATGCAACAAAAAAATGAGGAAAAGAAGTTTTCTTGTCTTCATTTTTCTTCCAAAAACACCAAACTGCTTTACTTTTCACACACAACTTAGAAAAGAGGTTTGTCTTGAGATGTCCAAGGGTCACAGAGAAAGGACTAAGGAAGAGGAAAAAACAGAGCATGTTGGATTTGCACAGGAGGAAACCATCCTGAAGGTAGTGGACAATAAATTAGATGGCCTGGGAAAGAGCATAAAAGAAAAAAGGAAAGAAACACAAGGGGAGAAGAGACAAAGGAGTAAATCTAAAACAAGATGCAGAGCAAAGCTGGAAAAAAAATACATAAAGTCAAAAACAAAGCAAGATTTTCAAAGGAATTGAGAGGAACCCATAGGGCCTCACAAAGCTTATGCAGTTCCTGCTTATTTCTCCTTTCTCACTGCTTCTCTTGTTCTGTGCTACTGGCCATCACTTCTAACAAAAAATGTAGGATTACTGGCCCACTGTAAACATAATTAGCAGATTTAATGCTTCTGCCACTGCAGGGAAGAACAAGAAATCTCTGATCTTTTCTGTCTGGTCATTTAGTGAAGCACAGGGGTGAAATCTATCAGTCTTTTGGAAGGTAGATGAGGGGCTGGACATGAGCTGACAATGGGCTGCACCCAAAGCACCGTGGGCAGCAGGTCAAGGCAGACCCCACATGTGTCCAGGTTTGGAGGTCACCAGCACAGGAAGGACACTGACCTGCTGCAGTGAGGCCATAGGAGGCCACCAAAATGACCAGAGGGATGGAGAACATCCCCTGTGAGGAAAGGCTGAGAAAATTGGGATTTTTTCAGCCTGGAAAAGAGAAATCTTCAGGCTAATATAATGGCTTTCCTGTACCTGAAGGAAGCATGCAAGAAAGATGGAGAGAGATTTTTGCAAGAGATTGGAGTGACAGGACATAAGAGGAAGGGTTTACACTGAAGGAAAGCAGGTTTAGAAGGAAGAAATGAGGAAATTTAGGAAGGAATTATTTCCTGTGAGGGTGGCGAGGTACAGGTTGCCCAGAGAAGCTGTGGATGCTCCATCCCTGGAGGTGTCCAAGGCCAGGTTGGACAGGGCTTGAAGCAACCTGGGATAGTGAAAGGTGTGTCTGTCCATGGCACGGGGTGGAAATAGACAATTTTTAAGATCTGTGTGTCCCTTTGGATCATGGCTTCCATGTAATGACCTGCTGGGTCCCAGCAAAGTCTAGTGAACAGGAGGTGGGTAATAAAAAAGTGGCAAAACCACTTTGTGGCAAAACCAGATGCTTTTCTTTGTGACTGAGATTTTTCTGTCAAGCCAAACAGTGAAGAATAGTGGCAAAGGAACAAAGTTCTTCTAAATTGATGAGGGGAGCTCTAAGTACAGAGCTTGGAATTTGGTACACTGGCCACAGCACAAGTGTACACATTCACAGAATCACAGAGTCACAGAGTCACAGAATCACAGTTGAAAGGGACTCACAAGGATCATCAAGTTCAGCTCCTGGCTCTGCACAGGACCTGTGAGCAAAGGAGACAACTTTCTTTCAGACCAATGCAAACTCTGTAAATCCTGCAAACAAATCTGGTTTCTTTACTCTGAGCCAGATTCAGCACCTACTCTGCAACTACAACCCACTAAAGTCAACCTTCAAACAAATTCTCCTTTTAAAGCTGGGAACAGCCTCACATCATCCTTCACAACCAACACAAGCTGAGCAGTCCAGCCAGGCAGTTATATGGCTTTTAGTCTCACCCCAAAATATGGGAAGTTTGTATTTCCATGGGGTGTGCCAGGCCAGGTGTTTGGGGCTGGTCCCATGGGCCCCCAGGGCGTGCTGGTGACAGCTGCCCCTCTGCCACTGAGTAGCATCAGGACTTAAAATTGACACATCAAGACTTTCCTGAGTACTTTTTCTGTTACTTTATATGGCCAAAGCCATGTTGGAGAGCAGACCCCAAATGCAACCTGCACCAGCTGGAAGCCACCCATCCCTCACCTCACCAGGAACAGGGTAGGACCAGAGGCTCTCCCTGCTCTTGTTTTCCTCTGCACACCAAAATGTATCCATCCTATAATTTCTTAGAAAATAAATTGTAAATTTCAGGGTCTTATCTGTGCTCAGCAAACATTTTACTGAATGCAGCCCCGTGTTTATAGAGAGCACTAATCTTAGTGTAATAGGGATTGAGGCACCTCCCATCTGGGAGTGGTGGCATTAGGAAAGGGACAAAAAACTACAGCAGGACAGCACAAAATTACATAAATTTATAAATAGTCGCTGTGTGACAACCAGCAGCCTTAGATTAACATGGTGTAAATTACTGCATGCTACTCCTTTCGTGTATGCGTGGGGTTGGGGTTTGGTTTTGGTTGGGTTTTTTTTTTTTTTTTTT
>VWZU01031158.1:2046377-2129510 GCA_013397095.1 Sterrhoptilus dennistouni
TTTTTTTTGGTTTTTTTTTTTTTGAGCAATTATTTATTTTTCCCTGCTCCCCACTGTTCTGAATGCAGTTATTGACAAGTAACAAGGTATGAATTGTTATTGCTTTTTTTTTGTCATAAATCCCTGTAGACATTTACTTAACATGAATTAAATCACAATCATGTGTCATTTATTTTGCATAAAATGAGACATAAGTAGTCTTAATCATATAGCTGTAGAAAGAACAACCACACCATTGTTTCCCATATTTGAACAATAATTCTATATTTAAACTTAAATATTATAATTAGCAGCTTTGCTTGCCTTGCTTAGAAGTAAGATAGGTAAGATTGACACCTCACTTTTGACACCAGACATTAGATTTAATAAGCATAATTTTCATTTATTTGAGTCTAGACTGATTTTTTTATCAATGTGTTTATTGTAGAAAGCAAATGTACATAAAGAAAGTTGGCATATTTATGAAGAAAGCTTAAATTACTTTTATGTATTGCTTTGTCCAACTGATAAAATACCTACTGGCATGAAAATACCTATAACAAGAGCTGAAATCACACCAAACTGTAATTGACATGTGATTTTTAAAAATGCTCAAAGTAATAATATACTATCTCGTAAGTAAAGATTCTTCTGTTCACTCTTTATCCATTTCCAAGAATCTTTTTGTCATGTAAATTTGCATTGATTAGTTTTTAATTTGACTTTCTAAAAATGTGCTCTGAATACTTAATTCCAGCAAAACTACATTTTCCCCCCCGCTAATATTAATAACTATAATTGCAGCCCATAAATGTAGAGCCTTGATGGATATTTTTTAAATACAAATATCAGCTGCTTCAAGGATCTTTCATTTTGCTGTTAACTTATTTAAGCCCCCACCCTTCTCTGCTAATGCAAGCAAGCCTGGCGGTTGCTGAACCAAAAATCACAGTGTGACACACAAATAAGTGAGAATTTTGTCAAAAGCACCCTCTGTGAGGATGAATTCACTGTAAAGCTGATGAAAGAAAGCCCTTTCTGCCACGGAGATCCTGCTCTGGGAGAAGAGGGATCAGAGAACAGTGGAGAAGGGCATTTCCTAGAGTTAGGGGCAAAAGCTGATGGGGTGTAGGAGAAAAAGTGAACCAAAAATCGGAGTGATTTGAAAAACTGCCCCATCACTCACAGTAAGAGCAAAAGGGAGCTCTTCAGGTGGAAATAAAACCCCTGATGGCAGAGTGTGCTTCCAAAATTAACAATAAATCCCGAGAGAGGAGCTCTGCTGTTGGACAAGACAGGCAAGCAGCAAAAAATTAAATAAGAAGCAGAAAGCTTTAAATCTCAGTAGGGGGAAAAAAGAAGAGGCAACATGAATTAAAATGTTACCAAATTCTAGAAATACAGGTATTTGTGCAAAGTTTGAGGTTTTCTCCAACACCTTAAAAATACAGATTTTTTTATAATTTCTGTTTAAGCTATTAGAAGATATTTCACAAAGAATACTGGGTTTTGATGTATTTTTAAAAATCAAAGTAGACAATTAATTTTCTTTTTCTGGACATCCAAGTCTTAGGTATTTTTACAAAATTATATTCATAGCTGTATATTTTATTGTTCATACATTACTTTTGAAGCAAGCTTTTAATTTATTTTCTCCTTTAAAGCAAAGGCATATCAAATATTACAGTATAGGCATAAAAACAAATTATGTTTGAAATAATCTAAAGATTAAACTTTACTTTTCTTAGCTGATTGTGTTATTTGAACAATAATATTTTCAAAAAATATTATTCATCTGCCCGATGAAAGAAAACACCTGACACATATTTTTATTCAACTATTACTCCCGTGGAATACTGGCAACATTTTATGTTTCAGCCTAAGCTACAAATTCCTTCAGAACAAATCAAATGTCTTTAAAGAATATTTCTGTTTGAAAAGGAATTAAGCTTTCCTGAAAGAATTTTAAAGGTTGTGATATTCGCAGTCTGATAAAGCAGCACCTTTAATGAAATTCTAATTAGCAATTTCATGCACTTTGCTATTAGTCATATCAGATTAGTGCACATTTTCACAGCCTTCCTTTAATTAAGTGCACTTATTCCAAGTTTCAAACACTTTCCTTGTAAGATGAAAACTGTGCTGAAATGTTATTTAGTAAACAGCAGACGTGTGAAAGTAAAGGTGCGTCTCCATGCGCTGACGGACATTTTTAAACTGCCCACAGATGTACACGGCTCTGGTGGCTGCCAGCTGCCTCGGGGGCTTTGTTTCCTGGGTTTTGTTTGTGTGTGCATTCTGCACATGCCTTTAAAAAGTGCAAAGGGATGGAGCCCCTTTTTCCAAAGGGCTCTGAAGGCGTCCAGGAGTTCTCAGTGTGCGCAGTTCATGGGATGAAAACAAAATTTGGGTTTGAAAAATTTCAGACAGTCCAGACTGCAGCACCTGTATTTGCTTCCCCAGACATCACCTTCTATCACATCTCCTTGCACTGTGGCAGCAAAGGCTCCTGGTGTAAATCCAGTATGTTGGACCCATTATTTTACCCACCCAAAGCATCAGCAAAATTCCCACACACTTTAGTGGGAATAGGTTAGGCCTTATCTTTCATAAAGGATATTGCATTGCAAAGGCAAGTACTTCTAAAATGCTGTACATAACACTCATCTCCCTGCAAGCTGATTAACTTGTGGTCAGCATTGTAAAAGGTGAGAGATTACCAACACTGCATTAATTCACAGAACACCTTGTTTTGCATGATAGGAGCAACACAGGGAGTGATTTAACATACATAATGATAAGCAAGTCTATTATGTGCCAGTAGATAAAGAATATAACGTGTTTCTTCCCCTTTCCTCAATGTGTAGCTGTAAAAACTCCAACATGATCATCTTTCATGGTTTTCATATTTTTATATATATATGGAATTTTCTCATTCCAGAGCAGAGCATTTTGTTTTATTTTGTTTTGCTCCTGCCCAAGCACTGCTCCTCAGGTCTGCCGTGTTCCAGGATTTCCATTTTATTGTATTAGGTAATTGCACATGTTTTTAAACACGTTCTCTTGCTGATGTCATTCATTTAGACTGTAACATTTCTGACATTTTTAGGTAGTCCCCCAGGCCTCATAGCCCTCTTAGCAGGGTCCTTTCAGTGAGGGGTGTTTGCTTTATGATTACTGACTGACATCTCAATAACTTGGAACATATTGAGCAGTGCATGTCTAGTGAGCAGCTTTTTTAAATGCATGGTCCACTTTGTCAAGTCATGTGCAAGCCATAATTTAGGCTAATAATTACCAGACATGAATGCTATGAAACATTGATGTCTACACTTTTTTTTCCCCCTTCTAAGTACTGAATTTTAATACATCAGAAAAGGTTTTCCTAAGGCCAAGATAAGCCCCCCAAAAAGCTCATATGGAAGCACTTTAAAAGTGATAAATGATTTGGAATGTGCACTGTCTACTGATGTACGTCTCAGGAAAGAAAATTAGAGCTAACAGGTGTTAGATAGGGAATGGTGAAGCATTTTAATAGAATTGTCAAAATGTTTGTCCCGGTTGCTGACATTAATGCATGCAACAAGAAATGTAATGCTGCACTGCCATTAAATGATTACTTGTTTAAATTTCAAGTGGATGGCAGGAAATCCTAACTTTGTCCACTACTTCTCTGTACAGGCCATCCCTCCTGTGCTTTCCTCTATGATTTGCATCAAAGTGTAATGGTTATATGGCTCACGTCTGCATGCTTTAAATAATCCATGCCTGTCAAATTTCATTTTTTCCTCTCAGATCAGAACCATCATAACCCCTTCTCCGCCGGCCTTGAAGTCACTACAAATATATTTGTACATTTTGGGGGAAATAATTTAAATACTCTGAGTTGAAGGATAATTAATCTTTGAATTATTTTCTTACTTCAAATGTATTTACTAAGTAATTTACATGAACTTGTAATTATTATGTATTTGTGAGGTATTTTCCATGTAATCACAAGGTATTTACATGGTCATATGAATCCTGTAAATTATAATGATGCTGAGGGAAGGGGTACACGAGGAGGGAAGCTCGGCTGCCCACGCTAAAAAGCTTTTCCAGAAATCTTTGGAATTCTCCTCCGTGAGGTAGCCTGAAAAAGCAGGAAAAGCACGTCCTTTAGAGATTACTGTGATTTCTGCCAACAAAAGAGATTCAATATCCACATACAGTTCAGCTGGGCGAAGGGGGAGAGGAGAGTGCAGATAGAGACTTTTTTTAATCTCTTGTTTTAATGGTAAATCATTAATTCAAAAGTTGCTGTTATTTTTCATAGGAACCACATCAGTTTACAGACTGCTAGAAGCTCAGCATCCATTCATGCTTCAAAGACAAAAGGGAGATTTCTCTGCCTAATCTTTGCAGAAGCCTAAATAGGATGTAGCCTGTAGTCAGCCCATCTCTGGCTGTAATCTTGTCAGAGCTCAGCACACATGCACAGGCGTGTTCACACACACACACACACACACACACACACACATACACACACACAGCTTTACAGCCACAGCATTAATAAAGCCATTTCTCCAGCATGGTGAAAGCAAGGGGGAAAGCTGGGTGCTTATTGCCATTTTAAAATACTTGGGAGACAGTAAACAGATATTTGGACAAATGAACTGATTCAGAGTGAGCACTACAGTAAATCAGATTAGAAATGTGGGTGGAAGAGCCGTGGATATCCAGTCACAGGGGAGACATCCTGTGCTAGGAGAGCAGGGCTGTTTCATCCCTAACTGGCATCTTATCTCTCTGTAGAGCCTGTGGTTAAAAGCCAGTGCCTTTTTGGAAGCTTTTCCTTACAGATGAGATATAAAAGCAACGCCTGCCTAACCACTTATATACATTAATAATCCCACAGTGCTTTCCAAAAGAGGAAATATTAACCCAGGCACCACAACAATATTCTGCGTGCTTATAACCCTCATACAATTTAAATTCAATCTGGTGTAATGCTATTTTTGACTTCCTGACCCAAATCTGTGTGTGTGTGTGTGTGTGTGTGTGTAGCTCTGAGCTGTTAAGCAGATGATTGCTCCAGTCCAACAGTGGTTCATCTCTCTGGTGCCTTGGAAGAGATTTCTTAGCCTGTGTTTCAGTGAGCCTGTCCTGGAAAATGTGCTGCGTGTAAAACCATTGGCTGAACGCGGCACAGCATCCACAGGCCATTTTCACGGCACACAAACATCCTCAGTTTCCTTCGGCTGCATCATTGCCAGAGCCAGCAGATGGAGAGAGGCTCTCAAATCCCTCTGTTGGTAAAAAGGCGAAAGTGCTCCAGCGATATTTTCCTCTCCTTTTCTGTCTATCCACAGCTCCCTTAGACAGTGTCCAGCGTGTGTGCAATAGCAAAGTGCATTGCTCTGAGTGTCAGAGCCAGGAAATTCACTCTCACTTCACAAACAAACGCCTGGGACCTGGGAGAACAGGCACTGTCTGGGCTCCCATCCTGTCCAGATTGCCCCCCTTGGTGGGGACTGTCACCCTCTGCAGCTGCACCATTGCAGAGGAGTGTCCCCTCAGACTCTGCCTCTGCAAATTATCAGAGCCAAAGTAGATGCTGAAAATTCTAGGTGAGAAAAACAACCATCTTGCTGGCAGCTGCAGAAACCCTAACCCTGTGCACACAAATTTCTGTTCCTGACTGTCCTAACAAGCAGCCATATGAGGTTTTTAATGACACATATTTTAAAATACAACGCTGAGCTTGTCTATTTTATTTCAGTACCATTAGTGCAGGTGGCTGTTATCTTTTAGAAACTTTTTTTGTGTGGTATTTGAAGCCAGTCATTTTTTTCCCTGTTATTTTTCCTTGCTCTTCATTCCAAAAATGTAGCTCTTGATGCAGAAACTGTGGAAAGGGGCCTAGACAGAGTCAGATTTCAGATGCCTCAAGCCCACTGGTGATCCATAGTGAGAGAAGTTTGGCGTATGTATTCCCTCCTGTCTGTATTTTCTGCTCATCTCCATTGCTAAAATTAATTCAAGTAGGTAGTATTTTCAGTATCCTACTCATCTCTGTTCTCACAACTCCCTCACCTACCCAAGATTTATTCCTGTCTAAATAAAAAATTCTATGTAATGAATGGTCAAATATCAAAGATGTGGCTGTTAAGGCACCTTTTCTAAGAAACAGCAATTCAAGCTGGAATGAGTCAGAGGAGGATTACTAAGATGATTCTTGTACATGGAGCATGTCTTACAAAAGAAGATGAAAGTTTTCTTACTTGCTCCACTTTGGTAAAAAAAATGTACCTAAAGTGTACTGCAGAATGAGCTAGACTGCAATGTTTAAAGGGGAAGAAATTAGTATAAAACTAGTCATGAATAAATAAGTGGAGGCTTAGAACTGGAAGTACCTTGCTCCAAAAGGATCAAGGATCTGTAGCAATCTGAAAATTACTGGCTGCAAGGAAAGGCAATCACTTTGCGCAGTGAGCTTCAATGCACTGGGAAGCAATGAAGCAATTGAACCCCAGTACAGGGGATGTCTTTTCCTGTACTGAGGGTTTACAAAGGCTGTATATAAGTAAACAGCACAACAATCTGCTCCATGTCCTGTGTGACCAGGACTAGAGGCAAACACCTCAGTGTGCAGCTCTGTCCTGAACTCGTATGGAGCTCACATTGATTTATTTCTCCACTTGCTGCAATGCAGGATCAGCCTCCCAACCCTTTCTGGAAGACAGAACTTGTGGATGACAATGAGAAGTTGTCTTGCCTCTGAAAGAGCCATCTCACTGGGACTGGGGAGGATATTTGTGCTGGAGAACCCCTCACGCTGCTAAAGAAGCAGATGAAGCTTTGTGTTCATTTCTGCTCCAGAACCAATTTGAAACATTGGAAATTTTCCACAAACACAGAGAGAATGGGATGAGTGCACAGGGAATAGAAGATTCAAACATTGGTCGATTCATTATTCTTGTTAGAGTTTTGACCTTATTCTGTACATTTCAATGTATAGTACACATTTCTTGAATAAAATGTCTTCAGGAAATCAAAATAATTCTGAGCCCAAAAGACTTTCTAGAAATTCTCCAATCTGATACTTCAGACTGGCTGTGTAAATCAGTGCTGTGAAGCTTTTACATTGGAAGGAAATAGTCTATTGTGAAGAAAAAATTGTTACCTTAGAACTTCTCCCCTGGTATCCTGCTCTAACAGGAGAGTGTTTCTACACAGGCTTGTCCTTTCCCCTGGATGTTGGTATAGATGATACTGGCTGGACCCTGATCACACCCTGCACCTCCCTCTGTTAAAGCAGTTATTTGATTCCCTCTCAAATTGCACTGGGGCACATGTCAAATATCCCTGGTGAAGTAAAACAAAACAACAAACCAAGAACCAACAAACAAAGGCATGGAAAGATCACTTGCCCAAAGTCCAATTGCATTACCCATCTACTGAGCATCACCATCCAAGTGAAACCTCCAGATCTTCCCACAATTGACCCTATGTCTCTGACCTTCAGGCTAAAGTTTATGAGGAGAATCATCAGTAGGACTAAAAGCAGAAGGAACACCACCAGGATAAGCTCCACTGCCTTCAATAGGAGCAGGGAACACAGATCAGCTCTGTTTAGTTATTGACCCACCAGTACTACCCCAATGGCCTGTTACAGGCAGCTTGCCCCTCCACTGGCAGGCAGCACTGGTGTGAGTTCCAGTCTCATAGGTGCTTTTTCCACTGAAAACCACCCTGGTAGTGAATTTCTAGTTAAGTAGAGCCCATCTGACACAGGAACCACTATAGCTGCTGATGGGGTCAGCTGGGAACATTTCTGAAGGTCCATCCCTTCCTGTGAAGTGATGAGATGTGGGGGGTTTGTTCACAGGGAAAACTAAATTCTGTAGGATGAGTGAAAGAAAAGGTGATTAAGTGTGGTGAGACATCCTTCTACAGCCAGCCAGCTCATCAGGGGAAACTAGGTGACCTCAGGGGCCATGAGAATATATCAGAAGTGTCTCTGCTTGCGGAGGAGAAGACGGACCTGGGCCGACCTTCAGCTGATGCAGGAGGAGCTCTGGCAGTTTGTGTTGGCTCAGGAGCACTCCCCTGATCCCCCTCAAGTAGCAGCAGTGCTGCTGCCACTGTGGAGCTGAATGATTCCTCTGGCAGCAGCTCTCAGCCAGTGCTGGAGCCCTGACCCGACCCCAGGATCGTTCCTGCACCGGCAGCGCAACCTCCCCGGGCTCAGCCCAGGAACATGCACGTGAGCCCCACTTGAAAGGAACATTTCACCCAGACAATATTTCTTGCTTGAAGCAGTCCTTCTCCCCACAGCACTGCCATTTACCCAGCATGGGAATGCTTTTCATTAAAGGCAAAACACATATTTTGTATCTGCGCGAGCCCACGCTCTTTGTGCCATTCATCATTATGCATAGCTAATATATTCTGCAAACCCCCAATTCTGCTGCTTTCTGCCTTTTGAGTCGTTTCTGAAATCGAATGAAAATATTACACCCCTGTTTACTTTTAAACATGTTTGGGTTTGTTTTTTTCTCCCAAAGTAAATGCATTCTGTGTTTTAAGTAAGATACCACCATGTATTTATGGGAGTTTAATAAGTTCTTCCATTAATAACATAGACAAACTAATTTACCAGAACGTGTCTGTTTTAAACTTTGGGAACAAAGAGTGGGAGTATGAAAATCAATCTTTCCTTTGTACTTGAGCCACTGACCCATTAAAGCTTTGAAGATCATTTCTTTAAGAAATTGTGAGGAGTTATTTAACTACAAACAGCAGCTACCTTCCCATTCCAGCTGCGTAATCAACCGTAATAAATTAGAGGAGGGAAAATAAAGGTTTACTCCATTTTTTTTAATAACTAAAAATTCTTAATAGTACTTTGACAAATCGGCCCAGAGCAGAAAGAAAGCTTCATTCTTCCTGAGACTGCTGTTGAGCACAAGTTAAAACATTGCTTAAAAGCTATTTTTTTTGTCTTTATTATGGCTCAAAATGTTCTTAGTTGTCCGGGCTTAATTATTTAACTCAAATTAATTGTAAAAGTTACCCATCACTAGAAAAAATTTGCCAACCTGTGAACTGCAACTTTGGTAGTGGCTGCATGTATAAAAACATACAGCAGGTCCTTTTTTTGCTTGAAAAATGAACTCCTGAGGGTATTACTTAATGTTAGTTATCATTATTGACTATTTCAGTATAATACTGATAATATGCTCAGTTGTGTAAGAGTGGAAATTTAAAATAACCCTCCTCTTAAACTGCTTAAGCAATCTACATGCTAAACAATCAGAATGATGCTCTAGTTATCAGAAACTCCAATGAAAAAAATCTGTACGGAGCATCACTAAAATCTATTTGCAAAAGGCAGAAAAATACCAGCCTTTTTAAAAATTCTAACGTATAATAATGCAAATTTTTTAAAAAAATACCTCTTTTGATTCAGTTCTGATGGACCGTACTTATGATAAATATGCAACTGTTTTCAAAGTCTTCCAATAACCTGAAATAGCACTTGCATCTTGCTGGAAGAGTATGGTGCTCAGTGACAGGGGATATGAGGTTGACCCTGCAGCATTTCTCAATTCAAAGGCTGGAAAAACCACATCAAAGGGATAAAAATTCAGATTTTTAAAATTATTTTCTGCTTTTCTAAAGTGTTTTTGCTGAATCTACCAAGGCTTTTACCCTTTGCAAACAAGGACATCAGAAGTTACTTCCCCTGCCCACAAAAGATGTGCAGGAAAAGAGAGCTCAATAAACACTTTGCCATTTTGTAATAAAGAATATAGTGCAACTCACATTTCCAGAGAGGTTTTTGGCACAAAATGTGATGCAGTTTATACCAGGGAGTTCAGCCACTGTGCCAGACAGTCACTGCCCACACAGTACAGGGATTGGTAACTCACTGCTTATTCATCTGCACAAGACTGGGGACTGTTCTAGACAAACCTGCAGTCATCTGCTGCTTTTTTCTGCCCTCAAAGATCCCAAACATTTAGATTCAGTTAGCATATTGGGTAATATTTTGCACTTAGATGCTTCAGGCAATTTTATTCCAATTGGAATTGCTCCTTGATTTCTGGTTTTATATATACAAATACATATATTTTAGGACGTTTGTGTTTGCTCATCAAACAGATCTGTTTATTAGTCTGAGAGATTAAACTCAGTCCAGTTACATCAATTTGAAAGTCTTTAGCAGATTATTCTTTGTAGAAATATCCAAAAAGGTGTATTCCAAGTGGGTGCTAACACTTCATGCGGATCAAGGTCCAAGTTCCAAGGTCCAGTTCCTCGGGGATATTTAGAAAAGTATATTTTATTGATTGAAGGATTAAGTTGCTTTGAGGATCTGATCTGAAATCCTCAGCTTCACAGACTTCAGAGAAATGATGCCATTTATTACTGCCATGGGTCAAGTTCTTGCCTCCAGGGCCAGCTTTGACCAGCTCAGTGTTCCCTGTCTAGGTTGCTCTAAAACTGCCCAAATTATGCAGACCTTTTCATTAAGGCCAACCACACCTGGAATTCTCATGAGAACAGCTTTTCCCAGAGCATTTCACTGATTTATCTTATTGGGGCTGGTGGAACCTATCTACTGGAATCTTATTAATTATTAATCTTTTTACTGCTTTTGGCTAAACAAGCCTCTTGAACTTGGTTAAAAGAGTCTGGGCACATAATATTCAGACATCAGATTGCCTGGGAACTCTTCACATTCTCCTGTTTACTACTCATTATTCATGATACACTCATCAGTCACCCTGGAGCACGTGTCCATCCCACAGGTAGTGAGCACCATCTTCAGCAGGAGCTCCTGTTTTTTGATCAAAACTCAGATGAACGGTCAATAACATGTTTAAACACGTGCCTGAGGTCTTCTCACAGCAAACAACACACCTGCGGACATTCTTTAAACAGATAACAGCAAAGACAAACCCATTTTCAATATTCCAATAAGATAACAGTTACTTGTAGTTGAGGAAAATTTGAGATCCCCATGTTGCCAGAAATAAGTGTCCTGATTACCCAGCCTTACACACAGCTCATTCTAGTTCATTCTATCTCAAAATTGTGGACTAATCTATATTTTTTAATATGTTTTGTTCTGGTTTCTCAAAAACCAGAAAGGTTTCTCCCCAGGGGAGAAATTTTAGTGTAGTCAGAGGTTGAAAATGGGGAAAAGTTCATTCAGTGAAGTTCAGAACTTCAAAATTACATCTGGAATATTTCTTCCCTCCATCAATATAGGAGATGAGAAAGTGCCAGAAAAGGCATAAAATATGGTGGACAGAAGTTTTAAAAGCACCTAAGCCACTGAAGAGCCCATGGCCCCTGGACATAAAAACCTGAATCCCTAAGATGCTCCTGAATAAAAGAAATTGTAGAAATATCTTTCTACTCCCCATCTCCATCACTGGAAAATTAATCATATGCTAAAAAAACTTACCTTTAGGGCTCCTTTCTTTTCAAATCAGTGCAATTTCTCTTAGAGTATCCATCTGATTTAGCTGTAGTGCAGTTCATAACATCATTAGAACAACACATTTTTGTGTCAATTAACAATGTACTACAAGGTCTGCCCTTGCAACTATGTCAACATATTCTTCACCACTGGAGATCATGAAATACAGACAGCAATAGTGTTAAAAAACAAGCTTTTAGATCCATTTTACTTTGTTGCAACACTGCTTTGCAGATACTAAATTAGAGCCCATTTAAACCATTCAAGCATATAATCAAATTTCAGTAATGAGTTATTAATTAAGCAGGGGCATCCAATTCTGTGCTAACTGCCTCATAAACAATCGACAGGAGATTTGTGAATTTTGACTTCCTGACACTATTAAACAAATCAATATTAGGTTTCAGACACAGCAATTCAGACAGTTTTCCCTGTTATTTGGCAATCGTCTGCCTGGAATACTAATGAAAGAATTAAGAGCTGTAGATTTTGCATGTGTTCCATCAAAAAGATTCTTATCTGTGGGGAATTGGGGCCTGATTTGCATGGCAGAAGACTTTGCTTTTGTAGGTACAATTTTTCTCAATATGTCACTCATTAGTATTTATAAACTACAGAGCAGTGAAGCCTTCAGCCCCTATTCATAATGAACAGTCATATCCCTGCTGGAGATACAACTGAACAAAGCTGTTTATTTATTTTTTTCGTGGTCCTCTCCTTTTTGTAGCTAACCAAACCTGCAGAAAACTTGGATCCAAGGAGAGCTGTGAGCAACTTGCATTACATTCATTGTTTTGAAAGGTTTGTGTGCATGTATATATTTATATAAATATATATCCGTGAATGTATATACACAGTTATTAGAATAACAATTAGCTGTGTAAGCAGCACCTTTGTTTACACAGCAAGTCACTGCCTAAAAATCACCTTCAGAAATTTCCGATATATCCCAAAGATTTATTTTTAATTTCTCTCTCCCTGCTGTCACAATGAATTCAGCCCCTATTTCAGCCAAGCTTTGGAGCTAAGCAGGGTTTTGCTGAATGGGGGATTAGTGCTGTGCAAAGTGCTGGGTTAACAGGGCTGCAGGATGGAGTCCAGAGAGCAGCACAATGCTGCTGCCTCCTCCTCCGGCCGCCCTTTGCTGCTGCCACCGAGTTGAACTTCACCTAGGGATAAGTGAGTGTTTAGTTTCCATAATCACATGGTCTTTGGCCCCTTAATGAAGAGGACAGCAGGGGCTACCAGCACCTGTTGAGGTAATGGCTTTTGTAAGGAGGATTATCAGGCTGCCGAGGACTGGGCTGAGGCGGCACGTGGCCGGTTCTCAGGGTGCTCTGGATATGCTTATCCCAGGGTTTTGGATAGTTTTTGCTGGAAATTTCTGGCTGCTCTCTCCAGAATCAGCTGAAGTGAAAGTATGACCAAAGCCCTGACCTAAAATTTCTCCTTCATTTATGTCTGTGATTGAGTATTCTGCAAAAAAATCTGGCTTAGAGACTCTACAGGAGGAGGCTCTTTTCTCACATCAGTTTATTGTTTCACAGGCTGTATATACATTTTCTGTTAGTTCCAGTATCTCCATCTCAGTCCCAGATGCAAGACAAATGCACAAATGTATTTCAGACTTAAAATGAAGTTAATATTTGTTACACACACCTCAGTTTCTAACACCAAAACAGCCTCCTGCCAGCAGAAACACTGAATCTTGTTTGGTTAGCAAAACTTGTGCTGTATTTACATGAACAAGTATCCAACAACTTAAAGTATAAAAGCCTCCCTAGCACAGAAATCAGTGTGAAAATAGGTCAGAGACCAAGCCTTTGGAAAACAACATTGGCGGGTAATGATAAAAGTACTGTGGAGTGATCAGTTCCAAAGTGGGTCAGGATTCTGTCTGCAGGAACAACACTCCTGCTTTATTTCTCCTGGAGAGTACTGAAGTGCAAGCTACACCCCTGGATCCCCTTCTTCTGCAGGCAGAGGAGAAAAGGTTGCCTCTGCCCCAAATAGCTCCTAGTCAAAACTACAAATAAATTATAATGGATGCACAGAGTCAGAAAATGCTGTCAGAGGACAACACAAGGAAATTAATCTGCCTACTAAACGGCAGGGGGAATGTAGGACTGAATGCATCTGAGTTTTGTTTTATTTTCTACCAGCCTCTCTCTCCCATTATTTCCTTCTCTCTAGGATCTTAAGACATCTAACTCATTAAAAATCTTCTTTTTAATTATCTGCCAGGAAAAAAAAATTAGCATAATTAAGGACATTGAAATTTAGATTAACAACCAACCTAATACATGGCACTGCTTCCAAGAAGAGAACATTTCTTTTAAATCATCATCGACTAACCAAAGATTTCCTTTTGGTTTCTGTCTAGATTTCTGCTCAATATGGCTCTGAGAACATATTTGAGTGCACATCACTTGATCTGTTCAGCAGTTCAGCTCTTGTTGAGGTTTGTTTTCATAGAATCACAGAATCAGTGAATGATTTGGATTGGAAAGGATCTTAAAGATCAACTAATTCCAAACCCCTGCCTTGGGTAGGGACACATTCCACTGGACCAGGTTGCTCAAAACCCTACCCAGCCTGGTCTTGAACACTTCCAGGGATAGGGCGGCCACAGCTTCCTGATGATGTCCCATAAATTTCAACAGGAACACCATCCTGCCAAATTCCTGCAAGAACAGGGTCTCACTGACCTGAGGTGAAGCAGGGGGGTTTGTTCACCCACTGGATCCAAGTGCCACTGGTGGGAGACTGAATTTCAAAGGTTCCCTCTATCATCAATGCTGGAATGACTGGGTTTGAGGTGTAGACAGCCTGAAAAAAGTGATTTTTTTGAACTCTCTATGTTCCCTTCTTGCCTTGTTTTCAGCGATCCCTTGGAAATTTTCAAGTCAGTAGTCAGTTCAAGCTCACCTGCCAGCAGAGGAGAAGTGAGGTGGGAAGGGTGTTCTGCTAGCTGAGGGATCCAGAGGATGCAGCCTCTGCAGGGGAATGCTGATCAGTCTCAACACCAGGGCTATGCTTGGTGAAGGGATGTTCTGGTGGGGCTCCTCTTCTGCAGGAAAGACCAGAAAAACTAATGGAACAAGTGCCACCAGGGACTGACTGGGGGTTCTTGTGCTGCAATTGCACTCAGTAAAATAGATGTATTCTTTCTGTTTTGACACATTCTTGACAGTGGCAGTGTGATAAATGTGCTGAAAACCCAATGAGTCCCTACATCAGAGCCATCCAGACAGACCTTGTGTGTCTTTGATCTGCACCTATTCAACAAGGTCTGGCATTGCCAGGTGTCCAGAAACCTTCAATACATACAGTTCCCTAAACAGCAGAGCCAAAGCACCCTTACCATTGTCTGAGTAATTCCCCACTGTGCTGTCAGAGCCTCACACCAGGGAAGGCTGCAGCAGCTCTAAGTTTCCCATGGGTGCTCCATGATCCACGGAGCTGAGCTCAACCCACAGCCACAAATCTTAGAGGAAACCAGGTTTCATCAGCTCTGCCTCTCACAGAGCTGTGCTGCTGTTAAGGTGAGAATATGCCCTCAGTGTGGAAAAAATATGAAGCCTGAATAAATTAAAAACAGGAGCTATGTTACACGTTACTGTCATTTAATTAACATCTCATAATGTGTTGCTTAAGGAATCAAGGCTCTATCAGGATAAAGCCTATAAGCATTTTCCCTGTTTAATCAAAAATGTAGATCACATCACATTTTATTTCTAAAAAAATTACACACTTATTGAAAAAGCTATGATTAAATTTTATATTAAGTGCCATTTCTCTGAATTAATTCTCCTCCTAAAAATTTAGTGTCAAAGAGGAACATGGAAATTAGTGTATGAAATTTGGAAATCTGCGAGGATAGATAGATGGGTTCATTTGACTTTATTAAATTTTGTTCATTGTACAGTGATAATGACTTTACAATATTTATCCCTGTAACATTCTATGTGAGTCTATTCTGACATTGTAGTTTGGACTAGCCACCTCTTCTTAGACAACCTGGCAATTTCTACTGAAAGAAACTCTTTTTTTTAGTTTCCTATTTTCTTTTCTTTCCTTTCTTTTTTTAGCTATGGTGGATTTGTATTATTTGGACTGAAATTGTGCTGACTGTTTCTAGTTAATAACCTATTTATTTTAGTCATCACCACTCAGATCAATGGCAGGGAAGGGATGCTCTCATATGTTTTGGAGGACAGCATGAAATTTAGATAAAGTGAGGGGAAGGAAGCACAGCATCTTTACTGTCCTTGAGAGACCAGACCACAGAGCTCCCATGAATGCTTCACTGTTGGGTGCTTGGCCCTGGCACAAGATGTAATATTTAGAGCCACAAAGAAAAGGAGAAATAAGTGTAAGGTGCAAATTCGGGGACAGAGATTTTGGAAAAGCTGTTTGAGGATGAAAGCACAGCCATTAAAACAAAGGTAACTGAGGAAGAATGATGGGCACAAACAAGCCCAACCTTCAAAACTGCAAAGCATACTTAACTTAGAGCTGGCATAAAGAGGCACCAAATATATAGTGCAATTCTGGTGCCTTCTGAAAATTCAGACCTTTTGGACTTGTAACTCAAAGAAATGGACTTTGGAAATTCAGTTAATATTTCCTGTCACTCTGCAAATAATTTTGTCAATGTTGCTGGACAGAGCAAAGCCAATACAAATGTCACAGACTCACCTCCAAGGACATTCATTGGTAACATTTTGGAGGATGATTTCAGTGGGTGCAGTAAATTAGGTATGGAACCCGTGTTCAATAAGCAAAATGTAGTACTAAATTGGTGCTATGAATAAGCCCAGAGGCTGATAAAAAAAGAATATTGTGTGACTATGTAATTGTAGGCTGTAGCACCATGGGGATGCCCTGACCACATTTTTGAGTACTTGACTACAGCCCAGCTTCCACTCTTTCACACGTAAGAATGAGTGTGTAATGTCAGAAGAGAGATGCAATGACCCTGCCCTTCTTGCTTGATAGAGTTTGAAGGGTTGGGCCAAAGCACTGTGATATTGTGGTTCAGGTTTTCTGCTACTGTCTCCTTTTGTGGCATCAATGGCAAATTTGAGTGCCACAGAGCTTCACCTGGGTAAGCAATGTTAGCAGCTTTTATCACCCTCTTCATGGAAAGGAAAGGACAAGTTGTCCTGAAGAAACACATTTTCTAAGGGCTTAATTAGGTAATATTAATCTGAATTTGTATAAAATTGTGGCTGACCTTATTAAACCATAAAATGTGATAAAACTGCATTAAACCTTTGCCCTCTACCTGGCCAGACAGCACAGAACATGAACAATTTCACAATAGCTCTACATAAATACTGTTGATTACAGAAGTTTAGTATGTAATAGAAGTAATAATAAGAATAAAGAAGAAGACGACTGCAGTCTAAAAAACCTAATGCTTTATCTGTTTTATTTTATTAAAATAAATTAGCCAGCTAGACAGGGCTTGCTTTTCAGTATCCTGTAAGCTTGTCTTGAAACCCAGTCCAGACAGAAACAAGAGGCTTGAAACTTAAATTATAGGGAAACCGAAGTTCTTCAAGATGGAAAATAATCAATCTTCTCAGTTGTAACACCTCATTTCAAGGCTCACTGGCATTCCCTCTGAGCTGTGTGGTGTATCTGTTTGCACAAGAGAAGGTATGGCTGTAGGAAGGTGCCTGGAGCTACAGAAACAGGCACCTCATTTCTGAGTTCTCAGAAATTCAGAAATGGAGTGTGAGGGGCCTGGTGGCTCCGCTGGTCCTTGCCTGGGCTCTGATGGTGGAGTCTCTTCCAACAAGCTGCCTGACACTTTTGCTTGTAGCTCTTGGCAGGTCCCTCAGGTGTATCCATGCTTCCAGCCGCTGCCTGTGATACAGGAATATTGATGTTTGCCCAGACGGGGCTAATCCTGTACAGATGTGTTCATGCATGTCTGAAATGGACTCAGCCATCCTGACTTCAAAAAAAGATATCAAACAGGCATTTCCCTGGTAGGTATTCCTGTCTCAACTGACACCTGCAATCAAATTGATATAATTGTCATTTTGTGAGTACAAGGAAGAAAAACCACCTTTCTATGTTTCAGCAGGGTTGTTTTACTCCAGAGGGAGCTCTTTGGTTGCTGCCACCTCTGTGTCCTTGGTGGGACACTTTGGATACACCAAATGACCATGAAGGGAACTGCTGGCCAATGCTCTCAACACCTGGCTGTGGAGCTCCTGATGGCATCCCCTGGGCAGCACAAGGGGGTCTCTTTTCAGCTCAGCCGAGCTCTGAAAACACAGCACAATTAATGCTCGTCTGAGGCTAAACACAAAAAAATCTGAGCTCACAAGTCAGAGGCCAGGGAAATTTAAATAAGATTTACAACATGGACTTATTGCAAAGGCACCAAAGTTTGTTGTGGGTAAATAGCTGGTTAAATAGATTCAGTCAAATGAGGAAAAACTCTAGAAAATGTCCCATGAATTGCCTTAGCCTGCACAATTGTCTATGCTGTTAAGTGTTTCATATTTCGGTTTTGGTATCAAAGGGCTGAGGTCTAGGAAGAAAAGAGAGGAAAAGAATTCTGTGGGGCTGAGGGAAAAAAGTTCATAAACAATGGTGATGGTTATGTGCAACACATGCACACTTGGAATCCTTGCAAAGATCTCATTTCATAATCACTGATCACATATCAGATCTCAACAGGCACCATGATAAGGAAAAGTTTCCAAACTCCTCTTCAACAATTAGTTGTTTTTGTATTCACAGAAAGGGATTGTACATAATGTCCCAGGAAATGTAGTTTTAGCTTAGAAGCTACTGCCTATATCAGGTGAAGGAAATTAATCAATTTGATGATCACATCTGACAGAGAGATAAAAGTCACTTAATACCTTTGCAGTTTATTATCCTTTTGATATCATATCTCATTTTCAGCATGACTGGAAAACTCAATTGATTTAAAGACAACTGTGCTTTAATTTACAGCAGAGGAAGCTCAGATCATTAGATATCAACATTTTCAGCAATCATTAGAATTGAATAGTTGATAGCTGCCTTTCTAGACTTTGGCAGACCCAGCATGTAAGCACACAGAGTGTACAGATCTTTGACTGCTTAGCCATGAATTTCTTTCTAAAGCATGTGCTTGGCTGCCTGAACAGAGAGGGGAAAGTGTTTGGGTGGAGCAGGAGATAAAACTTCATATTTATGCTTCCATGTGCACATATCCACCCACATCTCAGTAGAAGTAATATGGAGCTGAAAGAGTAATGTTACACAGCATTTGGTAAGATGCTTCATTTCTCTACTATACTCTGTTTCCCTGTAAAAAGCCAGTTGTTGATTTTCAGCTTGTAATACCTAATTTATTAGCAACCTGGGAATACCTGTGGGCACTCAGAACTGTTTCAGGCAGCTCAGGACCATTATGGTTTCTATTTAAAGATCCAGAACCAGTGGAATGACAAATAGAAGGCAAATCAAGCTACCACACTCCAAACAAGGTCTGGACATACAGGATAACCCTAAAAGCAGCTGTGACAAACCTTCTCCTGGGTGTATCAGAGATCTCTTTGTTCAAGGCCTGCTTGGATAGGGCTTTGAGCAGCCTGGCCTAGTGGAAGGTTCTCTGCTCACAAAATGTCTTTGAAAACCAAGTGATAGAAATTCTAGAAACAGCCAGATATCTCAAGAAGATAGTCTTGAAATTTAAGCTGTTCTATGTTTCCCAATAGCCGATTCTTTAGTGTAAGCCTCAGACTTCATTTACAGAGTTATGTTTCTTATAACATTATTTACATAGCAATAACAATGTGGGCAAGGTTTTGCAGATGGCTAAAGATAAACTCCTAGGGGAGGAGGTGGTTTAAATATAAGCAATAATCAATAGAAACTCAACTTTTCTATAGCTGATGTCAATTTTAAAATTTGTGCCTCATTTGCAGAAAAGGATGATGATGAACCACTCCAGCTATTGAATTTTGTTGATAGAATTCTTCTTGGCTGATAAACATACGTCTCACACTGAAGGAGTGTGCACTTGCATTAAAATGTCTGGAATATTCTGGCTTACCCAGCTCTGACACAGCATTCAACCCAGCTAGGAATGTTATGCTTTGCATGAGAAAGGCACATCTTTTGTGGGGCTACAGATATTGCCTTGTTTTAACAACATCTGCAGAAACAAATCCTGATAACGATCACGCCTTATTGTGCATGGATAACTGCACTTTTCACGCTTTCATGGGAGTCTGGGGAAAGAAGGGGATGATCATCAGCTGAGTGAGAGAGACATCCCCAATGTGCTCTGCAGGAACTGTGAGCCACATGACTTATGTGTCCACGCAGGACCCAGGTACAACAGGGACAGCTAAGACCAAAATTGTGATTAAAATGGTGACTTTTCCAGTGCCTGCCTAATTTTGGCAGTGCCTGGAAGTACCTAAACTCAGCCCTCACATGTTTTGTGTCACTCTGTGCATCTCCAGAACAGTCCTGCAGCCCCTATAGCCCGTTCCGAACTGCAAAAAAGCTTTGTTGTCCCCGGTATTTACAGTGGCTGTGTCTGCTGCCTCCTCACACCAGATTTTTTATACAATGTCTTGGTATAAGCAGGTATAAGTCCTGCTCCCAGGATCTTGTATAGGCCGTATTTAGTAAGACCTTACTACAAACCATGGGGGCTGAGGGCAGTACCAGGGTGATGACTCCTCTGAAGAGATGTGTTAGCACTAGTCCAAACGATCATCTTCTCTGTGCCACATCCTGATGTGCAAAAATGTGCAAAAAGATGTGTAAAAATCACTCTAGCACATTTTTCTGCATGGTTCTGCTCTGGCAGCTTAATCTCAGCCTATAGATGGAGAGGGAGAGCACTTTTGGGGCTGAGTGGATGTCAGTTCCCACACCTGAGGAGACCTCATTGAACTGCACTTAGCATTGCCTAACCTCTGGTTGCACTGCTCCAAAAGGATAAAAGGTCTTTTCACTTCTGGTAAAGTCTACTTGAGAAGTGAGACCTCTCAGGCTTATGTTAATATAGCTGATGTTGTGCTTTAAGGTATGAAGAAGGAGGAGATTTCCAAGGGCAGAGGGGACTTGGCCTCCCAGTAGCACTGAACTTTTCATAGAACTTCTTACATGCCTTGGAATAGCATCCTCTGACATTGTTTATTTGACTCATGCCCCTTTCAGGAAGAAGGAAAACAATTCTGATCATTTAGAAAAACATAATTCTAGATGGATTTCAAGGTTTTCCTGAGCATCAAACTTTAATAGAAAAACCATATTACTTTACAGTATTCCTTGAGACTGCATCAATCCCAGACTCCTTGCCACTGTATGGTGCACTGAATGGAAAACCATTCAAAAATGTTAAAATAATCTGATAGGAGTGAAGTAAGGATGGAAAAGAGCTGTGTTGGTCTGGGGGAGGAGGGGGTGTGCCACAGCCCCCATCTCCCGCTTGCTGTCATATGTGACTCACAATCAGTATCTGGCTCTGTGTTTTGTTAGCTTTTCCAGCACAGTGGTAGAGAGAGCATTAATTGGGCTAATTATTGTGAGCTATAATTTAACTCAGTAATCAAACTCATAAACCAGGCATTATCAAATTTATAAACTCAGCATGCTCAAGTGCACTTAGCGATAATGAACTTGCTGAGTCAGATTATTCCCTTCCCACTGTTGATAATGCCAGAAACAGATTTGGACTGCCTTGAATTTAGTATTTTCCACTGCTCTATTACATGGAGAAGAAAAACTGGCAATACTTGAGAACAGAACATTCAATATGTTGGGTTTTTTTTAACCTAAAGCAGAAACTTCATTTTTTACTTACATGTTTTAACTCTGCCAGACAGGGTTGTTTTAATCTTCACTCTAATTGCAATGAAATCTTTCATTACTTTGTGTACCTCAGTCCTTTCCTCATAATCATCTTTAGGTAAGACAAACAAGATTCTGGTATCTACAAAACTTCATTTCTACAGATTCAGAGAATTTTGGCCTCTTTACATAGGTCAAATGTTGTGCCAACAGAAGCAGGGCTGACTTCCTAACATTGTTGTATTAACATACCTCAATTTTAGCCTGGGGGAGAGGGAAATGATGTTGTTTGGAATGAGATGGTAATTTACTTTCCATGCTTTCTCAGTCCTAAGGCATCTTTTCAGGATGAGACAGCCAGCTGTGTAAATTGAAATTGGTGAACAATTGTCCACTGGAGGTTCAAACATCTGAAAAGCAGAGTTATACGCTCTTCTCTGTCCATGTAGAATATGGTGTTTTCATTTTACAGGGATAAGGGATTTACTGTTAAATTAATGGACATTTCAAACTGCAGTGGCAGCACATGTTGCCGCCTGCATTACTGGGAAATATGTTGCATCTGTTCAAGTTATCACTTGGAAAGAAAAGCTTCCGGTTTCCGTGTGATGGCATGAGAAAATAACAGTTTCTCCCCGTGTGCCAGGGGAAATGAGGTCACAGGCTCCTGCCTCATGCCTTGCAAGTGGATATCTCATGTACAAGCTCGGGCAGGCATTAAATTGGTTATGCTTCAACTTCTGATTTTTGTTTTCATTAACATCTGCACTCTTGCGTGGCCCGAAGCGTTTTGTCCTTTTTATAGCCTTCCTCGGTAAAGCCGTGGAAAGCTGATCTCAAATTCACATTAATGGCCTTGGATTTTCGGGTCATTCCTCACAGCAAAGACTCCGTTCTTTTCTCGTGGTGTGACACCTATACCCCCGTGGATATCCTCGCCTTCACAGCCTATCTTCACATCAGTGGTTTTAATTCTCCTTGGCTAAGTCATGACATCAGTCTCCAGAGTAACTCAGACCTAAGTGCATCTTGACCAAAAGGATCAGAAAGCTACCACACTGCAAGCCACACAGCTCTAAGGATTAGTGGGAATTTGCCCTACACACCACAAAAACCTGAAGTCTACATGCACTCCCCAAGGTGTACATGTGATCATACACTCTGATCCCTGAGCTTATTCCCTGTCTTCCTGAGCTGAGAACAGGAAAAAGTAATATGTCTAATTTTTTTGCAGCAAGACAGTGTATTTTGCAGAGAGTAATTATAGTGGTTCTATATATACAGCTGAGATATAGATTAAAATAATATGAACCAACTTTGATTCAAATGTCTGTCTGCATGGCAGGACAACCTGGCAGAAATCACAGTGCTGCTAACACCAGTGCAGCTGTATAATTACAAGTTGTTAGTATGAGGACAGAAGGGTATTGCATGTAAGTGAAAAATTAGGGAAAATTATTGCAAGGTCAAATAACTCAGGCTGTTCAACCATTATTAGATGCAGCACAGGTGTGATAATGAGTCAACTGCTCTTTCCCTTCAGAGAAGTAGGGTCACAAAACCATAAAATCATTGAGAGACCCCGAAGATCCAGTGGCAGTTCCAAGCCCACCACTGATCCCCAAGTGACACATCCTCAAGCCTCTTAAATACCTCCAGTGAGAGTGACTGCACCACTGACCTGGGCAGCTGTTCCAATGCTCGACCACTCTTCTAGTGAAAAAATCTCTCCCAATATCCAATCTAAACCACCTCTGCTGCAATTTGAGGCCAGTTTCTCTCATCCTATAACTTGTTGCCTGGGAGTTTGACCTTCGCCTGGCTCCATGCTCATGTCAGACAGTTGTAGAGAGTGATCAGTCCCTCCAGGAGCCTCCTTTACTCCAGACTAAGCTCCACCAGCTCCCTCAAATACTCCTCATCAGACCCGTGCTCCAAATCCTTCCACAGATTTATCTGTTACTGATTTCCTCTTTACTGCATGTAGCAAACCTGCAGCCCAGACTAGAAGGAATTTGAACTGAAAAGAGATAAATTTTGCTATGAACCAAGCTTTCCTATAAAAGATTTTCTGTTAAGGTACATTGATATCATTAAGCAATTCAGAACTCTTCTTCAGCTCAGGCTAAGCAAGCACTACTCTAGAAGCGTGTTCCCAACTCATTTTAACCCAGCAATAAATGGTTTTTCCCCCTCATCTTCCTTTTTTTTGCCTTTCTGAGTTTAAGAAAAGACCATGTGGCAACACTGCTATGTTGTCAATCAGATGACAGACTGTCTTTTTCTGTTTAGACATGGTAGGAGGTCATTCTGAGGAATAAAATATAGGTTCTGTCCCTGAAACCTGGCAAATCATTGAAAAATAATACCCATACAATGGCAAATTCTTCTAAGTATCACTAAAAATGATAAATCCTAATTTTCTCAGGCCTAATCCTGCAATATATTTTGTACACATAACCTCCAAGGTCAAAGGAAGATAAAAGACCTGTAAAAATACCCTAAGTCCGTCACATACCTCATTGTTTATTACTTCTTCTATGAAGGAGTTTCAAGAAGCAAAAACATATAATTAAGACTTAACTGATGCTCCTATAATAACTGCTTTTGATTTAGGAGATAAAATTAAATTAGCAGATAAGCTCTTTTATTTCTGCTCAGCCACTAGCATATTCAAATAGGGTGTAGCTTGTCCCTTTAAAAGGCACAGTAACGAAAACAGATGGGAAGGCAGTCACTTATTAATCTCTGTTTTTGTATAGCTATCTGGAAACTCTGTTTTGCTGTCATTATTTAAAACTCACAAACAAGACACGCTGTCAGTGATTCTTGAGACTGGAATTCATGGGAATTGTCTAAACAAAACATATTCACTGCTCTTATGTGTAACCAAATGCATAAATGTTGTTGTCTTTTTATTCTTTACAGATGGTTCGTATCTCCAGAGATTTCTAGAAGAATTCATAAATTGGCATCACTGGTATGTCAGAAATGTGAAGCAGCCCCTGCTCCCATTGTTCCCTGACTGTGAACCTGCCACTGGCTGAAAGAGTTTGCTTAAAATATCAAACTCAGAGCACAGCTCCAGTGTGATCACTAAGCTGACCCTCTGCTGTCTGGGGACTCCTCAGGACTAAATATACAGCTTGATAATTAGGAATTGTCATCTCTTTTGGTCATCTATTTCTACCTCCTTTCAGTCTCCTGGCCTGGCACCGCAGCCTGACAGGAGATCCTGATTAAATAACTCAAAAGGAGTGATTGTAACCAAATGCTCTGATGAGTGAACCCTCCAAGAGCTTCACAGTCATAAGTGAGCTGGTGCACTTGTCATCAGGAGCAGCTTAGTCATCCAACAATGACCTGTCAAATTGACTTGTTAGCATGGCTGATAATACTCCTGCCTTTTCCCTGCTAGAGAAAAGCAGGGAACATCCCAGATGCTTTTGAATAACTTACGAAGAGCATCAGGGGAAAAAAAAACCTATTCTACTTTCACCGAAGATTTGTGGAAAGGCTGGGAATTGAATCCAGATTGCCTGACTCCTTATGCAGGGCAGTATGCACAAGGCCAGCCCCTCTTTTGAAGCTTGATGTTCTGTTCTTTCTCTGTTTGACAGTCCTTTCCCTTGTTCTCATTTGTCTTTCAGATATGCTGAGTGGCTCATGTGAAGATTGCTAAAATCACAGCACACGGGATTTTATCAGATATGATTTTTTAGAACTTGTGTTGCATATATGTCATCTCTCACAAAAACTGTGTAAATGAGACTTCCCACAGGAAACTCACCTGTGGAAGAAGAGCAGATCACAGAGAATTTATCCAAGCAAAAACAAAAGTTACTTCTGGGAAATTCCCAAGATGTGTCATACACCACTGTTGTATCATAGTGCTTTCCTTGCAGAATTAATGATTTTCATTAATTTTTAATACATTTTTATGTATTTCCTCCTCCTTGAAGAAATCCAGCAGCAATGGTGAGAAATGGATGTAAACTCAGTGGGCTTTTTAAGAGTTAGAAGGAAATTCAATACTATGCCAATCATTTACCAGAAAATTCCTTATGAAAGAAGAAAATCCTGAAGTGTTTTCCGAAAATGTTTAAAACTTGGATTTACCTGATTTTTAAAATAAATTTACCCCATAAATTTGACCTCTTAACAAGTACTGTCTCCAGATCTCAGATGCTTCATGACTCTTTTGTCTCCTATTGGATGCATTTGGCAAAATGATTCCTAGCTATGTATTCACCTTACACTCTGCAGAATTGTGGGATCATTTGCTAGGACATGAAGAGATTAGGCCCCTAGCCTAATACTGGAATCCGTTGGACAGTGACCTTGTATATGTGAAGGGGCATAAGGATCATAGCCTAGAGCAGGGTAAATACCCATTTCGTTCACAGCCAAAGACCATCATCTGGCCTGGATGTAAAAAATCCCTGGATTTCTGTGGCCAAGTAGACTGGGTACAATTTTCTAATAGTCTAATGGTGAAACAGGTTTGTCTTGGCAGGTGAAGATACCAGGCCATCCAAGTGGAAAGAGAAGTCAAGGTAGATCCAAAGGACGTCACTCTACTTGGACCTTATACATGTCCAAGATAAGGCAGAAACAGACTCCTTTTTTTTTTTGTCTCTTTGCTTGGCGCTACTGGAGCATAAAGACTTTTTTTTTTCTTTGCTTGATTCTTCTTAGACACTCTAATATTTTAGCCATGGCAACACTTGCAACAGGCAAGAATCCACTGATTGAGCAACTCCAAGAACTAAGAGGAATATGAGCAGCTGTGAAGGAGTCCACAGGACCAAAGAAGAGGCAAATCCCAGTTTCATCTGTGAGATTCCAGGGAGCAGGGATGAAGCTTGATTTACGGGGAGGCGCAAACTCTGCACAGGAGAATGCAGGAGGAAGAGCCTCGGGGGAGCCTTTGATGAGGGAAAACAATCTAGACATAAATAAAGACTTCAATGGATTTGTCCCTTCATTATTTTGGAGCCTGATCCAAAGCCCCGTTAAGTCAATAGAAGGGCTCCAGCTGGGGTTTAGGTGAAGAACTGAAGGTACAATTTGCACACAATTCCTGTCACTTGGGAATATTTCTGTGTCGTAGGGAAGTGTGCTTGTTAAGGCACTGAACTGATACTGAGAAGCATTCAGCTATTGCAGGATATACTTTCATTGAGTTACTTGTTGCTGTCCAATAAAGTAAAATATAGGAAACCCTTTAGTGTTTCATCAAATTCTTGCTCATTTCAAAGAGGAGCAATATTTCTGTGTCTGTCCCACATATTAAAAACTTTCCCTTGCATATTAAGTTTCATTTTTTTTTGTCATAGGCTCGGCTTCAGATCTTTCTATGACTTTTACTAGGGGCTATTTTTGAAGGATTCAAGTCTGTTTTGCCAGTATAACCTTCAATTTCTAATGAGTGTTATTTCAAAAGAGACTTTTCCACTGGTAGGTAACAGAAAATAAAGTTACCTTGAAATTCAATAAGCATTATTTACTCTGTATCTACTAATAAATCCCATCATACATCCTGCTTTCTAAAATGCTAGAGGTTATGATCTCTCCCTGTTTGGATAAAGAAGTTAAAGAAATATTAAATTATTTCACTTGGGGGAACCAGACTTTTCTTTTTTTATATTTTTCTTTTTTATTTGCATAGCCAGGTAACATTATTACTACCACCAATTTTAAGAAAGCTTTTTTTTTAAAGTACTGTATTTATTCTTCCTTTTCAAACATTCTCCTTCCAGTATTATGGTGATAATATATATCCTATTTTCATCATAACATATACATGTTTCATGCACTCTTCCCTTCCTATTTCTTCAAGGCCCAGTGCAAACCTAATTACAATTTTTTGCAAAGGCTTTCCTTGAACATTAATAGATTTTAGATAAGGGATAAAGTATGCCATAAATTCACATACATAAGCACTGCATGTGTATGTATGCCTGTATAAATCATTTGCAAACCATGTTAGATTTTTTGGTAAATGGTTTTTTTAAACAATTCATATACAAAGACGTTCACACCAAGAAGCTTTTTAAAATCAATAGTAGATATAAATCTCTATCTGTAATTCCAGTGATGCAAATGCATTGCTATCATCCATACTGTTTTTTGGTTGTTGTTTTTTGTTTTTTTTTTTTGTTACAACACACCTCCTGTGTTGTATTTTTAACTTCCAAATATGTTATATTAATTGCCCTGCAATACCTGGGAGACAACTGAAATTAAATGAGCACATGAACTTCTGTGGTATTAAGTGTGTCTCCCCTTGATCTACAGGGATCCTTTTATTGCTGCTTTACTGGTAAAAAATACATAAGCAGCTTCATCAGTTTAAGGAGTTTTATTTCATTTTTAAATCCTGCAAATTGAGTATCTTTGGAGAGCTTCTGAAAATGTGTTTGAAGAAATAATTAACAGACTGTTATAAACGATAATAACCAGTATTTCCTAATTTATTTTCTGTTTATTAATGTAGCTTGAACAAATTTTATTTTCTTAAAAATAGAAAAAATCTGTTTCAGCCCAAAGTTTCTTCCTCCCCCTTACATCACCAGTTAGATATTAAATATAAAATGCACATTAAAATGTAAACATCACCACACTGAACCTTTCTCTTTTGATCATTTCGAATTTGACTATTAATACTTTAATTTTCCTTACTCTGTGTGTGTGTGTGTATGAGTGCATGTGTGTGCCTCTGATCTGGCTTATACACTGTACTAAATTGTTCAGTAAATACTCTGCAGCAGGATAAGGTCTAACTGGAAGAAAATTGTTGTGAGTTACAGGAAATTAAAAAATTCCTGCAATACCAACCCACTACTCAAAGTCAATCTGTGGTATCCCACAATCCACTCGGCTCTGAAGTCAAGCCAGAATGATTTTTGAAGAGTAATTTCAAGCCTTATAAAGGGTCACATCATGTATTAAAGCCATATTTGCTTCTGTGTTTTGTAAATTTTGAACTCATTACTAAACCTTTGTCTCTCATGCTGTACATCTGGCTCTGAACTCTCCTTCATCAATCTGATCCTTAAAACTCCAACAAAAAAAAAAAAAAAAAAAGCAACACATTTTGCATGTGAAAAAGTGGTAAAACATAAATAGTTACAATCTCAAGGTGCCAGCATTTAAGGAAGGCTTTAAGAAGCTCATCTCTTTTTTTGGTACTTTAGATAGCAAAATCTCAAGCAAGAAGTTGCTCAAAACTTCTGTTTTCTGACTACCTCTGGGAAGTGCTGAGTGCCCTAAACTCCTGTTGACTTCACAAGAGATTAAGAGAGCTCAGCACCTCCCAGTATGAATCCCACTGAGATGTATCTATATCTATACACATACAACTATATGTATATGTAAAATGAACTGCTAACAAATAGTGGATTGCCTACTCTTTTTCTTGGCCAAGCTCTTTGTGGAAGGATCAGACCCAAAGTTAGAGGTAGAACCATATGCAATTTATGATAAGCAAAACGTGTCTATAAACAAAATACAATTGGAAATCTGGGAATCATTTATGCAGAAAGTGCTGGCAAAGTGCAGGCATATGTGTACAAAACAGAGCAGCACCTCTACAGATTTCAACAGTTCCATTTCTAAGGTTTCTACACTAAGCCTTTATCAAAACCTGGGGCAGAGAAACAACGCACTGTTAAAGACAAGAAATGGGGTGGGACTGCACATCTTCAAACCCAACAAACATGTATGCACAAGTTGGGCTTTGATTCTTCTAAGCTCTCTTCTCCTGAAGGACACCATCAGTGATCTGCTCTCACTCAAGGCTTCCCACAGTATTTCATTGTGTGCCTACATCACATTTACATTGGCTGCTTTAAATTCCTCCCGTTTTCCCTGAATATTTTCTTCTTATCCTGATAATAGTCCTGGGGTGAATCAGCTAAAAGAATCTGCAACAATCTAAACAGGGATTCAAGGAAAATATCCAGTAAAGTGATTGCAAAATTAGGATGAGAAGCAGCCTGGGCAGGGTTGCAGCCTGCAGCAGCACACATGATGGACCACATGGGGAAAACTCCCCATCGTGTGGCTTTCAGTGTCTCTGTCTCAGGGATGGCCCAGCCAGGTCTGACATGAGCAGGAAGCAAGAAGAATGTGTTTTGGCCTTGCTTTCTGCCCCATGGAGCACGTTGTTGAGGTCAGAGCTGGCCAGGTAGTCAGCTGAGGAGTGTCCACTCCTGGTATGAGGCCAGGCAGACTTTGCTGAGCTGCCAGGGTGCTGCCAGGCCAGCTGCACAGACACCAGCTGGGGCTGGGTGAGGCTCTGCTGACTCTCCAGCACGTCTGTGTGCACCAGGCCTCATCCACACATCTATTCCCCAGACCTCTGCTGTCCTTTCTCAGGCTTCAGGCTCCAAGGGACCAGGGAGGCTTGGCCCAGTGAGCACACAGAATCTACAAGTCCCCCTGCACTGAAGAGGTTTGAGTTTCAGCATTCAGTGTGAAGACAAACATCTCATCTCTACAACCACTGGGCAGCAGGAGCAGTCTTAGGCATCACTCTTGGTTCCAGAGCAGTGTTATGTAGAGTGCACAGATTGCAGCACCACCAAATTCTGGTTCTCTCCACAGCCAGTGAAAAGCAGCCTTGATGCCTTTTTTAGCAGCTTGAATAGTAATCTTAAATAAAACCTGGATTTACCACCTGTAAAACTGGGACAATACTACTCATTAGGGTAAGTAGTGTTCTGCAGGTGTGGGGAGAAGAAGTATTTTGAGAAAGATTGTGGGGATTATCTCATACTATTACGATGAGGCAAATTTTAATGACAGAAACTCAGAGAACTGAGACTAAAGCAGAACTGGACAAAATTAAGGGATTACGGAGGCTGCAGAGAAATTCTATTGCAACTAGTGAGATACAAACTTTGCTTTCAGACAAAAGAGAATCAAAATCTTGTGTCTGATAACACAAGGCAGGTGGGTGATATGTGTGATCTCCATGAGTCACTGGCCATCTGAGGTGGGAAAGAGTGCAATATTAACAAGTATTCTACCTGAATAATGAATCAAATACAAGGGACTAGAAGTGAAAGAATATATGGTAAAAACACATAGATGAAATATATTTCAAAGAACACTGAAATTGTGATACAACACTTAGTAAAATATGTGGAGGAAAATCTGTAGAAGATGATAAGAAAAGCAAAAGCTTATTTTATTTTTGTTTCAAGAAAATTATATTGTATAGAAGATAGCATGTTGAGGTTATTGCACATAAAGGCTTAAACATATTACTTGCTGATCTACATTTCTTAGTATAGACATGGGCTCAAAGGATGTTGCATAGCGTCTGTCTCTACCTGCGCTTATCAGAGCAGTTCTGCTTCTAGTGCAACAGAATCTTCTAAGCCCAATACAAAGTAGATTAAATTACATAAACCAGCTAATGCAGCTCTGCCTCTGACACAATTATACATGTAGTTGTTATAAAATTGTGTTGATAAATTTATTTTGAACTGTAAAACTCACATTTGGGGGCTTGGTTTGAGGTAAGGTGCATCAGAACCAAAATAAGAAGAAAGAGGAATTCCTGGAAGTTCAGTGTGTCTGATTTAGAAATGCTTTCAGGAAAAAGATCTCTCCTTGGTGGCCAATAGAGGGAAGTTCTGCAGATTCCCTCTGGATCAGATTGGATGTAGGAGCAGATTCCTACATCAGAACAGGCATCATTCCACTCTGATCATTACAGCCCTTGTGCACTCCCTGTTAATTCGGTGGCAGACCAGGTGACTACACTCACACACAGCTTCCAGGTCCTTTAGAATAACTGTAGAATCTCTGTTTTAACAAATGAAGCATCCCAGTGAAGCTGGTCCTTTCAGAAATCAAATGGCTGGGAACATTGTAAAGGTACCTTGAAGAAACAGTCAGTTTGGATTAAAAATCAGACCTTCATCCTGCTCTACACAGGAAAATAAGGTTCTCCAAATGACCTGCCAATTACACATCTATTTCTGTACATATCTCCTTGTCCTTCACCTTTTCTGAAAAGCAGGGAAACAGAAGGTGAAAAAATATGATTATTATACCCTCTTTGTACATTGAACATCTATTCAGGAGACAGTAATTGCTAACTCACAGAAGCAGTTTGAGGATATTTTGTAGTGGCACCAAATACTTACTTATTGCAGAGATGGGGGATGAACGAAACCCAAATTAAATTGACAGAAAGAAACTCAGCTCATTTAAATATTTGCACAACTAATTCAGATGTGATTTCTTTCTATGAATATAGGGTGCAAAAAGAAAAGCAAAAATTATCATGGAAAAAAATGGCAGTGACAGCTCTACCATAACTGTGGTTAGGATTATTTCCATCATAAATCCAGTTTTCCCCTCCCACTGCTACAAATTACAATAAAATATCTTCAGCTTCAGATATGGCATATATATGGCTGGTGGCCAGGAAATTGTTTGGGCAAATTTTAGATTGTATGTCAGACACCAAGTATTTTTTTTTTTTTTTGAAAATGAGTCACAGTTTGTCTATTTCTATTCTCACTATTTAGTCACACCATAAATAGCTGCTGTACCATGGGGCTGATCCAGAAAACATAAAAATATATTCCTGCACCTAAGATCTAACCTGAGATGTGAAAAGCTTTTCATCACATTTTAAAATTCCTCTTATGACATATTCAGAAATATGAGATTGGTTAATGTATAAATCTTTAAGATTTACAGCCAATGGGAATTTTGCCATGCTGGTGAGGTGCATGAAAATCAATTTTATCATAAATGCCAGTCTGTAGATCAGTGCTATCAGCACCACACATGTCTGTCATGGGGCTGAATGAGTGGGGACTGTCTTTGGAACACCGTTTGAAAGAGTGTGAATACCACTGAAAAGGCAGTTTGGTTTTCTTCTGGGCCATGTACATAGAAATTCTTGCCTTTCTCAGATATTTAGTGGCAGCTTATTGAATTATATTAATTGACAACCTTCATGCACAGGGAAAGAGGGACCTCCAGCAAATTCCAGTGGATATTTTGGATAGGGGCAACTGAGAGGCCAGAACTGGATACAGCTCCAGAAATCCTGTGCAGGATTGACAGTCCTGAAGGACATTTAAGGTTTCCAGATTTTCATTCTACATTAAATGTGTTTCCTCTTTCTTATGAGACTAAACTCTAGAGAGAAGTAGATTTATATAAATCCTATCTCTGCCACATTTTAAGAAACTATGTGTTACAACTTTTTTCTTTAAAGGAATTCCTCTTTTTAGTAGGCCTGTGGGTCAATGTGTAATCCAACGTACTTTAGCATGACCAGGGAGAAGTATTCATGACCAAAGTTAAAGTTTTCTTCATAATGGAACATCTGATTGTCATCATGTGGAATTTGGGCATCACTACAGTGACTGACATATTTGTGGTACTGCTCCTCCAGGAATTTGATTCCCATCAATATAAGATCAGGTTCATCTGATGTTTTGAATCCTGCCATTGGTTTTACCATAACCAAGTTGCTTTTGATAATCCATTAAACAGTTTCTGGATAGTATTCAATGAGAAAATATCTTTTTATAAAGCTAATGAAAATCACTAGCCTGATATAAAGAGGTGCAATTATGAAGTCCACCTTGGAATAGCTTAATATCTCTCATTTCATCCCGGTAACATCACAATGCAGCCATAATTTAAATAGGAGCCATCCTTTTAAAAGATTATGACTGAATGTTTTACGTTAGCTATAAGTTTTGGTAATACCTTAAGGATGTCCAAAATGCAAACTGATACTTAATACAAAAGTACCAGGCTTCCAAAGAATCATTGAAAGTTCATTCAAATAAAGAGCCAGGAAATTTGTATATAAGGAAAATGATGACATTTCTATGTGAAATGTGAAGACACAAAACTGGTCAACCTCCGATTTTGAAAAGCCATTAGAAAAATTCTCTGCTTCTATTTTACTGAAGATAATATAGTTCTAGTCTAGCCTGGAAGTCTGTACTATGAGGCAAGTTTGACAGCCCATAAAGATGTTTTCTGTTTCATTTGTCTTTTTTAAATAGCCATTTGTAGTAACTTAATACTCAGCTCCACTGAAATCATGAGCGACATGTTTTGAAGCCAAATCCTGCAAATTAGTTCAGTTGAAGGTGAGTTTGATCACAATTCCCATTTACTTCAGACAGGCAGGAATTCATTCTCAGGAATGAGACTTAGTAAAATCTCATTCTCACCACTAGAATGAAAGATGATGGGAACGTATGCTGAGATCCAAATTCCAAAAATCTTCATTCTTTCAGATTTTGGGTGCATGGAATTTACATAATCCAATATTTGAAGCCAAATAGTCACATTTGCAAGCAGCACATCACACTAGCATCTATACTAATAAATGGAGTGGTCATCTCCTCCTGCTTCCTGATGACTTTTTCTGGTTCTTTCACCAGCCTTGCCACACTAACTGTGATACGAAGCATTTGAATAGAGCCCAATGAGTCTGCTCTCCCCTGCATACCAATAACGACAGAATAAACTGGGTTTTCTGAAGCTTTGCTTCATTGTTCAAGGTAAGGAAGCAGGGATAGGGACATCTAAAAAAATTTTTTATGCTAAAGTCTTCTTGTGAAATAATTAATTTGAAAAAGGGAAACCTATTGAAACATCTTCCAAAATGACAGTTCAGAAGTTTTTTGTGTCTGAAACCACTTTTAATTACACAATTTCCTTCACTTTGATTGAAAAATAAGTGTTGAAATTCAGTATGAAAAACCTCATGTGCTTCCAGAGTAATTGTGTCCCATCTGGCCAAGAGAAATACTTTTATCCTTCAAGAGTTTGTTTTCTCAATTTCTCAGAATTTCAGAAAAAAAAATACTCAGAATATCCTTTTATTTACACAGTTTTTAAACAATGATTTGGCTTGTTTGTTTTGGAGTTACCAGCAAGCCAAGAAAACAGTCTCATTCTTGATGATCTCCCTACTGTTAGGAGGCAGCACGAGAGGGAAACTCTTGTTGTGCAATGTGAGGAGATGGGAAATCAAGGAGAAAGGCTAAGAAATAAAAGGCAAAGGGTTGCAATCTAGAGAGAGGAAGGAGTGAAGATACAAGAAACAAAGAGAGAAAGATTATCTCTTTCATGGGGACCTCTGCCTCTTGCTGACCTGGTTGGGTGCATCCAAGGAACCCCGCAGTGTGGAGGATAATGAAAGGAGCCCAGAGCCCAAGAGTAAACAGTAGTGCAAAGCCCCCAGCCACAATTATAACTGACAGCACATAGTTTTTAAACAGAGGTCTAGAGAATAGAGAGATGTTCAGTTTCTTGGCCAGGCAAAATTCTGTGGAAAGCAGATTTTGTTGGGGGCAGAAGGGATAGAGAAATTAAAGAGACATCATTCAACTAGATCTAGCTTTCTGTCAAAAACAATTTGGCTTGCTGCCAAATCTTCAGTCAATCTTGTTTGAGGCTGGTTCCTTAAACTTGAAACTATGAACGTTTTTTAGATCTTTGCATTCCCTTCTCGCTTTTTAATATGACGTTCAGTTAAACCCCAATTTATCTAAATTATATGTGTACTCTTAGAGTAAGTAGGAAGAGGTGGTTTTAACTTTAAGTTAGAGCTGGAGTTTAATATGAAAGGAGGTAGAGTTCATGAATGGGTTACATCAGTTATAAGGGGCAAAAACAAGTATGCTGACAGATTGTATATATGCCTATATTTGGATAAGATCACAGAATAAAATTACTGTTGAATAAATCATCAATAAATATATAAATGCTAGTTTCCTCCTTATGTGGTTTTTCAGCCTATCAGCATTGTTTTTATTTGCACAGAAATATCTTCCACCTGTACACTTAAAGAGAATTAAGCTGCCAGACAAAGCTTCCTCTGTTCCCAAATTTTAGATGCAAGTGCACAGTGCAACAAGTTAGCACAGACCTATTTGATGGGGCAGAAATCTTTATTTCAAAGCTGGTGTGTTCACCTTCCAAATGACACTTCCTAGTTCCTCTCCCAACAGAACCAAGTGGTCTCCTTATGTGTGCATTCTCCAGGACGTTGTCAGCTGGATCACAGCCATTTTTTCTGAAAGCTGGGAAGCAGACAAGATGATGACGTTTTTAATTGCAGCCTCCAGAAGGAAGTCTCCTTGTCTAATAGATTTACAACCCTACACCCAGTGAATGTTACGTGCAGTTTTGGTCGCCACAACATAAGATATTAAGTTATTAGAGAGTGTCCAAAGGAAGGTAACAAAGGTGGTGAAGGGCCTTGAGGGGAAGCTGTATGAGAACCAGCTGAGGGCACTTGGTCTGTTCAGCCCAGAGAAGAGTCCCTTCCAACTCAACATGTTCTGTGATTCTGTGATCCATCTATCTAGAGCTCTGCACTGGTTTTGGACCTCCTTGCTGTCTGAGTGCTCGTAGAGGATGCCACAGGTGCTCATCAAGAGCTGTTGGCCTTAACCAAGCCTCTGCAAAGCCACATCTTTCCATACGAAGAGAATTAGGAGTGGGCTTTGACTTCCAGCCCCAGTTCAGAGTTTTTTTTAGGGAGGGTGCAGAGAGCATTAAAGATGTTGCTCACCTCCATGCCAATGACTTTGAGTGGTAGGAGATCCCTCTTGAAAGCCAATATCTCTTCTCAACACAAACAAGAGATGTGAGCTGCACAAATGCGAACATGGATTTATAGCCTCACAGCTGTGGGGATCTGAGCAGCTATTTTTGTCTGCATTGCAAGTGGGGTAAACTGCTGCAAGACACAGGAAGGTTTTTATTTGGAACTGACTGATTCAGCCATCTCAGGTAGAAATGTGTTGGTAGTTGTTCCTAGCTCTCCAGTCCACCTCTTCAGATTCATAATATAGCACAGAAAGGCCAAAGTTTAATCTGTGCTTGCCTTCTCTTCCACGCTACCTCATACCCCCAGGCCAACTCTTCCCCATGAGAATCTCCCTTTAGTGGTGTAGACTCAAATGCTAAAATTCTTTTGTGGAATCACCCAAATGCATTTGCCTTGCAGTGTGAACTCTGCTCTTTGAGCACACAAAACCATTTCTCAGCCTGCTGCCTGTGCTCTGTAGCAGGTGGATTTTTCACAGATTTTTATCATGGCAGGACAACAGGTATATTTCACAACTTTCTGTTGAAGAATTTCATCCACTACAAGACATAACATCCTGGCACTAGGCAAAACTCCTTCTGGGGAATATTTCATTGGATGCACATGAAAAGGCATCAAGAGAGTAAACACCAATTAAGGAAAAGGCTAAGAACACTGTTAACCCCTAAGGTTCCAAGTAATCATCACCAAAGTGTGTTTATTCAACCGTGGAATTTGTGTACAACCACAGGGGATATAAAATGGAATTGAAATATGAGAAAGGGCTTGACTATGACTCCAACATAACAAGACAGAGCTACTTTGATTCATTCCAGCAAAGATATTGGTGCCCTGTGATTCACACTGTGTAGCAGCATTTCAGTGCATGACACCGCTGTATGTCTTTCTAGGATTTTCTTTGCCTTTTTAAATTAACTCACACAACTCTGTGTGCTGAACCAGCTCACAGAACAATGGCACATCTTCAGAAAAAAAAGGCTTTCTGAAGAGAAATGTGGAGCTGGTAAGCTACCCCTGCAAAGATGGGCAACTGAGAACCCACAGGGAATCCTCTAATCCTCTATCAGCAGTCAGAATGTCCTGGGAGAGTGCACAGATTGAGGAATTGAACAGTAAGGACAAAATGCGAATGTGCACAGTGTCTATTCTCTGTGGCAGTGCCAGCTATGGGGAGGACATCTCTCATAGGAGAGAAAGCATCTTCCAAGCAGAGACAAGTAAGCAAATGCCATCACTGTCTTGATAGTGACATCCTAGATCCTCTCTCCCTTCAGCTGATAAGACTTCAGTGCTGGGATCAACACCATTCTACCTCTGCCTGATAAATAGGAAAAGGAAGAGTGGATGAGTGCAGGAAATGGGACATGAGTCCCACTCTCCAGGTCTTCACCTGGGAGGTATCCATGCAGAGCCCAGCAGAACCCTACAGATAGCTAAAAATGAAAACAGGACCTTCGGGGAAGGATAATGAAGAACACAGAAAGCTTCTAATATCCGTCGCACAACAGCACCAAGTTCTTGTTGCTCTACCTCCATAAGTGGTGTAGGCTCTGAGAGCAGGACTCCTATCTCAGCAGACTGCACCTCCTTTCCCACAGGAGAGCCTCAGCCCTGTCTGATGCTATTTCTGCAGCAACCATTCTGTCCTTTCCTCAGCCATTCCCTGGGAAAGGGGCAGGCCAAGAGGTGGGCACTGCTGGGGCTGCTGGAGCCCAGAGCTGCAGAGTGGGTTGGCTGTTTGCTGCCTGCCCCATCTCACCCATCAGGGGTGATAAGAGAGGATAGACACTGTCAGTCTGGACATGTCAGTCTGTCTCATGCCAGCATCCCTGCACAGCTCTCAGATCAGGTGTCTGCCAGCCCTGAGCTCTAGCAGAGGACAGGGACAGTCTGTAAACAACCCAGGGCTGTAAACAAGCGTGAGCGTTTGCGCAGCATCAGAATATGGGCACGCTTGTTGATTTTGGTTTTGTTGATTTAGTTTTTACACCATTGCACCACTCAATTTGAAGCTTCTGAATTTTTTAATGGCTACTGTTGACTCAAAAGTTTTGTCTAACTTCTATGTCTGACAAAGTGTTGATGTCTACACTTTGCCGGTGTCTATTTTTTCTATTTTATTCTATTAGAAGTTTGTAATGAAAAGTTGAAAACAAAAACTCCATGGAAGCACACTGCCCAACCATGGAAACGCATTTCTCAACCCAAAGAAAAATATGGTATGTGGAAATTTTAGAGTAATACTTCCCAGGAAATCTTGGGGTTTAGACTTACTTATGCAATATTGGGAAACATTAATTATTACAGGTTTGCTCTGAATACAATTTTTATCCAAAATCATTAACCTTTATTTCTGTCTATACAGTATTTTCTTACAGAATGCTTTATGACATGTTTTTTGAAAATGCACTGGGATACCAAAATGTGATCCATTAATTATTTAAATATTCTGTTTTCAAGAAAAAAACTCTTGCTTCTAGTTTCTTTTTCTCTGCATAATCGATTACATGAATGCAAGCTCAACTCGATCTCACGGAAAACAATACATTACATAAATGTAAATAAATAAATAACTATGGTGACCAACTGCCACATCTACTCATTGACTTCTGTAGGGATCTTTCATTTGATCCAGAGACAGGCAAGATGAATCATTCCAGCAGTCTGTGGGCTGCAAAGTGTTAACCACTGACATCACTGCCAACAGCTGAGGACTGCTCTTAGCAGAATCAGCTGCTCTAAAATTGGTGTGCTTAAAAGCCAGTTTACAGGCTGCCCTGTAGCTTTTGGGAAAGGTGGAAGGGGGAAAGAAATAAAAGGGTTTATAGTGTTTCAGTTGTCTTTGATCCTGTGGTTTAGGGTGTGTTTGCTAAAGAAATCAATTTCTTTTGATTTAAAACAAAAAGTAGGGTTAAACTCATGCCTGATGTAACTCTCATGGAGTTACACCAGTGATTAATATTTTAGGGGAGTGACATGAGCTATTTTAAGTGCTGTGCTTTCTTTCAAGCACCTTTGAATTTATATATGAAATTCTAGAGTGGCATAAACCAAACAATATAAGGAGTTGTAAATACAGTCCGTGAAAACAGCATAAGAATCTAGTAACACAAAAAAAGGTGTTCTAGTCAGGAATGGATCTCATTGGGTTCAGGATACCAACATATCACCAACACTGAGAAAGTCTTTTTCATAAAGATAACAGGAAAAAAATTAGAAAAGGCATAGTAAAGGCACAGATGATGGGATGCCATGTTTATGACTCTGGAAAACATCCAGAACTTAAGCTGAGGAGCATATTGAGTGGGGTTTTTTCTGTAGATGGATTCCTGTGAAGTGTAACTTATACCTCTGCTGGTTTGTGTGCAATGGGTTTCAACAGGGACTCTGGAAAGAGCATGAGATTATTTCCTGGATTCAAAGCAGATTTCCAGTGTTAGAGGTGGCTAAATGAAACATGGGAGAAGCACTCCTAAACTGGATGCTGTCCTGGTATTAAGGAAATACCTTTTAAACAGTTCACCTTTTTCCAGTACTAACATTTTACTCCTCCAATATTCATCTTTTACTTAGTGAATCATGCCTTAGGGGCTATTGCTGCTTTCACAAAGCATTTTATTCCATTTCCATGAGGTTTAAAAGAAGCTGCTATAGGCTGTGTGATGCAAAGCACCTAAAAGGATGTTGAAAAACCAAATCACACCTTTTCTTATCACTTTACTGTATCAAATTAGACAGCTGAAAATACTCCTCTTTCCATGAGTATTAAAGATAGGGTGTTTGGTGTTCTGATGGTATAAGTTTTTAGAAATGCAATTTTGTAAAATACATATAATTAGAACCAGCAGCATTCTTTTGGAAGAGAAATAGGTCTGGGTAGAGTTCTTTAGAAAAATCAATCTGCATTCACCAGCAATTCCAAAGAATTTTTTTATTCTGTCAACTTTTTCAAGCAATAAATCATCGTTACTTTATATTACTTTACATAGAGATAACTTAAACTCTGGCTGATCGACAACTTTCTTATTCAGCCTTTGACATCAATTATCTATTATCTATTCTTCTGTCAATATCTACTGTCTAAATCTCATGCAAAAGAATTACACCTTTAGAGAGGAAAAAGTGCCTTTACTACACTATCCAACATTTGAATGACTACATTTATTCAGTGTTCAATAGGACTGGGCAAATAATTTAATCAGCACAAAGCCACCCCAAATTTGTTGGAGTTAATGAGTTTTTTCAAGTCAAAACTTGAATGTCTTTACTATTCTCTTGGGAAGCCTGGACAGGAAGGTCTCTGACATGAATCTTGCCATCTCTCCCTGGGCTGATTTGCAGGGGAAGGAAATCACTGGGTTATGATCCTGTGCCTTGCAAATGCCTGGCTGCTGTTGCAGCCCCTTGGAAGCACAGCCAGCTGGATAGGCAAGCTTGGGGCTACTGTAATTTAGGCCAGTAGTTTGTGTGGTGAAATGTTTGCAAAGAACCACACACTATGGCATTAAGTCTTTTCAGGGAAGAGAAGCACCAAAGTGTTTAAGCTCTCGTGGACACAGGATGGGTTGGGCAAAGGGGAAGATGAGGATAAAAAGCCCCCTGCCAAGGCTGTTCATGGCTCTCCCCAGGCACAGCCTGGGATGTTCAGAGACACCTCTCAGCCTTCCCAGGCTTAGGGCAACTCTCACAAATGCTCTCCTGTCCTGGGTACCTGGTGTGCACCAGAGGTTTGTTCTGCTCTTTGTCTGGGTTTGCAGAGCATTGGAAACACTGTTAGAACAGCCAGAGTGAATTGCCACACAGCGGGATGGGGTTCCACAAAACACCTGAGAAAAACCACTCCACTAATGGAAAAGCACATGCATTGATACTTGTGGGACAGGCTGAAGGGACACCATTGGGAGTAGCTCAGGTCTATTGAGCATATAATATGCAAGTAAGAGGATCAACTAATTGCACATCTTCCTAACCTTCCAAACAGCTTTCCAGCCTCTGTACATTAATAATGCTACACAGCAAAAGAGGACACACATTTAGGGTGAAGGCTGATAGTCAAATTTTCTGACACCTTTTTTTCTGAAAGACTTTTATTTTAAAAATTAATGATTTTTTAAAATTGAAATATTGAATTTATATCAATGGTTTTATTCCATATTCCTTAAAAACCCACAAACCTAGCTGTTTCAGGTGCTCAGCATCAGGTTTACCTTTTTCAGGAAAACAAAAATGTGCCAGCAAATTCTCAGTTAAAGCAGCCACCACCCCTCATGGCTTTTTTTTTAAACTAGACGCTAGCCCAGGTCAGAGTGTCCCAGCTTTGTCATTGTGTGTTTTAAAGCACACTTCAATCATAATTTTCTCTAGTGTCAATGTTTCCACTTTATTTTCCAGCATTGTTATTTGAACACAGTGACGTTCTTCCATAAATCTAGGACAGGACTTGGCAACTTGGATTTTGCACTAATGTCTTCAAAAATAATGAAGGAAAAGGTGAAAAAAAGAAAACCGCAGGCACACACTATAAAAAATGTTGAAGTAGGATATATTAGGATCTTTTGGCAGTCATTTAAAGAAGGGTCACTGTGATTCGCTTGTCTTCTTTAAAGTTATTTTAGCTCCCACCAAGAACATCCACATGCCTCTCCTGGAGAGTAGGAGCTCCACTCTGCATGACACTGATGTAATCTCTGCATTTCTCAAGATGCTACTGAACATTAATGCTAACAAAGGTCCTTGGGAATCCATTCCCCATGGCATGGATACACATCTGCTGTCAACACTCATTTCACAAGGACCACAGCAAGTTTTCACTGCTAGTCAGCTTCACAGTCAGACCATGTTGTAATCGACTTCTTAAATTAGTCTGTTCTCTGTGTATTTTACATATTTCTATGAAGAGAAAGTACAAATATTTTTAGGAAGGAACTTTCTTTGTCTGCATCATTTATGAGCCACTGCTCTGGCCTTTACTGAGTCCTTCAGGTGCTAACTAAAGAAGATATTAAGAGATGGTGGGTAAAGTTCAAATATTATCAAAATTCTGGCAAGAAATTCCCTTCACAATACTTGCCAGAGTTTTGGAATTGACTTCCCTCCAGCCTTTACAATGCCTTGACTTTGAGACAAGAAACCCCAGTAATTGCTGTGCAAATATCCAGGTTGATGTTCTGGCTCCTGAATCTCTTCATGGCAGGTTAGGCCTAAATTTTATGTTGCTGACAAACTTTCCTCAGTCTTCTGGAGACAATTGTTCTACATCTTTGAAGCATTTTTAATATAGGTTTTTACTAAATTTAATACAAAAAATTTACTAATGTGACTGCATTGTGATCTCTGTAATATTTTCTTTGGTAGTACTTTAGGTTTAGTAAACACAATCTGAGCATTTCCAAGCCATGATATGTTAGTTTGTTGTCTTTAGTCATCACATCTCAAAATAGTCAGAAGCGCCAATGCTGGTTTTTACTCCTTGTCGTTACTCAGATAAAAGCTGAGATCCTCAATGAAAATTAGCAGGAGGATGAATTTCATTGAAAACCTGCGAACAGAATACAGACACAAACTCACTCTCCATTGTACCTCAACGTTTGATTCTAAAAAAGTCATGGTAGCCATGAACAGAAGAGTCTGTGGCTGAGACTCAGCTCTGTCCTATTTTCACAACAGCAGTCACATCCTGGAAAAAGCAGCTGAGACCTATAATTCTTTCAGAAAATTCAAAACCCTATCAATTCTAATAGCTGTTAGCAGCTCAGAAATAGCCTTCTGTAATATTTTTTTCAGAACTTTTAGCTTGCATTCATACAAGGGATGTTTGTGTTTCACAAAGACATAGATGCACTCTAAAAGAGAAAGAGCTCCCTTTTGAGGCTTGATGGATGATGACTTTGTTTCTTTCACATTTTTTCTACTAAATCATAACATCCATCATTTTTCTACCTGATCCATTTTTATACCAACATCCAAGTTGAGAAAAGGCAAAAAAATCTCACTCCCTGGATATCAGATTTGTGGTTTGTTTACATGTCAGTTTTCTTCTAATGGATGACAGGAATGAAAAGTCTCCTTGTTCAAAGGCAGATAAATAAAACCCCATCTGCTGTAGACATTGAGAGAGTATATGTATCTATACTCTGTACAGAGCTCTGCCATTAGCTAATAATAGCATTAACAGTTCAGAAGTAAAAAGAAAAAAAGTCTCTAATACTCAGTCTTAGCAGCTGATAATGTAAAATAGGGTGGCATTTGGAAGCATAGGATGATGCCAGTCCCTGGGGAGAGAAAGGTGTTAACTTCTAATAGCTTTTCAGTAATAGCCAAGCATCTGCAGTCCACCATAAAAAAGGGTTTTTAAAAATTAATAGAGCTGAATGTGCTTCACACCGAGGAGAATGCCAGATTAATAAGCGCATTAAGGACCGCTTTGGATTGGAAATAATTATGGAAGATGACAAGGAGCAGAGGTGGCATTGGTGGTGCTTTCAGGAATGCATTTTAAAAAGCAGTTTAAAGAGCCTTCAGATGTTGGTATTATCCTGCGTGACCAAATTAAGAGCAAATGAGAAAAGTTTATCTGGCATTTTGGAGTATTGAAAGGGCTTAGTGTTATAAATTATACAGTATGAGGATAGGCAGTGGTGAGTAAATTCGTGTTAAACATTATTGGCAGTTTAAATAGCAACTGCTTTATACAGAACTAAATATTTTAATTTGGAACTAAATGTGTATTCACTCCCCTTCCAAAAGAGCATGTTTGACTTATTTATTTGCCAGCCCAATCACTAGACAGTTTTTCACTGATGAATTTGTGAACATTGTTTCCAATAGGCTGTTACAAATGTAGAATAATAGAAGTGGGTTGTAGGCTTAGAGTTGATTTAGAGCTCTACTGATGAAAAAGTTGAAAGCCACAATGACACCTTCCTCTTCAACTGTAGGGTAGGCTGTGTGCACTGGGGGCTGTTTCCAAATGGGACTGGTGTTTATCAATATTTCATCCTTTTGTTTCAGCTCCTTTTTTACTGCTTGCTCTTTCAGCCCTTGCAGCAGAGATAACTTCACACCATGGTTCTTGATGCTATTGAAGCAGACCAAACCAGTCTCAGTCTCTTGATGATGATGACACAAACCCAGGCTTCCAGGTTTTAATTCTCTGGCACATCAAGGCCTTTCTGAACACATTATAGCTTTGCAATCCTGTCTGGTGGGTGGTTAATTAAGGCTAGCCATCCCTGAACTACACAGGTGCTCCCAGAGCAATTCTAACAACAACAAAAGTGATATTTCTCCTCTGTGCCATGATCAGTTTCCCTAAATACAAATAGAATAATGAAAAGCTTTTACATGAACACAAAAGTCTGTGAAAACTCCCAAACTGGTTTTAAGACTTTTGTCTCTCAGTCTAAAAGTGTGCTGCTTTTTCCTTTTACCCCAAGCATTTGCAAGAAGTCACAAAAAAGGAACACCATTAATATCCAATTCTCTAATAATTACTTTAGGAAAAAGCAAAACTAATGCTGAAATATCTTTTAGGTGAGTGATACTTGTAAAGAGGCAAACCCCACAATTATAACAGCATCTTCCATTAAACAGTTCTAAGTACTGTATATGCAACATGCTGGAGACTCATTATTTCAAATACAACTTCTCAAAGATTTATTTTTTCTTTTGAAACAATTTCTGACAGCTTTTGATCTTCTAAAGTGAAAAAAATCAAAGAAATCTGTTTCTCTGGCATATTAATAGCAAAGGAATTTCTGGATGCTGCAAAGTAGGAACTGAATATAATAGCATCTCAGTTTTATTCATCTTCAAAGAAAACCAAATATATTTTTGAGACTAAAAAAATAGGATACCCTACAGATTTTGAAGGGATGGGATAAACCTCTTTTCACAAGAAAAGATGACAAGAAATTCATCTTGAAGGACATTCACTTTGCCTCTGTCCATTTAATACATTTACAAGCCAGCTGCCATGAGTTAATCTGGCTTTTACATCTGAAGCAAAATTATTTTATAATTTGGGGCTCATATGCCTAAGGGATTTTTTCTGTTCCGAAATTCTTTGGATATTGTAGATCAACCTGCCAACAGACATGGCACTACCACACACTGTTGTCTGCAATTTATGCTAGGGGTGCATTAAAAATCCTTTTGTAAAAGTTATATATAGGAATCTTAAAATCTTTCATTCATGGCTTCTTCCCTGCAGCTCTTTGCAGGTGTAAAAATGAAATAATAGCAGTAGATTAATTATCACATATGTGTGTTGTGTATGTTTACCTATATAACTACAACAGGACTAATATACAGCCAAACCCTTAAGAAATAAATACTTACAAAAGCACATTTTACAAAGGTTCATAAATTTGGGTAATCCTGCGGAGTTTTTCTTGTAGAGCTGACTGGTGGAAATATTATCTTTGCTTAATACCATGCTGCTATCTGAGCAGGCCCAGGACATTCATCACACACAGAGCCATGAGCTTAGCCATGGCTGCCACGGGGAGTTGCAATTCTGGGGGAATTGTGTTACTTACAGTGCCAGCCTTGTCAGAAGGAGGTCAAAGGGGTATCACAAAGAAGAGCTGCTGGCCACTAAAAATCACTTGAGTATGCAAATTTCCAGAGATAAATTATTAAAAAAAAAAAAAAAAANAAAAAAAAAAAAAAAAAAAAAAAGCGGTAATTTAGACTAAATAGTGAAGGCACAATGCAAAGGAGCTACCAACAGTGATAGGGCTGAAAAACTCTTGCTGTGGGAAGTGCTTAATTACACATCACAGGTGTAATTTTAGCACCTACATGTCATTAGCACCCAAAAATAACAAAATAAGGAGCTATGCACACTAACTGGACAACTTGCAGCCATTCTGACAGCACAGAGGATTTTGTGTGTATTTACCAATTGAATGGCATCTATTCTGTTGGTTAGTAGAGGCAATTAATGGATGGCATAAATACCACTTTTCCAAACTTGCTTGTTTTTGCAAAATAAAAGTTGTGATTTTATCTTAAATAACAGAAAGAAACGAACCTTGAATAAAAATTCTTAGCTGGCATAAATTGCTGTCATTTATTTATCTATGGCAAGTTATGCCAGGTGAGATTCAAAGGACTCCAGAGAGGGCACTGCCCCAGCATGATTAGGCATTAAGTCACAGTAGAGGCTATCAGAGTAAAATTATGAAATTTAAAGGCCATGTTTTAAGAAAAAATAAAGAAAACCTGGCATTTTAAAAATCACATTTAGGGGGAAACATACCCCAACAAAAAAATGTTTGACTCTGCTGGAAATAATTTCTAAATTCATACATAACGCTACTAGTTAAGATTTCTCATGCCTTGTTTTTCCCCAGAAAGTATTTTTCTAAACATCTGTTAAAAAAAATAATAAAATATATTATGAAAAACACCTATATCACACTATAGCAATTAAAGCAGCCACTCTGTAATTCTATAATACCTCCTTGTTGTGTTTCTCTACAGAAGGAAATACAACTTACAAACCACAAAGCACATGGGATCATGTACGAACATTGTTACCTTCGATGCAAAGATCTGAGCACTGGAATTTATACTGAAAAATTAAAGAAAAAGTATAGAAATTCATGTGAGAATATATATTAGCAACAGTTTTTGTAGAAAACATCTGAATTTCCATGAATCACACAGATTGATTAAAATAACTAGAGTGTCAGGTCTTGACCTAGGTGCAGATATTTTGAAATATTCTAAGTCTTTGTCATGCAGCTGCAGAAGATATTTAAATTTTCCTCTGAGTTTAGAGTTGGGATTTCTATTTGGAGCTCCTTCTGATTTCACCACAAATTCTCTCTCCATGTAGGATGAGTAACAGGCATTCCTAAATAAATTAGTTTCTTGAAAGTTCACGCAGCCCTAAAGATATAAAATGCTTTCCAAGGACTTGACGTAAAAAGAAGAAATAGGAACAGAAAAATGAAATCTATTCTACCAAGAAACTCCAACAAGATTTTTGGTAGATTGCTGAAAAACAAACTATTGACTCATTTCCCTTCATTTTCTAATTCATGTGGAAGAACTATTCTCTGCGCTGACACAACTTATTAATTGGAATTCTATGATTAGAAAAATGTGACAGTCAAGAACCCCTACAAGTGAACAAGGCTTTAAAAATCCAGTAATTTTTTATGAAGTCTAGAGAGTCTCATTATGATGTCTGTCCTTCATAAAAAGCCAGGAAATTTGGAGATTTATGGACTATTATAACTCGCCCCAGACCAGGAAAAAATGGCAAATAACCCACTTTGAAATGGAATAAGTCAATAGCTGTATCCATGAAATCTGATGGTGAACCAGCAAAATTTTACAAAATACAGAATACAGTCAACAAAATTTCATATAATTATTTGTAAATGCTAATACAGAGAACCTGGTTTTCTTGACTACCTTGAACCTAATATGTTTGTAAATTCCTTGGAGCAGGACTGGCAGCTCCTTTGTCTTTGAACAAGGCCTGACATGATTTTTTGTTTGGTTTGCAGTCATGACCACAATGTTAACAAAGAAAAAATTCAACATTTATATATATATATATATATATATATATATAATGTACGCAATAAATATTTACATAATTATATAATAATTATAAACATATTATTTCATCAAAGTATTGGCAGAAATGGAATTCAAGATACACATCCTAATGAAAAATAAACATCTCCATATTTCCCATGTGTTTGAATGTAAGATGCATGCTTGGCTGAAGGAGAAATAAGGGGGCAGTAACAGTTTTTAATGAATTTTTCATCACTGATCAGAAANTATTATTATTATTATTATTATTATTATTATTATTAGTGGTGGGTAATTATGTTATTGTTGTAATTTTATTTCAAATACTAAACTATTCTTATCTCAACCCATGAATTTTCTCATTTTACTGGTCAGTGGAAATGAAATCTCTGGAATTTCTTGCCCACAGCAAGCCCAGAAGCAGATTTCATGTTGTGTGAATGCAGTATGGGAAGAAACCATGCAGGTTCCACATAAGTATTCCTGTGCTTACCACTAGGAAAATCTTCAATCAGGTCTCCACAAGCTCCCTGCTAACAGAGGAGCTGTCAGGAAATTTCAGGGAGGAAAGGAACTTGGTCTGGAATGGGAACCATGAGAGGGATTGGTAGATCAGAACCTGCAGAGATGTCCTCTAACATTTCTCCATTCTTCACAACCAGCTCCTTCATCCCTGCTAAAAAGGATCCAACCTCCTGCCAAGAGGGCTGAGAATGGTGACCAAGAAATAAACTTCCCGTGGAGAAAGCTCAGGATGGAGACTACAAGAGACTCCACATCCAACAGAACCCTGTGACACTGCCAAGCTCCTGAGCTTCTAACAAGGCTTTTCCCAAAAGTTTCCAGATATTTCCAAAAGCTGCATCAAATTCTCAGCAGGGTGGAAAGGCAAACAAAGCAAGGCCAGATGATGCATTTTGAGCTTCTTGCCTCTGTTGCTATCCTCTCACTTCCAGATGCATATGGAGTATCTGGGTGTTTATAGCATTTAAATTCTGTTAATTCTGTTCATTCATGCTGTTTTCTGGCTGGCATCAATGGGGCATGGGGAGGAACAGGATATTCCCTCAGCACTGGTGTTGTATTTGCCACTGCTAAAATTTTGCAGCAATATTATCATTTTTCCACCAGTTATATGTTTCCTCTTCCAGACCAGCTGCTATTTCAGGCATGGCACTGGGTCTGTAACTTTAGACAGATAATGTGAAGCCTGAGCTCAAACACAGTTGCAAAGCAAAATAAAAGCATTTGTATCACTCAGAAATAATAAATTGCCACACATAATAAATATAGGCAGATGATGTCTGTATAACTTGCTGTCCCAGAAGGAAGATTAAAAAAAACCTGTACCAGGCCTGAAAAAGAGATACAACACAAGTTCAGGCAAAAATCAATTCAGATTAGGTACTGTCTTGTGTTACAAACTCTTCCTATAATCTGATGATCATCTTTACTAGTTTGAATCATTTCAGAGAGTAAAGAGCATAAAGTCATCAAGCAGACAATGAAAAGGGAAAGTATCAATTTGACCAGTTAGTGAATGCTGTAACCTTTAAAGTGTCTTTTCATTTGAGTAACCACATTGCTGAAGCCAGAAAGTTTTGCTTTGTCACAGAAGACTTGCTTGTACCTGCAAGGAAAAACATACTGTCAGCAAAACTCAGGAGGAAGTCAGACAAGAAATGTGATATAATACCCCCTGCAGACACCACCACACTCACTGGACTCAGAAAATAGGTCAAAATATTTAAAATAAGCCTCTACTTTGCAGTGAGACAAGTCTACTGTCCCTGTTGCTGTCACCAACATGCCTGTAGGAGTGACAAGCATGAGAAGTGGGGTACTGGAAGACTTTCTGTTTCAGCACTCCTCACCACTCTGGAACTGGTCTGCTTGAAGCTGGTCAAAGCACTGGAAGTTACAAGGAAATTGTGTGAAGTGTGGAAAGTACATGAAGGCTTACATGGATGGTGCTCACTGAATGACAGGAGCCATTTGCTCACTTGATACGACTCTTCTTCAAAGCAGCTCCTAATGAGCACTGCAAACACCACAGCAGTCACTTGGAAGCTCTAGCAGCCAACACAAAAAGCATTCCTGGATGAATTTATCAGAGCTATACCAGTGGAGTCATGTCTATTTTCATATCTATGTTATGAAATGATTGGCAAACTTGTGAGCAATGGTTGTCAAAGAGCAAAGTACTTACTTAGTGCTTTGTTCTCCAAAAATTCTTTAATGGTGATCCATTTGAACATCATCTTGAAATCTAAGCATGGCTTTGCTGAATTGTTTTCTTTGGTTGTTTTCTTTCCTAAATGATTTCAAGTTCCATTTCAAGCAAAGAGACTAATGGCTTTGAATATTCATGTTAGAACTGAGATATCCAAAAAAAAATCAGTTTCAAATTTAAATAAGGATTGCCCTTCATAATTTTTTGGCTCATAGTGATATAGGAAGTGAAGCAGAGGAGCATTCCTTAGTGTTCAAATGTCATTTTCCCTAATACTTCCTTGAAGTGAACACAGGGAGTGATTAGATTAGAAATGGAAGTGCTGTTCTGGTTGTAACCTGGCTGCTGCAGAGAAACAACAAACTGCTTGAATTACCCAGAGAAGGTGACCCAGTTCTTGAATTCAAGCAAGACCCTCTTACCTGATTACAATAAAAAACGAAGAAAGAGACCCCTGCATTGCAGAGTACATTATACTCTTGCTGTAATTCACAGCTGGTGCTCAGTACAGTGCTAGTGAATATACACTGTCATGATTAAATAGATGTAAAAAGAGAACTCTGTTTAAAACTCTCATCTGTCCTATCAAAGCTTCACTTTCTCTCTGCCAAAAAGCAAGCTAGTCATCTCAAACTATGAGTACATAGAGGTGTACCATTTTGTCCATTGTTTTAATAACCAGTTGAACCATTTTAATTGAAATAGTCCCTTACTGATACATTACAGATCAATTTATGTAAATAACGATTTTCCAGATTCCATATGTGTAAGGAATGACAAAATACTAAAGGTTCAAGAAGCTTTTGTCAGATGAAGAACTTACCCTGGAATAGGTCCACTTGTTTTGAAGGCTTTATTAAAAGAAAGAATTATAGTCAGCATCAAAGCTCACAAAGATTCCAAAGTTGTTCTTAGCTTTTGGTGATTTCATTGGCCTTAGCATATCAATCTGAGAAAGGCATTTCCTTAGTCTTATATCTACATTTTGTTACATTTTATTCATGTTTGAAAAGCAAACCAACACCCTCGTGTAAAGCACCAGAGAAGGAGAAGCTACAAGAGGCCAGAGAAACTGGGAGCTGAAACAAAAGTCCTGAATTTCCGGAACTTTCCAATCTGGATCAGAATTCCCTCCTTTCCATTCATTACCCCAATTTTTGTTATTTGCAGATCTCTAACTGAGGAAAATATGAAGAAATTCTTACCATAGCTTTAATTAAAAAACTTTCCTCTCCAGTCAGTTAAGCTGTTGTTTAACTCATATTAACTGTAAGTTTGAGGCAAAATCGTGTTTGGAAACTTAACAAGCCAGGTTACAATGGAAATATTCTGCCTCGTGTTTTAAATAAATTGTTAAGGAACAATGTTACCCTGAAACCTGAACACTCACATTAAAGGGGAGAGCAAATTTCATTACGTGATCCCTCTATTTATTTTAATCTGCTCATTCCTGGGAAAAAAATGAATGAGAATTTAAACACACGCAGCAGTTTTACAAGAAGCAACCTTTTTTCTAATTATGTATTCTTTACTTATTAATCAGTGCTACAATTTCCTGTGACATTTAACACAGACACAAGTTATTTTCATTCCAAAAGTTAGCAGTTCACTGTATCCTATACACATGGCAAAAGCATTGCAAATGTAAATAAATGTAGGCGTCTGGGTTTTAACCGCTGCTTTCAGAGAAACGTCTTTTTTAATGTGGTATAACTTGCAATCACGCTGGATGTCATCACAGCTTTTGAGAGTGGGCAATTCTTCAGGCAATCTTAATTTTTCACTGAAAAAAAAAAAATCCTGGCATCTGTGCAAAAATAATGAAGTCCATAGAAGAGGAAAGAGAGGAATGTAGCTAATAATCCTATTTATGTTCTTATGCACTACATTTCATTTACTAGAAATAGCATGACTAAATTCTAATAAATAAATATACTAATTGGTCATTGGAAATGCAAATTTCAACAACAATCTTTAATGCAGTATAATAAAACCCATTACAAGCACCAGCTTTGTAGATGCTTTGATTGTAAATAAGAGATTAGTTTTAAATTCAGATGTGCTGAACAGGTTGGCATAATTTCAGGTAGCAGTGGATTTAGGCTGCTTGCCAATCTGTGGGAAGAGCAGATATATTAATACCTGCACTGTTTCTACTCTCATATGTTCAGTCTGAGTGTTTGCTATTTGCTACACTAAATTATATTGAGTAGCAGACATGAATATGGTTTTCGTCTTCCAGCTTCTTGCAGACCACTTTTCTTAAGTTCAGTAGATTTCATGGGGCCATTTTGCCTCACAGCTTGTCTCAGTTTTTCATCATGTCCAAACAACCTGTCTCGATGGCCACAGGATAAGCCACCTTCCCTCTGAAAATGAAAAGCTAATTTAAGTCCCGATTTCCCCTGTGCTGGGATATTGCAAACATGTGCCCTCACCATCCTTCATTTTCTCTGTCTGTGGTGCTCTCCATCCCAATTCCCATGCAATCAATGAGTAAATTTCTCCCTTGGCAGATCTGCAGATGGTCTCAACTACTCTAACTCTGTGCCAGTTTACATTGGCCAAAGATCTATTCCCTGCCTGACAGGGCTGAATTTACCGCTGGGAAAGGATGTGTGTGACACCACTTGAGCAGACAAAGATCTTGGTGCTACACCACGCGAGGCAGGGGAAGTTTTGGCCCCAGATTCTCCCAGAGGCAGAAAATCAAGCACTTAATTTTGGATAGGGCCACAACAGTGGGATTTATAGTGTTTCTCACTAAGCTCTACAGGTTTTAGGGAGGACTTTTATCATTCTAAGCTGTATTTTCATGACTCCAAACATTCACTCAAGCATCCATTAGAGAGGAGTATCTTACAGGGCTGTTAAAAAAACCTATCTGATTTGCCTGACCTCTGCTGCCCTACTGAGAGTTTATCAAGTGGTTCTAGAGCCCTCTGAGCTTTCCCAGCCTCAGCCACCTGTCCTAATTCCTAAGCTGAAGAATTAAGCTGATACTTGGGAACACATAACTGACAAATTTTGCAAACCACACATTTCAGATTTTATAAAGCACTTAAGCTCTAAATCACAACTGTATCCATTTTAGTTGTTTATATCTCAGCACAAAAAGAAAGATTGCAGCTGAGTCTAAATCACTGTGCGGAGCTAATCAGTTTGACCACTCAGTGCTACTATGGGTTTCCTTTCCAATCCCCTCACCTTAATTACTGTCTCACATGCCCACTTGTTGCATCCTGCCTTAAATTACTTGTAAATTCTTTGGCACTGGGAATGTTTCCAGTCAGGCTTTAGCATACCCCGAAGCACAGCAGTCTGAGTAGAACCTGAGGGACTTTTTTAATAAGAATAATTAGTACTGAAATAGGGATGCTTTTGGCCTGAAGGGGAAAAGCCACAAGAGGGAAATTGATTGAGGTGTCTAAAATGAAGTCTGTTTAAAAAAAGAAAATAAAAAGCCCTGAGTGCCATCTCTGAGTGATGATATAACACAGTGACAGGTCTTTTTGATGTCCCAAGTAAGCACAGTACCTGAAGAAGACAGTTTTGACATGTGCTGCAAATACTCTGGGGCAAGACAACCCTTCTTTCTTCAATAGCAGACAGCTGCCTTTTTTACCTTGAATTTTCTTCCGATTCTTTGGTGGCATACAAGTTTTGGTAGGACTTTTCATGGTCAAGTCCCAGGAAAAGTCTGGACACCTTAAGAGAATCCCAGTATGTGTGCCCAGTGTTTTTCCTCTGTAACTTGAAAGGACAGTAGACCTTCCACAGCACCCCAGGTTGTGTAAGAAATACCATCTTAGCAACTTTCTGAGATTATTGAGGTTGGTTTTCTATAGGAATGAGTGATAAAATTTAACTGACTTTTGTCAAATTTTGGTACCCATGGGATACAAAGGACAGGGTCCGATTTTACAGACCTTGGACATTTTGTTTGGTGGTTTTCTCATAACCCGTTGCAGACTGATCCAAACTCATATTTTTTTTTTTTTAAACTGGGTACTCTATGAAGTGGTTGTCTAGTTTGGTTAATGATCTAGATCTCCCTGCAGGGCATTTTTTATTCTGCAGCATTGTCTTTAGCAAGCCAAAGATCTTCATACAAATTGATCAATTATTTATCAAAACAGTACTTAACTGAAGTGCAGCAGATGTAGTGACCCAAATTCCTTGCTCATGGAGTTAAACCAAGCTGTACATACTTTAGTGAGGTCCTGCCTCCTTACACTACTGCTGTGTTTGACTGTCAGTCCTGAACTCTCATTAACAAATTATCTTAATGATTGTTTCTGGCTAAGACAATAATTTGAAAATTTCCTGAATACATGCACACACAAAATTGCCACGAGGTTTTACATTTTGATCTCTTATTTCTCATATCCTGTTGAATGCCCTACATAAATTATTCATTTTTTAGCCTTCCTTTGTCCGTTTCTCTTAGGAATGGCCTGCTGATGCTAAAGAGTAAGATGTCATTCAGCCCTCTGGTGCAATGAAGAGGATGAAGAGGAACCACTGGGGCTGGCTTTAGTCTCCTCCCTGTCATTGCAACCTGCTGGGCTTCTGCAAATAAACATAGCTTTGGGGATAAACCAGCTAGACTAGGTATTTCCAAGGTAGTACCATATTAGTGATCATAAAACACACTTCCTGACTCTGTCCCAAGAGACCTTTTCAGAGCTGTTTTATGAGAGACTAGGGAGATCTGTTAATGAGTGAAGTAATTATTACCTGTGGGCACAGATTTAGAACAACTTCATGCTTCAGACTCCAAAGGCGTAAATGTCTTTGTTACAACTATGTTGTGTGCAGTAAACAAAAGAGATGCTCACAGAATTACAGATATGGATGTTAGGATGCATAATGCATTTCTCTTTTTTTTACATTCAGAAAAAAAAATCATTGAGATAAACAGAAGATTTGGTATTATAAGTTCCTGTAATAAAAAAAAAAGAAAAAGTGGAGTAATTTTCCATATAATGAGCATGATGAAATCTACAACATGTTGTTTATTTACAAGCATACACAAAATTAAACTACATTTCCTGTTTAATTTACAGTATTAAACAAAGGCATAATATCAGATCTTGATACCATGGTGCTAATTCAGAATGTGCTTGCTTTTGTTTTGTTTCCAATATTGAATTCTTAATGTAATGTTGTGTGTTAATCCAGTATATTTATAGAGTTACACATGTATTTGTGAGATGATATTATATAATTATAGTATCATCTATTTCAACAGAGCCAGCACCATAAAAGACTCAAAAATGTTAGTGGTCATCTTGTGCAATATCTTTCAGGTTTTTGGGATTCTTTAAGGGGTTTGCTAGTGCTCCACCACTGGATAAACTAGATGACAGGGAGGAGGATCAGGGTTATGGGTAGCATGGCTTGTACTATTCTTGTTTTCAACTTTCCACAGTCTTTAGGGGGCAAATATAACTATTTTATATATAACAAATATAACTCCAAGGAGGTCTCAAAGCTGATGCTATCCCAGGGGTCAGGTGATGCCTGAACACACCATGAAGCACAGAGCTACACACTCACACACTCAGAGGTGTGTGAGCCAGGAGCTGGTACCCAAAATCCCATAAAGAGAGAAAAAAACCAGATTGGACAATGGTTCTTGCTTTTCTTTTTACCTCCTCTCTGCATTTAAGGAGCTTCACTGAAATTAGGTGGTTGTAATTAAGTGAGGTAACACTTTTGAGGCACTGGAAGAGGTTGCCCAGAAAAGTTGTGGATGCTCCATCCCTTTTCTAGGCCAGGCTGGATGGAGCTCTGAGTGACCTGCTCTAGTGGGAGGTGTCCCTGTCCATTGCAGAGGGCTGAAATGAGGAAATCTTTAAGGTCCCTTCCAATCCATTCCATGATTCTGTGACTCTGAGAAGCACAAGGGTGCACAGGCACGCAAAACTTTCTTTCCAGACGCTTCCTGCAAAAGAGAAGATTCAGAGAGTGAATTCTTTTAAATATATAATAAATGTTGTTTTCTCCCCTGCCTCCACTTCTCCAAACCCCCCAAAAACCATCAGATGATGAAAAAAGGGGAAGAAAACACCTGGTTTCATGGCCATTGTGATTGGTGTCCTCACCTTTAACACACATGGCCATTACATGCCTAGTGGGGTATCCAGTGGGCAGAACACAAGGAGATGAGTGAGAAAGGAAAAAGCTCTTATTTCAGACTAAGTGTTCATAGAAGTTAGTGATGATTATCTGAAAAGATTTTAAAAATAACTGTGTCATGACTCAAGGTTCGTTATAAATACATGTGAAAGTCTGAATTGCTCAGGGTACCTGCTTGTAAGCACTCAGTGGTTACAGTTGTTAAGACAGGTAGGGAGCTCATTTAAAGTGTAGCTTAATGCAATCGAAAAGGAGAAATTATTTCTATTTGTGAAGGGAAGATGACTAATATAACACCTGGAAAACTGATATAGTAGATATCAGAATCTCACCCAAAGCAGCAAGAAAAGCAATTACCAAATCAACATCATACAGGAAACACATGGCCTAAATCTTGATTTTTGATAGAGCTCAACTCCACTGTGAGATTCTACCCCAAGAGTTGCATTTTACTGCTTTGTGGATTTCTGACAAGTTAATTTAAGGGAAGTTTGGGGCTTGTTAATGGCCAGGTGTGCAATAAACATAAAAGCTTTTTTGGTGTTCTTTAACTCAAAATACTGACTCAACTAATGCATCCTTGGTGTAAAGCCACTGAAATCAGATATTGTCCAATAAATCAATTTTATTTTACATTCTACAGTTGTGCAGTTGATATTCAACTGGCCTAAACTGGATCTCACTTTACAAGTTATTTCATTTTCTGGAAGATTTTCCCTCCTTAAACAGTATTTTTCATTTTTACTTTGCATTTTATACAGGGGGAAAATAAGTCAAACATGCACAGATATACCCCAGAAACAGCTGGGTCCTGTATATCTACTAAAAACGTGACATTATGCAAGCCTTGATAAAACTGCTCATGTGGTTGTGTTTTGGAGCCTTCAGAAATGAAGAACACAGTGAGTACCTGGACAAGGCTTCAATCCTTTTAAATGAGAACCCATACTATGAGAAAACTTTTAAAGCATTTAAATTCCTTAAGTCATAGTTTATCACTTGTGTGCTTTTGTAAACTCTATTACACATTTAGCTGCAGCTTGAGTACGTAAATAGGATAAAAACATAACTTTGCTTCTTCCATCTTTTTATTTTATATTTCTTGTTTGAGATTTATATCACAACCACTTGTCTCAAATAGAAACTAAACTTCTTTGTCTTTTTTTTTTCCCCCCCACTGAAAGGTATGAATTCCTGCATGGCAATTTAGCGTGGACACTTCAGGGAAACACTGCCTGACTTTTCACATGATTTACATTAAGCTTTCATTAAAAATGAGAGTGGCTTAGATCCTACTGCATAAGAACAGCAGAAAGTAGATGATGGTCTCCAGAAGCTGAATGGAGAAATGAAGAATTGCATTATTATGATTTGATTTTTTTCACTCTCTCCCTTTCATATGTTAGGAATTGTAAGGTAGCTCTCTGGATAACAGGAAAAAGCTGAGGATCAGTATCAGTTTGGGAAGGTAGACTCATAGGGATTGAGCTGGTCAGGGACCCTCTCTGTTCACATGGAATAAAATCCAAGATTTTAGTGGGAGAAGGGTTAAATTTTAGAGCCTATCCATATGAGCCAGTTTGTCCTTTAGCCTGCACACAATCAAGAGTGTGGGGCTGCAAGATAGGTTCTTCCTGTTGGACTCAACACCAGCACCACCAGCTGAAATCTACAATACTGTCACGCAGAAATCCAGATTAAACAGTGATATTGGTCCCTGCTTGCCTTAAAATCTATGAATACATGCCCAATAAATGAAGGTCATCTACCATGTAATTTTCAGTGAGATTGGAGCCACAGCGAGGGCGGGACAAGAATAGCATCAAATAAAGGCAAATATTCCTGAAATCTGCATGCTATTATTTCTACCCAGAAAAAGGGGGTCTGCAGGTCCAGGATGGTGGTAGTGGGAAGGAACATCTGGCAGCTGGAAGGTAACCAGAAATAAGGAACATATGGAAAAAGGGCTGTGGAGAGGCGGGGATGGGGTGGTTTCCAATACCCGGTGTCATAATGCCTAACCCCAGATTTAGTAGAGGCCAGAGTAAGTTTGTGTGGTTGCCAGTGCTTTGTGCAGCATTATGGTTGCTTTGTTTTGTTTCTAGGGAGAATTACAATCTGTTGCTATATTAAATACGGGGTTTGTATGTGTGTAGGGATGCATGTGTTTCTCCTCTGCTTTAAGACATAGTTTTCAGCTTCAGAAGTAATTTTCAGATTCAGAAAGGGTGGGAGAGCCAGGGAAATGTGATTTGTTTGTCTACATTATCTGGGAACTACATGACTTGCTGTTTCCTAGGGAAAGCTCTGTAATTTGATTGCAGATCTATATTTAAATGTAGGAGAGAGTCTAAAGGGGACCTGACACCTCCACTGTAAAAACTCAGATAATACAGACTTCAGGAGTTTAGAGTTCAAGGTATTTACATATTGATGTTTTCCAGCACTGGTGCAAGCAATCTAACAGCAGAGGATTTGCCACCAAACGACTGTCTAGTTTGGGGGTTTTTCAACTCTCATTTAAGTGTGAATTCCTAGATATCTGAATTTAGAAAGGCAGGTCCACTGAATTTCTATTTGCATATTTTTGGCAGCAGTCCACCTCATTAATGCAGGAGAGAATCAGCCAATATTATAAGAAAAACACATATGACACTCAAGGGAATTAGAAATATATTGTTAATTTGACGGAGTGTTAATAGGCCCCCTAATGTCACCAGTTTTTCCTAACAGTTGTCTGCAATGTTTATTTCTTGTTGGACCAACAAAATCATGGTTCATATTATAGATGTGAGCTCAGAGATGGTGGCTCTTTAAGAGAGATGTGTTCTCCAGTAGGTGTTCAGCATTTAGCACCCCTCTTCATTTTAATCAAAGAAAAGTCTCTAAGTCAAAGGAGGGAGGAAATCAAACTCTGACTCAAATCTCTCGTGTAGAAGTAGATATTATTTTTGAATGATGCCTCCTGAGAAACTTTCCATTGACCTCTAAAGCAGAAGGGCTGCAATGGAGCTGTTATCAGGTTTAACTCTTGTGACCCACAGCTGAAATCATTGTAGACGAGTGGCTACGGGGAGATTAAATTCAGAATGTCCTGTAAGCTGAAAGAAATATAAATCTAACCAGTGCTCTTTAAGAAGCATTAAAGAGTGTGTATAGAAACTTAAAATTCCTCTGTGTTAAGTTACTCGGTTTTCCTTTTCCATTCCAGATTTATGAAGGACTACACCATTATTTTCGACCTTTTCCTACTAAGGGCTGGGAGGTTACAAGTTTTGCTCTGGTAATTACCTATCAGTCTAACAAAGTAACCTTAATTAGTGGGATTTTTTCATCCCATATATAGGAATGGGGCATGGTGTGAACACATGTTATTATGATTTAACACCTCGCTCAGATCTCATGTATATCCTTTGTCTTCTGCTGTCACCACTGTAATTAGGCAGCAGAGGTGCAATATATTCAGATTTTTTTGTCAATACCTGCCCAAAGCTCTAAATGCACGTGTAATAGAAATGAAGGCTAATATGCAAAGGAAAGCTGTAATGACCATTGTAGACAAGCAAGCTCCATTTAGCTCACTGCAGTGTGCTCACTCTGGTTTGCTCACAAAAGCCTTGCTCACGGGATCACTCTGGTTTCATCAAGATGGGTTATTGCTTAGAGAGAGCAGATTTTTTTCCTCTTTCATTTTAGCACAAATCTGTTTTATCTTCCCTCAACCTGGCTTTTGATTAGAACAGGTTCAGAAGGGCTGCAGACAATACTTGTATCACATAATCTGTGGATTTCCAATTCGACTTGCACTGATTAACCAACTTCATTATGCACAAATCCCAAGCAGGCAATCCCACACGTCCCTGTGCCACAATTCCTCCCTCCCCCTGTAACTCCAGTTCACCAGGACTTGGGAAAACATTTTCTTGCTGAACACAAGGGAGAATGTCTTCCCTTCTTCCCTGTCCTTATACATTGGGCTTACATACACACAGTTATTTTGTGCAAATATCACAAGAAAAAAAACCGAAATTAATCTATGCAAGTATTGCTAGAAATACTCATTAGATAAAAGATTGGTTCACACAGTTTCCTAAAATGTCCCACTTCTTTCTTATTTGTTTCTATTCTAGCACTGAGGTCTCAGCCTCCAGAGGATGTCTCCTCCTGATCCCAGGAGCAATATTTATTCACTCAGAGATTAAAGCCCATGGTATATGATATAGGTAACTAATCACACAACTCAGACACTGACTCTCAAATCATTTCAGTGACATCTCTCCACCTAAAGAGAAAAGCAGCACAAAAGCTCTTATAGATAAAACGGGAATTATTTTTTTTTAGGTCTGCCAGGAGACAGTCAGAAAGAAGGAAAAAGGCAAATTTTGCTGAATAAGTTATTTATTGTACACAACATGATGTCACCTGCTTTCTTCATCAAGCTTATACTGTTCAGCAGAGAGCATGGACAGTGCTCTTAGTCTCTCTTAGTGACAGACCTGCTTTTACTATCACTGACACGTTTCCTTCGATGTTTTGTTTGGAACTATCAGCAACATTTTACAACTGCTGTGACAGTGAATAACTTATTTCTCAGGATCTCCACATTCATTGTGATAAAACACCAGCTGTGTACCATGAAATTTGTGAGTGACTGGTTTCTAAAAGAACTTTTCTTATCTCTTACTTTTTTTTCCAATCTCATGGGAAACCTTCTTCCAAGCCACCTTAGGATAATGTTCATTAAATCTGTGTACATGGTGAGGAGCCATCTGGGAGGGAAAGGAGGGTGCTACAAGACACAGGAGGGGAATGGATGCAGAATACACAGGATGTGTATGGTAGAGGAGGGATGGAAAAGGATGAGAGGAAGGTATGGGAATGCAATCTGAATACTGGGAAAAATATAAATTATTGCAAAGCCATACATTGGGCTTTAAATTAAGTCAGACAACTTCTTCCAGTAAAGTCTTGAAGGTCTTCTTGAAAATAAAGAAGCAATTAGCATTAATACACACTTAGAAAATAAGCCAAGAAATCCCATAAAGTGGGTAGCTAAAAGTAGACATCCAGATGCAAGTGACTTGCCAAGCTTTTCATCATACTTAAATAAATACTGCAATGGCAACCCGTCCTATCAAAAAAATCTAAAATAATTCAGTGAATTGCACCTTATTCTTACTGATGACTGTCACAATCACATAGGAGTCAGATTCCATCCAGAAAAACAGCTCAGAGGAAGATATATGAATTTCATGCAGTTTAAACTAGGTGAGAGGGACATTACCCACATTCCATCAAATTCAGAGGAAAAATAAGCAACAGAGGGAATAAAAAAAAATTTATAATAATAAAAGACGTGCTCTCCATCAAGTGTCTGTAGTTCTCATTTTTTGTGATGTAACAGTTATAATGCTCAGTGATTGACTGGAAGGTGAAAACTCTTGATACTATGAATTATCCTTTAACATAATTAAAATTATCATGTTAGCAAAGTTTCAGGAATCATTAAACCTTTTTTAGCTATGTCTTTAAGTAACATAAAAATATCAAAAGCCATCTATTCCAGAGGTATATGTCATCCTTTATTAGAGGCACAAGATCCAATGTTCTGTAAATAGCTACTACACATTTTTGTCTAAGAAAGACACAGTGAGAAGTCTCATCATGTTAATGTGTCAATATATCCATGCTAAAGGATGCTAAAGGATGCTCTAACAAAATAAATGTGTCATGATATCTACCTTATGTTGAAAACTCAAGGCTAAGAAAAGTAATACAATTCAGAAATCTAAGGCAATAAGCCATCTCTGAAGGCAGAAATGCAGGATGATTTCTCCTTTTCTGCTGGTTCCTGTGCAATGTATTTTATTCTCACCAGAAAGGAAGATACTTAGCTGAAAGCTGCAATGCTTTTGCAACTTTATTCCTATGCAAGTCATCTGGCTGTAACAAGACTGTAAAAATATATTCATTTTTATGTACATTTCTGTGGTACCCACCACACAATATTTCAAAACTGTGCACAAACCAATGCAGGCCTAGGCATAGCTCAATTCTTACTCTGATTTCTACCAGTGCAACACTGACTTCAATGTGCTTATTTCAGATTTTCTCTAAAGGAATTGAAATTGGAGGCAGGCTGCTCTTTGAGCAGCACTCAGAGCTATGTAGTTCAGCAGAATTTACACAGTTTTTATTAGCACTTATTCAAAGTTGGCCACAAGTGTCAAATGAAGCTCCCATTTACAGAAATCAAGGTACTTAATTAAAATCTTACCAATAAAAAAGGGATTTTCCATTGTGTAATTGGAAGTCCAGATACTTAATCCTACTTAAAAATAACAAGTGTTCACACTTTTAAATCAAGAAGTGCCCTTTTTATTTTATTTTCAATAGTGTGTGAACAGTAAGCTCCCTATGGTTTTAACTACTGAATTCTTATAATTTAAATGTTTTTGAACTTCTGGTGAATGTTCATATTTGGTTTTGACTTTGAATTTGATTATGCCAATTATACTGTGATGTCCCCAGAGCTTTGTCAGGGTAGGGAAGTTTCCTTCAGAAATCAAGATTTCCTCAGGATTAATAAATGAAATTGGGCTGTATCTTTTTAAACTAATGCTGGGAAATATCTAATTTGCCAAGTCACTTGAACCAGCAGTTCAGGATCAAATCCAGAGGGTTGGATACTGCTTTTCTACCTGGCCATACAAGTCAAACAAGGAGTTAGAGGATGCTTAATGATGATTTGAAGTCTCTACAGCATCCTGGAGAACATCTCTATCATGGAGATACAGATTTCAGACTCTTTTTTTATAGTGGGAATCTACCTTTTGTGCTCTAATTTAACAAATGGAGAAACTGGGCTATGGAGAATGGGATAAGATGCATCCCAGGTGATGCAGCAGGACAATAGCAGGTTTCTGTGAAGCCCCCAGGGCTGCATCCAGGAGGCCAGGTACCCTAAAAATTAATTTATCGTGGCCTCAGACTCTGCAGCTCCCTTTCAGGGAGCAGTCAAGACACTGAAAAGTCAGTCACTCCTGTGGAAGACACATCTGTTGACTGGAGAGAGCTCATAGTACAGAAAGACCAGCCCAACACTGTTATAACAATTACACCATTCATTTCCAAACTGACAGCTATGAGGGTGCTCACTGAGTTTCCTGAGGTACTCTAGCAACTTATGGAATGATCAGGAAAGTGTTTATTTAAACATTGTTTAAACAGGACCCTCTGGGAATTCTTTTTAATGTAACAGAAACTAACAGAGAACTTATCCAGCTTGGCAGGGTACTATGCAGAGACTGGTGTGTGCTTACAGGTTCAGATTAAATTGCCTTTCTGCTTGTTCTGACTACCAGGCCAGCCATGAATCACTGTCTTTGTATAATTTCATGTATAGTTTGAGATCATTGTGCTGTGCTGGATTACTGTGGACGGAGTATTTTTTAATCACTGCTTGAAGTGCAGGTGGAACAACAAGAGGCATCTCCTTCTCTCAATCACCTCCTCTCACATGAAGGCAAAAAACTTTGTGAGGTTCCTCTTGGTGGAGAATTCCCTCCTCTCCAGAAAGCACCATAGGTTTTGGCAGAGTCACATGCCATTTGGCAGGATTCACGAGGGCTTGAGAACTGCCAGCCCTTCCTTTGCCAGGGAATAAAACTGATCCAAGCTTTAAGGAGTCAGTTGAGAGCATTCCCATGGATTCTGAGAGATTTAGAGCAAGCCTAGGTCAGAGATGATGCACCATAACAAAGCATTTCTAAGCAATAAGCACGGCCTTGTACCTTTTTCACACAGGGAAATTTGGTTATACTGGGTCAGATTCAAAAGAGTGGCAGGAGCCACTGAGGTGTCCTGGCCTTTCTCTCTCTCTGGAGCTCTCGTTTTTAGGATCACTGAGATGTTTCACCTGATATGGAAACAGGAACACACAGCTGAGTGCAATTGTAGGGACATCAGTGACTCATATAAGCTCTTTTGGACCTGTTTCTTCTCCTGCTGATACCCAGACCCTGTCAAAATGGACACTGGGCTGTCTCTGGCCTAGTGACCTCTGTTCCCAAAGTGAGGGAGAATGAGGCACACCATCCTCCAAAACCTGGGCAACGGCACAGGTTTACCAGCAGTACGATGGCACTCTCAGAGAGACAAACTTTTACAGGTGTGATGCAAGGGCTTTGGAGATATTTGTCCAATTTTTAATAATTCACATGACTAGATATATTGGATATTACATCTCAAAACTCTATTTATCCTCTGTATAGAGTTCCACATCCTGCAATAAGGTAGAGATTTCACTAAAAGTCTGTGAGAGTCCTTGTCAACTGTGCAGAATAAAGTTAGCTAAACACAGAGCCTGTTTTCAGTCTCCTTTCAAAAGCATGGACAGTCATCCTTGGAGATAATTAAACTGTAAGGTTTCAGGTCTTGTAAAGATGTTTGACTCTCCTGAAATTAGACAGCATTAAACCCGGAGTCAGAGTTAAAATCCCTTTTTCTTCCTATGCACTGGCCAAGCTGTGTGCAGTGTTGTTAGTCTGGGATCCTGCTCCAAGAGGAGTCTGTTTACAACAGACACAACACAAACCACAACCACCATTTAGCTGATAGGATCAAAGCTATGAATATAAGAATAGCTGTTGTGCTCTTATTCAAAGTATTATCCTCTTTCTCTACTTCTCTCCAGAGATTTAAGGCTTGTTTGTTGCAGCAGACATATCTATTATTAATCTTTAGGTAGTCAGTAGAATAATTTGCAGCATTCATTAAAAAGTGTCACCTTATGGATTACTAAAAAGCATCTATGCTTTTGCTAATGAGCCCCAGTAGTGCAATACTTTACATATTTTATGGTCAGACAATTATGTGATGTCTTGCTTTTATAGTCAATCTGAAAATAAATTGTTTCAGACATAGTGATAGTAGCCAACATGAGAGAAGTTAGCACTGGGAAATTTTGCCTCCTGATTTGCTGAGTTATAACTGTGAAGAAGTGACACATTTCCAAAGCATTCTTTTATTATTTCTAAAATCCTGCAGCCCACAAAAAATGTCTGTTATTCACACTTAGGATAAAACATGATAAATGCAAAGGAAAAGAAGCCAGGGAATTTCAGAAATAAACTGTTCCTTTATGGATTTTTTTTTTTTTACTTTGTTTTTAAACAGGTTTCATCTGAAAATAATATAGATATTTAACACTTGCCTACTTAAGGTGGTAACAAAATCTGTATTTTATCTATAAGTAGATGCTGAAATCATTCAGATCTCAAAAAAGGGCAGTATTTATTATTAAGTATTTGCTCATATGAAGTGGTTTCCTCCATGAAGAGTCATATAAAGATTCACCCATCTGACCTCACAGTTATCCAAGAAAAAGTATTTCCTTCAGTTCCAAGATGTCTTTGAGAAATAACATGCTGCTCTTTTATTTTCTCTGTTGTTCTAAGTTTCTAATTTCTCCCTTTTGTCTTTGTCCTTTAAAAATATCAGTGAAGCAAATCTATCACAAGAGGTGGCAGCTCAGGGGTCTGGCAGTGCCCATGTGTGTCAGCACAGCCCTGGAGGGAGCACCTTGGGGCATCTGGGAATAATTCACTCTCAACGCCCATTAAATATTTAACCTCTCCTTGGAGACTGCAACAAGGGTGCCAATTAATGTCAATTGTCACAGTGGTTTGTGTGGCTGGGACACCTGCCCACGGGGGGCTGAGCACAGATCCATCCCCATCAGCACTGGTCTGTGGTGCTCCAGTGTCAAAAGGATTCACAGGTGAGGAGGCAGCACTGACTCATCACAAATTTCATTCATTGCTGGCACAAGGGGGACAGGAGCTGCAGCTCAACCAGAGGGGAGGACTCCAGAGCACAGCTCAGTTCTCCTGTGATTTTTTTTTNATTCATTGCTGGCACAAGGGGGACAGGAGCTGCAGCTCAACCAGAGGGGAGGACTCCAGAGCACAGCTCAGTTCTCCTGTGATTTTTTCTCTCTTGTAGCAGGGCTGACATTCTCTATTTTCTTCTTTGCAAACTGGCAGGAATCAATACTTCATTGAAAGCTGCTGCTTACACGGCTTTGCAGCCCAGCAGGTACAGACCAAGCTGGTGTCATGACAGATGCAAGTTATTTAAGTAATATTTGTTCTATACTTCCATAAAAGTGGGCTAGAAATAGTCTAGGAGTTATCAGTTATTGCAATTTATTGCTCTTCAAATGTCTCTTAGCTTGTTAAAAAGAGAGCAGTTAATCAGAAAACACCTCCTGTCAGCTTCCACTCTCCTCAGCTCCCCATGTTGGATCACCAACCACAGCCTGTGGAGACTGGGATTAACTGCCTGCAGCCTGGGTTTCCAAAATCCATCTTTTGGCAGTGGGCAGGTAATTTTGAGAGAAAATGTAATAAATTATAATAATTGTTTTATGACTGAAGGTACTGATGAACCATGGGCTTTCCCCAGCCAGGCTTGCACACCCTGGTCCTGCAGAACACACTTAGGTTTTCCTCATGCCTCATATATTTATATATTTCCCCTTTCTTTTTCCCCAGATGTAAACACTCACCTGATTTTCACTGGAGTAATATTTGGCCTTATTCCCTGATTTTCAGTGGAGCCTCTGTTAAAATTAATTGGTCCCCTGGGACTAACATTTGCCGATATCACCAATAACCTGTTGTACACAGAAGCAGGTTCTGCCCACCCAGGGGAATAATTAGGGAGAAAATTCAGTGTGGAAAACTTCATGGACCTGTTTTTTACTCCCTTCCTCCCTGCCATGGGCTTTACCAAGAAATTTTCTTATAATCCTGACATGCTAATAAACTGATTTTTTATTGCTACCCAGTTCAGTGAGATCTTAGACTGCGCCACAAGATGAGATGGACAATTTCTTTCCTTTCTTCTGACATGTCCAGCTATTAGTCAGTTATATTCTGTCTTTAAACTGGCCCAATCATCTCAAAATCTGAATCACCCACCTGCCAGTAAGCTATGAAAACTGCAGAGTGCAATTAGTTGTACAATATAATTAGTGTATTTTCCAGGATTTCTGAGTCATGTCTTTCCAACATTCTGCAGTGAGAATTATAGAGGTGTTTAAAGCTTAGGTGTTCATGGGAATGAGATTCCTTTTGTGAGAAGCTCCTGAAAACATTAAAGGCTGTTCAGAACAAAATTAAATTATATTGAGATATTATGCTGGATTTGAGAACTGATGCTGGATTGCACACATATAGACATATAATTGTACACACTGGAATAAAAAAGAATAAAAAGAAACTTCTGAACATTAAAATTTTATTGTAAGTATGTGACAGGGCGATGTCTTTATCTTCTCACAAATTTAGATGCCATTGAACCCCTAAAAAAACATGGAATAGGTATTAAATATCTGATCTTTTAATTACATCTCACATCCCTCCAGATCTTTCCCATCTATAGTGCAAAGCTCAGCCCATCCACTGTGCAGGTGCATCCCTCCTTTGACAAACAGCAGAATTTTCCCGGGATCAGAAAACTGCCGGCAACACGGGCAAGTTTTCACCTGAGCTTCCATTTCCTGTCCCTCTGATGGCTGACTCTCGGAAAATGGAAAAGGACACCCACTTTACTCGCTGGGGATGCGTTGCCAGCCCGGCAGGGCGGGGTTGGGTGGATCCCGGGGAGAGGGGGAGGCAAAGCTGTGTTTGTGTTCACCCCGCACAGCCCGTGGGCTGGTCCGAGCTGAGCGCTGAGCGTTTAGTGATGCGGAACCAGAGTTTTTCTCATTTAGCCAATTGCCCTGGACCCTGGCTAGGGGGGGTGTAATTTGCATAATCACTACCCAGGTACAGGCAGCGTGTGCATGCCCTGCTCTGGCAATCAGCCCCCGCTCACCCAATCAGGGATTTGCATAATCTCCTCGCAGCTCCTTCCCAGCAGCTTCACTCTGGATATGCAAAGCCCTCCATTCTCCTTGGCTGCTGCAATCCCTCTGTGCCGAATGGCTTCTCCGCTGCTCCGTTTTTCATGTGTTTGCCAGCAATAAAGATATTTCTTCTGCCCCTGATGTCCATTTCCATGAAAAAAAAAGAGAGAAAACGCACTGAAATCTTGGCACAGATTGGTCTTTCCAGTAACTTCCCCTTCCATTTCTTTTTGATCTTATCTCTAAATTTCTAGGGTGAGGCTGAGGGAGGGCATTCTTCCCCTCTAACTCACTTCAGCAAGACTCCACTGGAGTACTCTGTCCTCAGCACAGGAAATACAGGGACCAGTTGGAGCAGGTCAAGAGGAAGGCCATGAAGATGGTCAGAGGAATTGAACACCTCTCCTATGAGGAAAGGCTGAGAGAGTTGGGGTTGTTCATCTGTGGAAGGGAAGGCCACAGGGAGACCTTAGAGCACCTTCCAAGCACCTGCAGGGGACAAGCTTTTCAGCAGGGGTCATTGCAAAAGGACAAGGGGTAATGGCTTTAAAACATGATAGCATCAATTTAATTAGATATAAGGAAGAAATGTTGTACAATGAGGATGGCAAAACACTGGAAGAGCTCGTCCAGAAATGTGGCAGATATCTCATCCTCAGGAACATCCAAAGTCAGGTTTGATGGGGCTCTGAGCAGCCTGGTCTAGTTGAAGATGTCTCAGTTCTTTGCAGGGGGATTGGACTAGGTGGCCTTTAGAGATCCTTTCCAGCCCATGCCATCCCAATATTCTGTGGTTCTGTGATCTTCCCTGTCCCATCACCCTGCACAGGGCAAGGCTCCCAGGCAATCTGTCCTGGTTGTGTTTCCAGCAGGAGGTCCATGCCAGGTTTCCACTTGACCTTTGCAAGATGACAGGTACACCCAGGCCAGGTCCTTTGGGAATGAGAAAGGGAAAGGAGGGGAAGAATGGGGCACACAAAACAATTTATTAATGGAGTGATCACCTCCAGGGATACACATCTCAAATACCTTACTGTACGTAGTCTATAAAATTTCCTTTGCTCCTCATGGCCCCTTCTGGTCTTAGACTGAAGATTCTAATTTATTTTCAAGGCAATGTAATACATAAAAGCAACTAAAATGAGCTCCATAATACCAGTGTCCCTCATGTATCCCATTTAATATCACTGTTATATAGCTATGAAATTTAAAGATAAAATCCTTGACTTGACCAAGTGAAGTGCCAGTGAAGGTAGAACACTGCACAAAACCAGCAGTGAGTGTGACTGATTTTCCTTTCAAACTATTTTAAATGAGGATATGTAACTTCATTTGCTTTTAATGTGTTGTATCATTGCACAAGAAAATCACATATAATGAGTGCATGATGAATCACCAAACTCAGAAATAAGGCTGATTACAAACATCAACATCATCCTAAAGTTGAGGTCGTGGCTTCAATCTGGAAAAAGCATTTAAAACCTTTCTTTGTAAAAAAATAAATGGTATTAACTTCAACTGCTAATGGAGTAAAAGGTGCTCCCAGCCTGACTTCTGAGGTCATAGACTATTTGTGATATACAACACCTTTTTCAAGGCCTATCAAAGAAATAACCTTAGGAATGATGTACGGCACAGCCTAATGGTCTAAGAAGAGTCTTTTGCTGAGCAGCCAAACAGTCGTGCACTCAGATTCCCCACATTTTATGATGTCACAGAACACCATAATCCATAAATCTTTGGTAAATGCCTACTTCTCTCTAAAGCATCTACACACATTGTTGACAACGTTTTTTGTAGAACTGTAAATTCTTACTAGTTACAGGTATTTTAATGTTTCTACAGCTCAGATATTTATTGTTCTGCCTTAGGAAGAAATATGCTCAAGGCAAAATTTTTACTTTATTGCTGTCTGTAATAGGCAGATATTTTTCTTGCAAGGGATTTCCTGCAATAAATACCATTGTCATTCTTATGACTGAAGTTGTTGGCTTGAAACACCTTGTCCTGAAATACTGCCTTTCCAAGCCATTATTATATAATTACTACAGCTTTTGACCTAGTTACACAAAACAGGATGCAGTCCTTTTCTCTTCAGCATTCCCGAGGAAAGGACAAAGGGGAAATATTTATTTTTCAGATGGAAAATTGTTAACTTAGAATTACCAGGAGACAGGTACAACCCCCCCTTTGAGTTGTGTCTGGAGCTGTGTGTATTTTATAGCCCCAGCAAACACCTGTGTTTGCAATGGAGAACAATTGTAAAAAAACCCAGTAGTCATGATCCAATTACCATTAAACCAGTCAGACCGCAGGGGACAAAGGAATTGCTTGGAGGGGTACAGGGGGTGTCACAGATTGATGGGACTTTTTTGCAGCCTGTGAGCTCTGGTGGACTGAGAGGATGGGCTCTACAAGACCCCTGAGTCCCATTCCTGGGGTTATGGGTTGCTGAAGGGGCAGGACTGTCCCCCAAAGTCGATCTTCCATGTCACATTCGTGGGAACACAAGCAAACCAGAGCAAAGGAAAGGTTCAATAAAGATAGTTTAGCCAAAAATAGTAGCCACTTTTGGGTACACCCTCAGCAGTACAGTCCATGTGTCTGGGTGTTTAGGATAAACAATTCTGCTCCCATTCACAGAATTATGCAAACCCAAGTGTTTAAAAAGCCTTCTGCATAGAGAAGTATGGTTAGCATCACCACAAGAGGCCTGAAATAACCTTCTCTTGTCAAACAGAAGCCTAAAGGTGAAAAACTTCTTTAATATGTTCTTGGAAAAAATAAAAATTTGCTGTGAAGCCAGGTGAGTGTGGGAGATGAACCTCATTGTTTGACCATTCTGAACAGTTGTTCTCTTTATCCATTGCATATTTGCCCCAACACCAGTCAGACAATTCTAATACAATACTTAAGAATATTGTATTTCCATAACCTAAAATACAAAAATTCTTTATTACTATCCCGGTCTTTGTCGCAGTCACATAGCTTAATTTGTTTTCAAAAAATTTTCTTTTTTCCCTCTGAATTATGATCTTCCTTTACATGCAGTGAAATGTTGGCTTTCTTGTTTGAGTGCTGCTGCTTCCTGTTTGCAAGTACCAGAACCCACACTCTTTAAGGCAGTTGTTATTAATAAAGGTCTCAATGACTGACGAATCCCTACTTCATGCCTCTTTATTTTACCCATGGGAGCTAGTTAAGCTGCATTGTTTGATTTGTATACATTGATGCTCTGATAGCACTGGCCACTTCTGTTTCAGTTGGAGTGGAAATACATTCCTTGTTGGCTCCTTATTAAACATTTCTTGGGCAGCTTTTGTGTCCACTCACAATCCCTTATTTTCAAACTACTTAAACACTGCTCGATTTTTTTGGTCATATTCTAATCTCCTGTGTCTTCTGAGTGTAGGAAGAAAAATAACTCACTTACTTATGTCTGATTCTCCCTTAACTAACCCAGTTCTTCCAAAAAACTCTCTGTATAATTACCGTGCTGTTAAACCATTGCTCCAGAATTCCTTAGAAATTTGCTTCTTATCTCCCTTGGAAGTAAATCACAGTTTAATCACCTGCCAAAGCTGGTATTAAGTGTCCAATTAAAAACCAAACCTTTTGCAGCTTATCACTTTATGCTGTAAGGAACAGGTGTGTTTTTAGGTGAGTACTGGGCTGATTTCTATTGAATTATCTGGTAGGACTCCCACTGGCTTCAGGGCATGTGGAATGAGGCAGATGGTGGAGGATTTCTTTGGAATATGGACCTGATGGATGTCTTCCCAGCCCGGATAACTCCCCCAAGGCAGGTCCAAAATTCCCAAGGATCTAACCCTATTACATTCCTCAGCCATACAGCTGTGAATTTGCAAATTAGGCAGAACTGGAAAGAAGTGTCATTAGGAAAAGCTGCTGGAATAGCTGGGGAATGACTGAGGAGCACATCCCAATGTGTCAGTTACTGGCCCAGGATTCTTAGCTCTGTTTTGAGATGGGTGGACACTTGTCACTGTGCACCCAGAGATGACAAATTTGGCAGCAAGTTTGTCCTGGTCACAACTGTACCATGGTTGTCACATTATTCATGACTCATGACTATGAGCTGTCAGCACAGTTTTGTTCAAATTACACCTAGGCACTGTCCCAATAAAATGTTCAGCCCATGCTGTTGGGCATTTAGGTGGGTTTATGTTGGGAAGCTGCTGATGTCTCCCATCACTTACAGTCATATTTACCTTGCCCATGTTTAGAAGCTGATCAGAACTGCACCAGTTCTTTTCCTGGGAGACTCTGTATCTGGGGAGATAACCAGCTGGATTTGTTCTTTATCAACCTGCAAGGATTCCATCACCCTGCACAGAGAAAGGTTATTTAATTTATACTTGTTCTGGCCTATTTGTGTGCCAGAGACAAATTCACCTACAAAGCTCTGTCCAGTACATGGGAAGTGCAGCATGCCCTGAAAGCCTTTCCTGACCACAAACACCAGCCCAGCTTCAGCATCACATCCCAGTTGTTCTTATCAATGCTAACAACCCAGACAGTCTCCAGACACTCTCCTCTTTTCCTGCACATTGTATTTCCATGGTGCTGAATAATCCACTGCACACTCCCTTCTTTCCACATATCTCCATTTTTTAATCTCTTATGTGATCGTTACACATGATATGTGATAAAAGGTAACTTTTCCATATCCAGAAATGGTGTCATTCCACAAACAGGCCATTTTGTCATAAGATAGCACAAAAGATGTTCATACTCACTTAGTAAATGCCCTAAGGGTATGCCAAGGCACAGAAGATTGTGGCTGAATGGAAACTTCGATTCTTCTGATTCACTCTGCTATTGGCATGCACAAAACCCTCTCCAGTGGATGTTGTTGCAAATGGATATGTCTGGGTCAGACCTGGAAGACCCTGCCTAAGGAAAACTGCTGCTGAACTGAAGCCCTGGGTGAGAAGTGAAGTCAGAACCTCAAAGAATGATCAAATAAATCAGGGCTGATTATCAGTGAGTGGTGAAATTGCAGTTTTTACACAATGATATGTACACAGTTGGCTGTTTGAGTTTTTTGTAGTTACATTCATTTTCAGTCATCTTGTTAAATGAAAAACAGATGCCACCAACAAGTATTAGAGCTCACAAAGATGGATTTACACATTTCTTTTACTGAGTGTTTTTATCAATAATGCACATGAAAAGGGTCTGGGAAGTTTTATTACATTAGTTTAGCTGCCATAAATCAGCACAGAATAAAAAACTCACTTAAATTACCACCTTAGGGCCAACATAGCAATGATGAAGTGTTATGTTCTAACCCTTAGAACATACTGGGTGATGATCCCCTTTTCAAACACTGATGAAGTGATCGTGAGTGCAATGATGGACTTTGTGACTGTTTCATTCTGCTCATCCAGAGAGGACAGGAAAGCAAAGGCAGGCCTGGGGAAGGCAGCTCTTAGGGGATGCTGTGTTTTCAGCCAGGGCCAGGACAGGCTGCTGGGTGTTTGCTCAGCCTCACTGCAGCTCCTGACAGCAGTTTCCTGAGTGGTGAGTGATATTCTGGAGGAGTCTTTACTCAAAAGGGATGTGATCTGCTGGGGGCCAGCCAGAAGAAAGGACATGGGTGAGCCTGTGCTGCTGCTCCTCTCCACCACAGTGCATCTCCAGGCAGGGTGGGAGCTGCTGCAGCCCCTGCCTGCAGAAGCAGGACCCAGTCCATGCAATAATAGCTGCTGCTTTTGGGTCTCAAGCAGTGGCAGCCCTGGTTCTGTCCCTGGCCAAGTCAGTGCAGCCACAGATGCTTTCCTAATCCAACCACAGCTTGCATCCCTCATCTGAGCCCTGCTCTGCAGTAATCTCATTCAACTGCATAATTACTGCCATACTCAGACAACTGTATAATTTCCTCTTGTGAATTAATAACAGTAATAATAGTACTAGCAGTAATAATAGTAATAATGGTAATAAACTATTGTTGGGATTTTTCCCCCGGTATTAATTGCTTGTTCCTTTGGCCTTCCTATGGAGATGGCCAGCAATAATGCCAAGCAGGAAATGGTTGTTTGGCTTGAACATTGTCATATGCCTCCTAGAGCTCCTGTTGAGACCACCAGTCTGTTCCAGAGAGGACAGGTTCAGTAACTATCAGATGATGATGACTAACTGATTTATGAATTCAAGTCAGTGGTCTAGAAGTGAAAGGATTTATTTTTCTGTTTGCTTTTTTAATCTCAGCATCAATCTTCAGAGCCAGAGTCATCCCGTTTTTGTCTCTCCATCAAGCTGTGGTTATACTGATTCGTCAGGATGGTTTGAAATTCTTTTCTCTTGTCCTTTGAGGCCAGAGGCTTCTTTGTTCCTTAATATTTTCCTCTCCTCAGTGTATTTTAGGATGATTCTCTAACCTTGTCTTGTTAAACCTAATTGGACAGGACCTTAATCAATGTGACTACATGAAATGTCGTGCTTTCCTCTTCTCTGACCACTACTGTAGCCACTTCCAGGAGTTATTCTTTTGGAGGAACTGTTTCTTAGGAAGTATAAATGTTTGGAAAAGAAATTAGCTCCAAATGTGACTAGCCACTCACCCATAAGTCATGATTAGCCTGTTTTCCCAGGCTTTGTTTCTTGTACCAGTCAAAGGAGAGCTGAAAACAAAATAGATTAAATGTTTTCACAACGTAGCATCAAAGGCCATAATTTTGTTCATTCAAATAATTTAAACAAGATCAGACAAAGTGAATACTTGGAAGGGACCCATTCTAAACTCACAGGAAACCCAAGTATTTCAGGAACCGATGGTGTCTGTGCGAGATGGGCAGCTAGTGCTGAAGCGATGCCACAGTGTGGTTTCCAGAGAAAATTGTGAAAAATTAATCAGTTCAAATAGATCCAGTCAAAATAAGGGAACATTTTGTACATCAGATTTATGGCTTTGGTTAGAAGGAGTGAGATTCATTGAGTATAGCATATCTTTCGAAAGCGCTTTTAAGTGAGGATGTGGTGTTTTCCAATCTCTGAATGTTCATGTAGGGGTTTTTTTCCATTGGCTCCTTTTCTGACTGAAATGCAAAGCTGTTTTCTTGATCCCATGATGCTTTTCAAAGTATTAAGTACACAGCTGAAGAAATATGCACCGTGAACTAATTAGACAGTGAAAACAAGGCTATTTTCCTTCCTGTGAACTGTCTCAGCAAACACAGAACCTTACGAACCTTAACACTTTGCCCATTTACCATGCCAGCAAGGAAAGACAAGAACCTTTTGATTTAAAACAAGGCTGGAGCTGAGGACTTCACCAAACCTTTCTATTGGTGTTCAAAGCTCACAGTGACTCTCTGTCCACCTCCTGCGCTGGGGACAGTACCAAAGACAGCTGCTCAAGCCCAGCAGGACTTCAGAGGCCACAGGGCTGTGTTTCATTAGTGTGACAGCAACTCAGAGAGACAACTGCAAGCTCTCTCTCATGTCCAACAGGCTCATCAAATCAAATATGTTACATCCGCTGCACTGGTGTCCTGGTGAGTTATTACGTCACCCAGCAGGAAAAAATATTCACATTTGGATCATCCAGACGCAAACCCAGGAGCTTATTAGTGAAACTGTGTTTGGAGACGTTGAATCACGCTCAGTTATGTGCTCTAACAATTGCCTAATTGCATCTCATACAACTTCAGCCTTGAGGTCCTCTTCTTAAGTTCCTTTACACTGCTCATGAAAACATTGATTGCTCTGCAAAGGCTAAATAAATGCCTAATTGCGTTTCAGTAATGTATTTTTCTCCAAAACAATTTTTAAAACCCCTCACAGATAAACCCATTGCCATTTAAACTGTGTATGAAACATGAGTTTTTATTCAGGGTGAAATCCTGGCCCCAATGAAATCAATGGGACTTTTGCCATTGACTTCAGTGGGGCCAAGATTTCTCCCTTGATGCACATGATATATTTTTCCTGACATTTAGAATGATGAAACAGCCCTGGTTCTGATTAGCCCAGGGTATAAATAGTATCACTCAACTAGAGCAAAATTCAAATCAAACCTCAGGCATCTTTGCTGATGCTGCTTTGTTTTGCAGTGCTGTGTGCTCATGGAGAGACCCAAATGGCCATTTGGAGTCAAGGACTTTATCTGAACCCCTTTTCTGCATTTACATTTCAGTGTACATCAGCATGTGGGGAGCAAAGGGTTAGTAAGCACAGAGGCATCCACTCATATGTCTTGTGACATACATTTTTCCAGCGTGAATTCTTCATTAAAAGAACCCTTGATGTCTCACAGCTTGTAACCAAATTGGGCCTTGACTCCTAATATAATTTAGATGAGTTTAAAATACACTTCTAAGAAAAGCTGCCTCCACATTTATAAAAATTGTATACCATAATATTAGGGAGAAATCTGCTGATTGTTTTGACAAGTTTCTTTTTTTTTAGTATCTTATGAATATATTTTAACCTGCTGTTTAAACCTTTATGTTTGAATCAGCAGTACTGCAGGAGGAAAGCAACATAGTTGGATTTCTGAGACTATTCAATAGGTTGCTTGCACTTTGCACAGCAGAAAAAAATTATTTCTAACCTTTCCCTAAAATTTAAGCTCCATTTTTAGACAGAAGGAGTCATTGGAAAGCAGATCTAATGGAGACACACAAATGAATATATGCGTAATTTGCTTTGCAGAGTTAATCCATAGTTTCCAGGAACTGGTTGTGTGGTTGCCCTGACCATCCTCATAGAATCTTCCAGACAGCTCCAGCATGGATGGGAGCTCACCAGCTGGAGGGGAGCTCTGTCCAGAAGAGGGGGGGCAGTGACACAGCCCCTCTGCTCCTCCTGCGCCTCCCCGACTTATCTCTTATCTCCACCTCTCCCTTACCTGCCTCTGCAGCACACATGGGGCTGTGATACTTCATGAGACACAAGAGAGAGCAAGGACCTGTTATTCGCCTGCTCTTCAGGCAAAACTCCCACTGGCATCTCCGAGCCCTTAAATAGTACAGCATGTTGCAAGTGGAATTGTTTATTGTGTTCAGTCAGAGCCGGCTACAGCCAGCTCTCACTACTGACTCAACTGCACAAAATCTCGCCCTCCTGTCATCCCACACTGCAGCAGCACTCACTGGGCCCAGTTCTGTTTCTACTTAAATGTTGGGGGAAAAATGGAGTCAGGATTGCTCCACCATCTTCTTCTTCTGAATCTGGGTGCTCTAGAAAAACTGTGAGAGAGTCTGAAAGATGAAGGCAGCAGGCCAGGCACTGCATGGTGCAGAAGATTTTTGATTTACACAGCCCTGGCAATCAGGGATGACCTGAGCTCAGGATCTGATTTTCCTTTAGCTCACCCCTCTTAAAACCAGCAGATCAAAACTATGGAGCAGCTCAAGGTGAATATCAACAGCAGGATTTGATCCCTAGTGGGTCAAACAGATAAACTGTCCCCTGCTGTCCTGCTCTGTGCTCCAGTAGCATCCATGCCATAGATTTATCCCCAGCCATCAAACAGTGGCTGGACTTAGGACCTACAGGTATTATTGCAATTTACTTGGCTTTATAAACGACTCTTGCAGCCTTATTCACACAAACCACTGGGGAATGCTGCATGCAGCAGGTTGTTTTGTCATTTTAGCAGTGTCAAAATCCATCTGGTATCTCTTTCTTGCTAAGTGCAGGTAGAGACACGCTCTTGAGTGAATAGGATATGCTCCACTTGTGAAGTGTAGAAGCAGGTCAATAGACAACTTTCAAAAGGAACCATTTAGGATAATTAAGCAGCACATACACACCAGCAAGAGTTTATTTTGTATTGGAAGGCATGCGGTTAGGGAAACAATAGCAGTTTTTTCCCTGGAGAATGTTAATTAAATTGAACACCCTGGAAAACTGAACTATTCTTACCACAAATCTATAAATCAAACTGTTCTGTTTGCTTAATATAATGCTTTGCTATTCTAGTCACACTGAAGTGGGCCAGCCACACAATGCCAAGATATTTCCATGATGAGCACATTAGAAACCCTGATTGACTATAGATCTTATGGATGTGAGGCCAAACCCATATCTCATTTACTCCAGAATAACCGAGATCAAAATCTGGCCCACGCTGTTCAGATTAGTACATAAATAACATGAAAGGTTTGTGAGTTCTGTAGCAGATGCATTATATACTTGTTGTTTGTGCTGTAGAAGTCCCTGACAACTCCAGTAAGGCAGCAGGACTCTGCTGTGTTAGGTGCTGTGCCTATACAGAGCAAAAAGATTTGTCTTTTTGCTTTGCCAAAGTAGCTTGAAAACACCTGTGATCGGATATTCACCTCCTCAAATTATCTCGGCAGCACTCTCTGCTAGACATCCAGGACAGGCATTAGCAGCCCGATCTTCCTGGTCCTGTGTTCTCACAGCATAAAGGGGCTCTTTTTGCTAAAATATATGCTGACTCTGAAGCAGAAATTCCCAAATTTTTTACCCAGGGGCCAACTGAATTTCCATCTGGCGTAAACTGAATTTCTCAACCAGGCTGAGGCTGCCTGCAGGGGGTTTGGCCAGCTCAGCAACAGGCCCTGAGAGCATCACCCACAGCAGGGCTCTGGGGCCTGGTGACTTCAGCTGCCACCCAGGTCTGTACCACAAGACACATCAAAATGCACTGCACACATGGTGTAAACCTGGTGAAGCATTTTCATGTTTTCTTGAGCGGGCTGTGTCTCAGGTTCCCATGGAAAACCCTTGCATGCAGTTGTTTCCCTTCACACGCAGTTGTTACTCATTGGAAGAAAGGTCATTTTAGCTCCAGCCTGCCAGCTTGTTATCTATGCCTCACTATAGATACTAAATAGACAAGGAAAAGATCCAAAATTTCGGGTTCTGAAGGGAACTTTGCATGCGTTGAGGAAATTAGTTTAATATCTGGCTGTGTGTTCTGCAAAGGCAATGCACATGACTGAGCATGTGTCCCTGAGACAGCGGCAGGCTTTGGGAACAGCCGTGGACAGAGGAATGGAGGAGCCACACCAACCTTCACATGGTAAATCACTCGCTGCCCCAATCAGCAGTGGATCAGCATGTCTGGAAGAGGTTCTCCTTCAATGGAAGTGCTCCAAGAGATGCATAATTGGGAACGGTCCTTGTGGTACACAGCAGATTTTCTGGACCTTGTTTGCATCACAGAGCTTGTATCAGTCAGCAGAGCAAAGATAGAGCAGCCTGGGCTCCAATAGCTGCGGGACTATAGAATATAAAGGCCACACTTGTCCCCTGAGCACCTCAAACTCACCAGTGGCATGTCTGCTGTGCCCTCACTGTAAGGTCACCTGCACAGCATCCCAGCACTGAAAATAAAGGCTTCTTCACCAGCCATGACAAAAAGCAGCCTCATTTATCACAGTCTGCAAGTCTTGTTCATTGGAAAATTAAAACAGGTGACTTTTCCCACCAGTCACAGGATGGCAGCTGAAAGTTTTGCACAAGTGTCTGTGTTCTTTTCCAAGCAATGCTCACTCTCTTTCAATGGTACCTCGTGCCTGGGCCAGAAGTGGAAAAGTTTTCACTGTTTGACCTGATGGCTCCATTCAGAATAGCAGCCTTATCTTGAATTAATAAGTCTGGATGACAGTGGATAGGCAGAAAAAGACAGATATTTTGTGTCCCTCTAGAAAACTAAGAAGTGACAGTGTGAAACGGGGACTATTAATATGCGAACAGTTCTTTCACAGTTTACTGGTCTTCATTTGTGAGATAAAATGTAAAGCCTTTATTTTAGAGCATGTAGAGTTACCAATCTTTAATGTATAGCCCAAATATGCTACATATATCCACTGGAAGGTTTAGCTGCTACTGGATTGCAGTTATCACTTGGAAAAAAAGACAACTCTTCAGCAGTAAAACAGTGTCGTGAGATGTACACGGCTGGAACTCTCCAAACAATGTAATCTAGCCTTTCTGAGGGAGTTATTTTTGATTCTGTCATGTATGAATGTTTTGGGCTCACTCACAAGAGTTGCAGAAATATGTTATATTAAGGGAGAGGTCTGGTATAAATCACACTTGTTCAGCCAGACATCAGTCACAGTACAGGAAGAAATGAACACTTCTTTCATTCTCGTGTCTGACCCCTCCAACACAGTATTGTCCCCACTAATGAGCTGAACATCTTTGCTGATTTGTTACATGTAGCAAATATAGAAGCAATGAAACCCATCTGTGTAATTTATTCATTGATTTGGACTTGAATCCAAGTGTGTTCTAAGTAGCTCTTGTCCGTGTTCATGTGTGTGAGAGAGAATAGCTCATCAAAAACAAAAAGTCTTAAACTTACCTGCTTGAAATATTTATGAATAATGGAAAACACCCTGGCTCTCCTTCTGTGCAACCCAGCAGTCATTTCAGAAATGGTTTAGTGTTAAGTAAGGGCTGCTGCTTTCAGCCCTATATTTGCAGTAAGATCAAAAGATGATTTTTAGGGAGGTCTCCTGATAATCCTTTCCATTTTAAAAATAAACAAATAAGAATATCAGGAAAGGATGGAAGGCTGAAATTAAATAAAATAAAGCAAGTTCAAACACACTTTATATCCCCTCCTTAATGCTGAAAATACACATTGTGATGGTAGTTTTGTGCATCCCCTATGATTTCAACTTTCTGTAAAACAATTTTAATTTGGGGGGTGTCACTCTTTCTACTCTGAGTTCTTCAAAACACTGTTGATTCCAAGTCACCTGTCAAAAATCTGTTTTCTTTTAAGCTGCCCAAGGACCTATCTCCTTTATTTCAGAGACAAAGGAATGTTGTGAAGGAATTGGTTTTAAACAGTTGGTTTCAGCCTGTTTAAGTTTCTATTTCACATCTCCATCCACTGTGAATATTTGGTTTGGGATGCAGGGGTTGTGTAAAGCCTTCCACACAAACATTCCCACCTGCACAAGCAGCTCTCTCTGTGCTCTATTATGAATGACAGAGGGAGGTTTATTGAGCAAAGTTTCTGTAGGGGTGAAGGTTTGCATGGACGTCCCGAATTTTCTGATCACACAGCTGCCTCTGGGTGGGAAATGCAAAGGCAGAGGTCCTGACTGGAGCTCCTGCTCTGCAGACACCCTAATTCCAGCAGTCTGAGGCCAGACTTCATGGGATCCAAATGAAGAAAAGGAAGGAAAAAAATAAATTCAAAACAAGAAGGGAGAACAGATTAAACCATGAAGGATATATCACACTCAGCAAATGGAGTAACAGCCTGACTGAACACACAGGGTTCACTCAGAAACCCTTCTTTCTATACAAGTGGAACATTAACAAGCTGACCAGGTCTGAGGTAAGTCTGACGTTTTCTCCTTTCTGCAGATTTTTTGGTTTATTTTTTTTCCTCCCCTGACCTAGTGCTGGTGGCAATAGATTAACAGGTCACCGGACTGGCTCTGAGAATTGCTGCCAATTACCTCGTCTCTTCTTGTTGCTCTGCAGCCTAATGGCATCATTTAACATGCGCTTCCCTCCCCACAGCCCAGCCGGGGACACCCAATAAACAGCGTGATTAGTGGATAACTCTGCCTGGATACGTCGAGGGGGACGTGGGGCTCATCATTTCAGGGCTAAATGTCCTTTCCCCTTCCTTTTAACTTCTTCCCCATCCAGGAGGGTGAGCAGGAGCCTGCGGAGGCACGGAGGTGTGGGGCCCGGCCACTGCCGCCCGCTCCGGCTCCGAACCTGCGAGCCCAGCCTCGGCTCTGCCCCCCCAGGCAGCACTGACGGCCAGACACATCTGAATCAACACAGCATCATTTACTTACATAATTGACAGCCCTTCCACTCGAACTGGTTTAAATTAGTCGACGCCACATTCTTTTCCTTCTGTGTGTTTTGTTTTCTCCCTTTTTTTTTTTTTTTCCTTGTTTCTCCCTTTAAATAGGGATGTATAATTGCAGTATTTCAGGCAGCTGAATGCGAAGCAGTCCAGCGGAGGAGAGGGAGAAGCGGCGGGCAAGGCTGGAGCGGTGAGGGGGATGCGCGCCCAGGAGATGCGCGGCCGCGGAGGCTGCGGAGGGTTCCGCGGGCGCGAGTCCCGCCCGGGCCGGGCAGTGTTTCCCAGCCCCGGCTTCCTCACTGCAACTTACCTTCCGGACATGTGCAAATGGAAAAGTGGGGACATTAAAATCAAATTACAGACATGTATAAAGACAGAGCCCTTTGCTGGCAGCGGGGATGATTAAACGGAGCAGCTCGGGAAACCTCCTGTATATGAATATTTCATGTGAAATGATGCGATCCCCCCCGAGGTACAAGAGCCCTCCTTAATTAAACTGGTGTAAACGTTGCCTTTTAATCCTTTTTTTATTTAAGTTACGAGGATGAGCGGGCAGAGTGGCCGAGTTTTACCCTCATGCCCGCAGAAGAAGGAGCAGCCCCTTTCCACGGGAGGGGCACCTAGCCGGGGCTGCAGGTCCCGCTCTGCGGGGCCGGCTGCGGGGACAGGGACTCTGGAGCCACACGCGAGTCGCTGGCTGGGACGGGCGAAGCTTAAGAGATGGTAGAGAAGGGCAGGGAGAAGCTCTGCGGCCGTATTTGCCGGCCCGCACCTCCATCCTTTCCCGCGGCCGCCCCAACAAGGCGGGGACGGGAGAGGGTTGTTGGCCCGTGTCAGTCCCCCTTTGTGCCGCCCAGCTCACGGCCACCCCCCGCCTGTCTCTGACCTCGTGTCAGGGTGGAAAAGGAGCCAGAGTGGCTCTTCCAGGCTGTCACCCCCAAGACGAGCTCCTGCCCACCGACGGGCGAGGCGGGGGAAGGTCGATTCGGGGGCTGCGCCCCAATCCCCACAGGGCAGCGCGGCCGGGGGGTCCCTGGCAGGTCCCTGCCCGGACACCGGGGCTGAGCCGCCGGGACCTTGATGTGCAGCCGCAGCGGTTTCCATGGCGATGCGCGGGGTGGCAGAGGGAAGGTGGTCCCCGACACGTAGGACACGGCTGCCCACCCCGGGCAGCCCGCGCTCTCCCTGCCTGCCTGTCCAAGGCCGGGGTCGGGCGCTCGGGTAGGGGAAGCGCCCACTGGGGAGAGGAAAAAGGCCCCGGCAGAGGGGCGGCCCTGCCCGCTCTGCCCGGCGATGTCCTCGGGCACAGGACGCTGGTGGCACTGGTGGCACCGCTCCCCGCCCGCCAGGACCCTCCGCCTTGCCGAGCGGGACTCCGGATTTGCCGGAGAAAACCTACAGAAAACACCGACCCCAACCTCTCAGGACTCGGCCACAATGGTGGGAAGAAAGCGGATTTTCGACAACCCTTGAGTCTCCTAAAGACAAATTGGCGTGAATTTTCAAGTCGGTCCGAAGCCGAACTCACGACCCTTCCCCAGACTCCTGACAACGTCCCTGCGATGGTTTCATTCAGCCTCACACTGGGATCTTG
>VWZU01031158.1:2152348-2170716 GCA_013397095.1 Sterrhoptilus dennistouni
ATTGAAGTCGCCCGGGTTGGAAGTCAAGTTCGTGGCTGGGAGAAGTGAGGGACTTATTTCGGTGTGTAAATATTTCTGCTCTACATAAACTTGGGGAGTGGACTAAAACTGAGCACATGCGGTTCAGCATCTGTTTAGCTGGACGCATCTCGCAGACGGATATTGACTTTTCACCTCCCGATCCTAAATGGGAAATAAAGAGGTTGGTGTCCTCTATTGTCTTTGCAGTTGCCTATCCCAGGATTAAAGAGATCTCCATTTTACTGGCTGTCTTTCATTTAACTGTTTGGCGACCAGAGATGGAAAATATTTGCCGAGAAGAAAAGAATAGCTGCATGGGATCATTTGCAATTCAGTGTGAAAATATTCTACCAAACCCATTTCTATCCCAGTGCAGTTGGAAAAAAAAAAAAAAATAGGGCATAGCCGTCAACAGCCCATTCCACTCTGCTGGACAGCACGGAAAGTTTTAGGCAACAAAATTCCTAATGAGAGACAGCAGCAAGCAGCACAATCATGTCTCTGAATAAACTGTGAGGCAGCTTTAATTGCTAGAAGTGCTAGCTAAATTAGCTAAAATATCACAGTTCTGGTAAACGGGAGGCATCCAAACTCCGGTGAAGCCTGTATAGACAGACTCCAGCAGAAGCCTCGGCTTCAGGTGGCACTCTTGGAATTGCAGAGGGATGAGCACTTGGAATAAGTCAGGATAAAGGCAGAGCCGTCCAACGTAGCACGCGGGGTGTGTGCTCGAGAGGAGCAAACCCAGAAACAACTGCTTTTGAAACTGACAGAGAAATGAGCATCATTTATATTCAAATACCATTTCATTATCGCTGCTACCGTGGGCGGGACATCTCACGTAAAAATATGATTTGCAAAGCGTGAACGGAACTGGCCACGCTCGAAACCCCCAGAGCGTTGGTTTAGTTGGTGTGGAGAGCTCTCCCCATGGCCGGGAGCAGATAAATCCCCTCTCCCCGAGCTGCCCGGGCCGCTGGGGGCTGTGCCCGGACCGCCAGTGCCCACTGGTGGCTGGCCTCGCTTGGAGCAGAGCATGGAAAGAATCTCTGATGGGCAGGAAATTCCTTGAAAACGCAGTGTTTGTCTTGTCCAGAGCTGGTTCTTGCTTGCTCTGGGCACCTCAAATAGGACAGGGAGGGGGAAAGGAGGGAATTACCGGCAGCTGTGTGTTCGCTCTGGGTTAGAGCTGCATGTGAACATCCAGGACACTTGAAGAACACCAGCTCTCATGAGTCTCATCCCTGCACTGGTCACTGCAGTCACACACAGTTCAGAGGAACTCTGATACTTTGGCATCGCAAAACTTCCCTGGAGAAGGGTTTGGTTATGGATAACTTATTTGCTTTGCAATAATATTTAGTGTTCCCTTAGTCATGGACTAAGGATCAGTTGTGCCAGGCTCTTCTTCAATGCATGGAGAACAATCCTTGGCACAGTAGTCTCAGTAAGAGGGCAAAGCAAGTGTCTGTGCCTTGAAAAAAGCCAGAGAAGAAAGAATCAATACTACAGCAAATAATAGGTAAGAAATGGTGAAACTGAGGACAAAAGGACACTCTTAATTCACTTAATGCACTGATTATGAACCATTTTCTATTCTGGATAAAGCCAGTGGTAAAACGTCTCTTGCTACTCAGTGCAAAATGAAACCACATTGCATGATGATACAGTGATTGTATATAGCTCTCAAACAGTATTTCTCATCTTATTTTTTTTTCTACAGCCTGAAACATGTGCATTGTCCCACAGCATTGCACATTACCCAGTACAGAGGCAGAACCACCAGGAAGGTCAAAAAGCAAATCACAGGAGGAGCTGTAGAAGCAGGATGTGCAGCCACAGTGAAGGTGTTTTGTGTATGCAATTTAGGAATTACAATGCAACACTTACTCTCTGAACTTCTGCATCACTGTGAAAAATGCTTTGTTAATACTTCCTATAGAAAATCTTTCATACTTAAAACAACTAAATAGTTACCAAGTCATTAAAAAAATGGCCATGTGAGCTCAGAGGAGGGAGCTTGCCACTAAATTCCTTTTCTGACCATAATGCTTTATAACCTGTATCTGCAGTCAAAATGAAGAAAGAAAACTGACACCTCAGAGGAAATCAGTCACATCAGATGATACACAGATGTATTTAGATTGGTGCCTTGATTTTTCCAGCTTTTCCACCAGACACTGATTCATTGTTATCCTTAGGCTGGAGAGTCTCAGAGAAGGCGTGAGGAACTGCAGCTTCCTCCTCCACCGTAATCAAAACCTGCCAGTAGCCAGGGGAGCTCAGTGACGTGAATGAAAAGATAAAGTACTTGCAGGGACACATCCACCCCAAGCTATCTTTCCTCTTCTGTTGTATCCGACTGGAGACTGCGCCCAGAGCCGGGATGAACTCCGCCTCCAGCTCCGAGTGGGCTCCTGCTGTCAGACGTCTTTCGGGGAAGATGCAGAATGTCATCATTTCCCAGCAAACTGTTCCCTTAAGGCTTTCTGTTGGGCAACTTTCCTGAGCCATAAACATATCCTGCAATTCAGACCAGGAGCATTAGCAGCTCCCAAACAAAAACGTTCAACACACGCAGGCAGGCAGAGCAGGATAAATCACTGGTCAGGCCCCTGCTGTGCAAATACTTTCAGATAGGTAAAGCAGTGCCATGTTACCTTCAAAAAGTTCACCGAAAGCCTCCCCGGAGCTGTTTTTTACCCACAGCAGTCAGTTTTCAGGTCACTCACTATGTAACCTGCCAGGCATTGCTGGGCACCAGCTGTATTATTCGGCATTACTTTTTCCATTACTGTTGTGCCAGGAAAGCGAACTCTTGGCAAAAGACAGAAATGCAGAATAAAATTATGGTCCCCACCCCAGACCACTTCCATTCTTAATCTAAGATGTGAAAAAAGGGAAATAAAATATGAAAAGGAAAATAAAACAGCAGGTGGAGACAGGGAAGGGGAAAGAAAGGATGAGACAGGACTGATTAGTGTGATACTGAGCAGCCTCAACACAACAGCTGCTATCTGGCATCAAATTCTCCACATAAGTGATGGCTGGATGGGGCCTGCAGGGAACTTGCCAGCACATTTTACCACATGAGCCATACGTTCTGTGTCACAACTGCCAAAAGTGCTTTGGGGTTGTAAGGATGGTTTGTGGTTGTGGCTTGGCAAGAAGTATAAGGAGGCAAGAGTGTGTGTCTTTCAACTGTACTGATATGCCAAGAATAAAGGAAAAAAAAATACAGGGAGGCTCTCAGGCTCAGTCCTCGTGACACTATCATGAAAAGAAATGTTTGTTTATAACAAGACACCAAATTTGTGAATCACAAAACCTAACTGGCAGCTTCCAGTGATGTGTAAGAATCAGTTTGAAAATCTTCTTCCCTCTACTGTGTATTCAGGCTGCAATTGCAGGCAGAGTCACCTCGTGCTGACTAGCAGCCCACACAGTGCTTGGCAAGCCTGAGTTTTGAAGGGAGGCTGAGATTTGGGACCTCCTGGTTCCTGCAAGGAACTGCCAGATGTTCACAGGAGGTTTTCTCACAGTGAGGGTCGGAGCTGGACTGCCCCAGTTTTTGGGGTTTTTATTCCTTGCATGTATCTGGCACAATCCACACCTCAGTTTGGAAACCTTGACACATATTAGGTTACACTTCTAGTTAAAAACCCGTTCACATCAGCTTGAAAACCACATACTTCAAAATATAATGTACTTTAACATTCTTTTGCTCCCCCCACGCCCCATGGCCTCTAATTTAGTAGGGTTTTAAGAGCATCATGTGCTTGAACTTTGAGCTGCTCCCAGGCATCTAAAAAAAGTAATTGGAGTATTTAGGCTTTAAATGGATTCTCTTTTCACTCTAAATGGTATCACACATCAGAGATGTCAGTACGAGTGGTTGAAGAGAGATTAGAAATTCTCCTAAACAGTCTGGTAATTAAATCATTTATACACACACATATTTATGTGAAGAAGCTCTAGCTGCCCCAGGCCTCATCTCCTCTGTGCTCCCACCACCTCAGAGTGTGGAGTTTGAACACCCATCCTGCCTGAAGGCAGCGGGTGTCAGCCCTGCTATCGGCTGTTCACTGGGGATTTCTCAAGACTGTTCCCTGAAGGAACACTTCTTTCTCAACAGAAACTCACAAGCTTGACTTTAGACAGCAGCTGATGGAATTAGAGACTAAAAAACCCTTCAGGATTTATGACTTCATCTTTTTATTCCTTTCATACAGTATCTAGTACCTATCAGCCATTGCAAATAGGAATATGGTAAGTAGTGGCTAAACTCTGCTTCAAGTTCAGACCTGAGAGCTGTTGTTATAATTAAGTCATATTAGTTACTTATCTTTTCAGTTCCTTTTTTAATGCCCATAGGTTTTTATCTTCTCTGAAAAGAAGCACAAGCAGCAGCAGGAATGGTCCTGCTTCATGTGGGATAATGGCTGGTACCACTACATAAAGTGCCTGAGGATGCACTTGCCTCTGCCCCTTGAGTGTCCGTTGCCTCTAGACAGGTTATCACTGCAAAGAGACTGCAGAAATTCTAGAACCACCTATTGATCTCAAAATAGGGGACACCTAAAATAGACTTCACTGGTTATGAGTAGCCCAAATGACCTCTTTAATGTTCTTACCTATCAACTTGTTTTTTTTCTTTAATTAAATTACAGAGGAGCTGATTCATGTTTGTTCTCACCTTCTGTTAGTGTTAATTTGGAGAGCTCTGTGCTGGGACAATCCTGACAGACAAACATAAATAGGCCCTTTTCCTACTTCTTTCCTTCTAAAATGTACCAAAAATACGAAGAGGCAATGCAAAAGTTTTCACATATTGTCATTTCACTCAGTCACATGGAAGTAGCAACAGCAGCTCTTTTGCTTAACTGCACCCTTCTCATTAGAGTAATTGTAATAACTCAGAAATACACAGCCTCAAACACACCTGCCCAACTATAACAAAGGATAATGAGATTTTATGGTCACCAGCAGTGAATCAAATCATATCAACTAAATCTCAGCAAACATTTTATCTCAAAAACATGAGAGAATTCCTCTACTTTGTCACTATGTTCACCCAGTGCCCCTTCTGCACATGCCAGAATGAGATGTTAAACCTAAACAATGACATCTCCTGGGTGGATTTTACACTCTGCAAGATCAGTTTCTTTGTGCTTGGGAAGGAGTGACTCACAGCAGCCCAGTAACCAGAGGTAACTATGGAATACATACGATGACTCCAGCAGCTTTCCCAAGGGCACTTGTTCCACACCCTCTTCCACAAGGCACGGAGCAGCCACGTGCTCCTGAGCAGATTGCAGGTATTTCATATGAAACACACAGGTTCACAGTTAGCATGTCTTTGCCACCTGGGTTTGTGGCATGCACATCATCAAGGGAGAAAACCCCTGCACTTTAGCAGCAGTTTTAAAATTGTGTTAATATTTTTTATTTATTCCCCTCCCTTATCCTTTACAGCACCAAGGTAGTTGTGCCCATGGATCCCAAGACCCAAGTGGCTGGGCATGTCAAACCATCTGTCAGTCAAGTGCCAGCAGCCTTTACATTTGCTGCTTTAATTTGTCTTTCTGAAAATGCTCTTCAAATATATGAATTATTTTCAGTTATAAATCTAAGATGGAAAAATTAAATATTAGGCAGATCTGGCTCTCCACCCTTCAACTAATACCCATATGCACATTCCTTCCTCTTTCCAATCCCTGTTTGTTCATAATTCTGCTGGATTTAAAGCAAAGGACCTTGCATGTGGTAGCAGCACTCAACTGGTCACAATTCAAGGCAGCTGCAGATTTCCAAATTAAACTCAATGTGGAAGTCCTTAAAACAAACAGAGACGCTTGGACTTGTAACACCAGAAGTGTTTGAGATTCCTTAAATACACACAACAGCTCATTCTTTCTGCTTCAGAAGCTCAGTGGAGGAAGCAGGGCTTGTCATTTAGTAGAGTAATTATAATGATTCATTATTATGATTATTAATTATAATCATATAATCACAGTAATGATTAATAATTATAGTCATTACTATTTATATTAGAAGAGATCCTAGAGGCCCCAGTCAGAATAGTGGGCTCCATTGTGCTTCTTAAGGTAAGGACAGATGATTAGGGGCATCCTAAGGACGTGGGGACTGTGGTAAAGGACCCAGACCCTGCAGATCTGGGCAATTCCTCTTCTTGCTGCCATGTGCACAGTGTGGTGAGGCAGCACACGGGGTGTGAGTGGAGATGTGCCATCTTCTCAGGAACGGGGTGGCAGAAGGCAGGTGAGGCCTTGGGGAGTGGCAGTGGGACAACGACAGGGGACACATGAAGTGACAGTCACAGTTTGGAGAAGGGACCTGCAGTGGCAGTGTTTGCAAAACCACTCCGTGCTTGCCCTGATGCTCCACTTTGTGACAAGCCTGTGCTTGGGAGAGGTGGGCTGTTGTGACAAGCACTGCCTGGCTCCCGTGGTCTCCAAACCATCAGCTCACTCAGCTCAGGTGGATGCACTCCTCTGGGTGTTTTCCTGCCCCGGCTTGTGAGGTCTTGCCCCATTCTCCCCTCTCTTCTCCAGCATTCTCCTCTTGTCTATATAGAATCCTAGAATGGTTTGGGTTGGGTGGGACCTTAAAGTTCATCTCATTCCAACCCCCTGCCATGGAAAGGGACATCTTCCACCAGACCAGGTTTCTCCAAGCCCTGTCCAACCTGTCCTGGAACGCTTCCAGGAATGGGGCACCTACAGCTTCTCTGGGCAACCTGTGCCAGTGCCTCAACACCCTGACAGTAAATAATTTCTTCCTAATATTTAACCTAAACATACCAATTTTCAGTTTGAAGCAGTGCTCCCTTGTCCTATCATTACATGCCCTTGTAAATAGTCCCCCTCCAATTCTCTTGTAGCTTCTCTTTCAACTCTGAGGACTATGAGATGTAAAAATACCACCTATACCTGGTTAAACATTAATTATATAATACCAAGCAGAGGACAACACTATCTTGTCTGCCCAGCACTGCCTGCAGTAATTGTGGAGCCCATGACCCTCTGTAGCATATTTTGTTCATTCCTGGAGTTTGCTCTCTGCAGCAGTTAAACACAGTGCATGTTAATGAAATAGTCTAATACTGCATGCTCAGAAGCCTCCAGAAGCCAAGGTACTACCAAAATTAATGGTTTAAAGATAAGTGTGTATAAACCTTTGAAAGATAAAGCCCTTGCCCTCTTGTTCTGTCTGTACATAAACTGCTGCTTTCTTGACACTCCTCGTATGTGTTTGAAGATGTAAAAGAGAGCTCTACATCCAGTGCTGTAATTTCTCTGTTCTTCTCCAGGCTGCTCCTAAACTCAAATTTCTCTATTCCTCCAGTCTAGTCTCAAATTTCTTGGTTAACCAGTAAAAACTATTTCCATTGTTCTATTTAGGGACTACAGGACACATTCAAGTACTCACTTGTGAGCCAGGTCAACTTAAAGAGCTTTAAAGATGTCTATACAATCTCCAGTTATAGAAGCAAGGAACAAAGACTTTTTGTAAAATGTGTGAAAAACCCTTAACTTCAAAACCCTGGGGAATATAAAAAATGGTGATGCTTTACACGTCTCCCTCTAACTCCCCCAGAAAGGGGAATGCACAGGTCATGATATTGTTATTATCAAACACTGAGAAGTCAATCTCTTCTTGCACAGGCAGATCTGCTGCAAACTTCATCAGGCAAGTTGATGAAATTGTATCTGGCACATGCTCCACGACACAGGAGGACAAACCACCCCTGGAAGTGTCTTTGTTCTTTCTTTCAGAAAAGCAAGAAAAGGGAGCAGCTGATGCTCAGGTACAGGTGTCCTCCTATCTGCAGGACACTGATGCTGTTGCACAATGTGATGCAACTTTCAGGGGGTTATTTTGGCACTGCAAAGTTTTACATCTCTAGGGATTCTCAGCAAAAACGTCCCCAGAAAAGAAATCTGACATTAAAAAATGAAGTTTGGAAATGACAAAGTCAAGGCCTTCTTATGCTCCCTGTATACATGATCACATGTGTATGTCAAGCAGGGAGCAGGGTGGGGCTGGATACTCCAAGTGAGTGAGTTATGGTGGAGCCTTGTCTGATTCACTCCAAAGGTTGGATGGCATGCACTCCACGAGACATGTGGCTGCACAGCAAACAATGAGCATAAAAATAAAACCTGAACAGCTGCCTCATTTGCTAAGCACGTCCATCTTGTACATTGAGCAAGTCTGGGTTCCTGTGTGGAGAAAAAAAAAATCTGATGGTATTAGCTATATATATACACACTGCACGTGGACACATCAATATCGGATGCTTTATAGGGCTGGGATATGTCCTGGACTCCAGACAGATATAAGAAGAAAAGACATCTTAGAGAATATTGCATTTTTGGCAACATGTGCTGGCTCAAAGGAATTGTAAAGGAAGTAAATTAAACAGTACTAAGAATGTGTATATTTATAGCACTTTTTTCCTATACAAGGATCCCAAAACACCTCTCAAGAAATTAGGCTTCACAACATTGCTGTGATCTAAGTAACAAATATTACTTTTTTCCTAATGTATGAAGTGAATCAGAAAAAGACAAAGTAATTTAACTAGACCATTAAGAGCAAGAAAGTCTGAATCTTAGGCTCAGATTTTAACTCTTAGCCAAACTGTCTTCTGTGAAAACATACAGGGAAGCTATTGATTTTCATGCTTCCTTGCTCTTCTCCAACAATCCAGCACAGTGCTCAGGCATATGGTTAACTTAAGGCCATTGACTGTTGGCTTATATTTCTGAAAAAACCTTTTGGCATGGAGTACACACAGTTTTGAGGAAAATAAAGAAGTAAGTTTATAAGAGCACTGGTCATTTTACCAACTGTGCCTAGAATTTCCTGGACGTTATAAATGTTCAGCTGAATCCCCAGTGTCAGATTGTATTAAAAGACTGTCCTCAGAAAGGAACATTCCAAATTTCCATGAGCTTTGCCAGTTTCCAATGATTTGATGTTTATTTGAGCTATTGTATAAAGTTTTCTGTTGAGTCAGATCATTCATGACTAGCTGCTGGGACCACAGAGTGTCAGCAGAACATAATTCATCTGCAGCTGATGGCAGCACGGTTTACTGCATAGGTAATGCTTCTTCAGGCAGAGATACCCCCAGGAAAATTGGTGGGGTTTATTTCCTGTTAAAACAGAAATCAAGCATTCTGTTTCCTCTTTGTTTGTTTGTTGGATCTCTTTAGGGGGTGGAGAAATACCTGTAGCATCTTTCTGGGGTGAAAGAGGGAAGAAGAAGCAGTATCATGATTTTAAAGAATGTCCCAGGCATGCTCTTTTCTGTATCATCTGTGCTGCCTTGAGTCTTTTGTTGGCTTTTTGTCTTTTTTTTTAATCTTTGTGTTTCCCACATACACACACACACACCTGCTGAACCTCTGCCTTTTCAGCATATTCCTAAGGGAATTCCCTCAGACTGCATAAAGTACCAAGCTCTTTTTCTTCATAATAGAAGAAATACCTACCAAGATTATGCCTTGCTTTTGTGGCATGAACTACAGTTGAATAAAACTTCCCCAGCTGCACAGTGAGACCAAGTCTTTGAGCTCACATGTGCTTTCTGTGAAAACAGCTCGCCCAGAAATGTAAAGCAAGAAATTTTTTTCTTTTCTTTCATTTTTTGTGACCGCTTCTCAAGAGTAGCTGTGCATGGAGCTCTAATTAGCTTGTACCTCTGTAGATGGGACATCTTGGCTTCAAGATAGAGCCTGTGTTGACTTAATTCTTAGATCTTAAGCTATGCAAGGCTCTCGGTGCTTGTGTAGTACCTGGCAGTGCTGGAACTGGACTGAAGTTCCTCAGCAAGACCTCAATGCAAATAATGAATGAAGCTACATAAGAGGACTTTGAGTAACTCGTTCTAAACCACGAGATGTTTGGACTGCAAATAAAGAAGGATATGTGGGATATAATCTGCTGTTGAGCTTTAGCACAATTCTTATTAACTCTGAGCCTGACACAGCCAGAAAAATAGCAGGCTATAGATTTTGTTTCTGTCCCTGACATTTACTAAGCACTGCAAGACTAAAACATTTTGAAGGTTATATCCAATGTCTTGCAGAACGAATGACAAATGTCAACCCTTACACTCTTGCAAGATCTGAGCAGGAATAAGACAACTCTATAGACTGAGGCAAGTTTATTATTACAAATACCTTATTAAATCTAAATGGTAATGGCATTCCAATTAGCTCATTGTTAGGAATCTTTCATGTTTGACTTTCATTTAGACTGATTATGGGAATAATGCAGACCCTGTATAAGTAATTGGCACAAAATAAAAGCATTTGAGCTGCAAAAACCCTCCTAGAGGCTGTGCTCTTTAAAAAAAATAAATAAAAGCTTCCTATCTTTCCCAGCTCATGAGCTCTCTCTGTTCACCATAATAATGAGACAACCCATTGAGTCTCCTGTGGGCCTGGTGGTATCGGAGCTCCCTTTTTACCTACCCCTCTCTTCTCAGGAGCTGTAGGGGGGCTCCTTCTCTTTTACTCTCCACCATCCTATTCTCTGCTCCCTTCGTCACAAGCCTTGGCACTGTTTTATTGATCCTGCTCAACTGTGGATTCTTTCACACCCAGATCACAGGCCAGCCTCTGTCTCTCCCACACCCTCCTCCTCCTTCTCCTAACAGCCCCGCTGCTCTTTCCAGACGAGCAGCTGGGAACTTGCCTTTCTGTCCTGGCTCCCTGCTCCTTGGAGAGAAAAGGTGTTTCCTTTTGCAGCAGAGCCTCTGTCAGCCAGACAGGGATATTGGTGACCCCTCACAGCAGTTTTCTGCTTGCTTCCTTCAGAGGGCAGAATATGGGAAAGGACTTTTTCAATACTTTCTGCAACCTGGGATGGAGAATTTCCCTTCTTCCCCTGGCAGAAGGAGGTCTGGATAAAGAGCATCCACTGTGGAGTCTCTCTTGCCATGAAGAGGGCCAGAGCACAACCCTTGTAGAGCTCAGCCAGGCTGGGGGGTTCTGGCTTCCCCTTGTCAGTTAAGTTCCAGCAGGCCAAGGGTGCACCAAGCCTTGAGAACCTGGCTTACAATTTTGCGTAGGCTGAGAAGGAAACATCCCATTCCAAGAGATGCTGGTTTCAGGGAAAGGCACCAAAAGCCACTGCCTGGAGCCCCAGCTCATTAGGGTAAGAGAAGGAGCAGATATCACAAGATACTTGGTGAAACACCCATCTCTGCCAGACCTCCCTTCCTCCTCTGATTAATCTGGTGCCAGCCCTGGTGTGTTTCTGGGCACAGAAGCTAAGAAGTAAAATAAGCCATGTAGGAAAGATTTCCTGTTCTTTGGTCTGGCTATGCACATCCATTTCACCCTGCTCTGTGCCGGGGCCAGGGATGTTTGGGCACATCCCCAAACCTTCTGCCCCTTCCCACCCCGGTGTGGGTGAGAAGGGCCTACAGCAGTGGGCTATGGGGATCTGAGACACACTCCAGCCACTTCCCCACCATGGGGATCAAGCTGGGAGCAGGGCTCTGGATTGCAGCTTCCTGGCAGTGCAGACACAGCATGTGTTATCCGTATGACGGTGCGCCAGGAAAGGTCTCTGGTGTGGGAAAGGCCAGCAGTTCCTACTTAGGAACTATTTGGCTTCTGCAGGGCTCTGAAGGGTGAGCTAGGAGTTACAAAGCAGCAACAGCAGCAGGGTTTTGGGAAAAGCCGGGAAAGTTGGCAGGAACAGCTGTAGAAGAGCAGGAAACTGAAAGCTGGGCTGGGATCAGCCTGGCTGCTGTTAGGGGTGAACAGTGCTGCTCATGGCACAGGGCTACTGGACTCATTGGGCAGTGGAGCAGGACCCAGAAAGGTAATGAAATACCCATTCTTGGAAGTTCTCAAGACTGAGATGAACAAACCCTGAGAAACCTGGTTTGAACTCACTGTTGACCCCACTCTGAGGTAGAGCTTAGACTGCAGAACTCCAGAGGTCCCTTTATCCAGTAATTGCATGACTGAATACGGGTTTGGAATGCCTATTTTGTTCTGTCCTTTTGGTGAAAGCATCTTTCATTTCTGACAGTGCTGATCAAACAATATCTGCCATTTCTGGAGCTGAGAAATCTGCCTGTGCAGGAGTGCACTGTCCCTGGGGTGCTGGTGGTGCACAACCAGCCCACAAATCTGTAAAACAGTCTGGTAATTCTTTGCATTTGGTCTCCTAGAGTGTCTCTCTAGGGTTGGTGACCCTTTGCCTGCTGGTAGAATACCTTTCGTCACTCATCTGGACTGGCAGGTGACTCTCTTGATGAAATTAGGGAAGATTTACATGGATTTCCACAGGAGGGTCAGGAATTTCAAGTGTCTCTAGGCAGTGATGTTTAGTGGACTTTTCATATTGGCTGGATCATGATCTGGTACAAAACCCAGTAGTGTTCTGCAACACCTGATCTATTGTAATCTAGTATGACAATCTTGTTAGGAATGAGTTACTTTAAAAGAAAAAAAAAGCAGCAAACAATGAAGCAACTGGCTCAAAAAGCTGTGACAGGTGAAATAATGACAAATAATGGGCACATGTCTAAATAAAGTGTATAGTTAAGCATGTGCTTAATTACTTTGCTGGACTGATTATGGGTACTTTCTCAAAGTGGAAATGAAAATTTCTCCACAGTTGAAGCATATAAACAGACCTGTGCCAGAGATCCTGTATTGTGTGAATAAGAAATACGCCCATGGATGGCTAAGTTTTAAATTAACTCTGATTTTTATGGGACTCTTTGAACCAGAAACCATGACAGAACTTTTAATACTAAGCTGGCAGTAATTTAGGCATTGCTGTATTGTCAGGCCTATTTATCCTGCCTTTGTGCTTGTAACTGGGCTATATTTACTTGTCATATTAAAATAACCAAGAGTTCACTTCTGTGTGTTTGAGCCATTCCATGAGGTACACTCAGATCAGAGCCTTCTTATCTGTCTGCAGCAATAAAGATGAAAAATCTGCTGACATCCCCAACAAGCTGTAAACCAGGTTGTTTAACAAAGTTTGTTTTGATGCTCAGAATTACCATGTTGTCACTGTTAATCAGGAAGTTTCACTTCAGGTGAAATCTTGGATGGGTCTAAAGTGATCTGCAACAATGGATCTGGAGCTGGTAACTGGATTAATAGCTACAAAATTCTTCTGAATAACCCTACTTACACTTCTAAGGTTAACCAGAAAGGAAATTATGAAAAAGTAAATTTTCTCTGTTTAAAACCCATAAGCCTTACAAATTATATTTACATTTAATTAAAAAGCAGACACATTAGCCATTTTTTCCTGCACTTTTTTTTCTTTCAGATTCTGCAGTGCTTCAGAATTTCTCTGCAAGATATTTAATGATAATCTTTTTATAAATAACAAGATAGTTAGACAGGGTTGCCTTTAACCCCAAGTCTTGATTTGTAAGTTTAATCAGTTTCCAAACATATTATTAAGAATTGTGAACATACAAAAAAAAAAAAAAGGAGAAAGAAGAATGAAGAAAGAACAGAGGTGCATTAATAATACTCAGGAGTGACACTTCCATCCCACAGAGCTGGATGAATTCCCTGTGTAGCCCTTGGAATTGACCCTGCTTATCTGTTGCAGAATTAAATCACCTCCTTATCTCAGCTGTATATCCATACTATACTCTTTATCACACAATATATGCTCTGCCAACATCCTAAAATTTACATCCAGAGTGATTAGTGATTTTGGTATCTGGATTTTTTGACATGAGGCTACTCAGAATGAGCATAATTTGGGTTGTGTTTATACCATGTCTTCTGTTAAGAGGCATATTTAATTTGGAAAAAAATGAACAAACAAAAAGACACCAAAAAACCCCCAACACAATTGGAGGCTTCTGAATATTAGATTCCCAAAGTTTACATGAATTTCAAGCACTAGTCAGGTGTCCAGACAGCTCTGTCCTCTGCATACACCAGTTTGGACCCATGGTCTGTTTCCAAGGGAGCTCCAGGAAAGAACACATAAAACAAATCCCAAGGAGATCTCTTAGATTAGGAACAAAAGCTTGCTCACAGGTGACAGCAGCCCACCAGGACACTGCTGTCCCTAAGCTCTGCATGGCTAAATTAGCACCATCTGAGCCAAATTAGGCTTTTTTGGGATCAAAGAAATAAAGAGGAGAGGAGTGAATGTATTGCTCATAACAAGCGAGTTCAAATGAGAAGGATGAGATAATCAGGCCAGAGGGAGGTGAAAGAGGGAATTCTGATGATTATAGTTATTTGGAAATCCAGTGGAGGGAGGATCCCTATGGCTGAAAAACGTTTCCACACCTAGAATCTGTGGAGGATGAGGTTTTGGTGGTGACTACTTCTTTGATGTCTTTTCTTTTCCCTGCCTTTATCTAAGCTTCACTTGAGCCTCAACCAGCAGCTTGCTCCCAGGTGAGGTTAATTCCTAGATGCTGTGAGGAGCTATCAGCTGACTTCTTAAACCACTGTTTAATTAGCACTGATATTACATTTTCAAAATGGAAGCATGTACACAAAGGACTGGAGTTATAAATTACACTAACAGAGGATAATCTACAGAGAGACAAGAGGAAGATGTATTAATGCAGTGCCCAGACATGCCCATGCTTTGTGCTTAAAGCTGCCCCAGTAATGAGTGTGTATGTGGGATATTTGACTAAAGGCTCACACAGCACAAAATAAAATGAAGCAAATAGAGGGAGGTAAAGAGGAAGGAAAAAATAAGACTTAATTCCCCAAGCCATTACATCACCTGCAAATTCTGACATCAGTAACCTTTCACTGAAGATGCAGCTGCACTGTGCAAAAATTAGGCAGGAGGTTTCCTCATGTGCAGTGTGAAATAAGGAAATACACAGCGTGGTTATCTCACAGGGCAGGAGCCTGTACTGGCACCGTGAACATACTTCACAATATATCATTCACAAATCAAAGTAATTTACCACAAAGTCAAATTAAAATCCTTTTTTTTTCTTTTTCTTTTTTTTTTTTTTTTTTCCTGTAACTCCAGAGGCACTTTGGAAAATAATTAGGTGATGACTATGAAATGTACTGTTACCTCCTGCACCAATGGAACCCATTTTTAAATATCAGGTTTAGAGAAACACATCAAGTAATAACCCCACCTCCCTATCCCCCAACTTCCACTTGACAAAACCAGGACAGCTCAGAGTAAAAAGCCACTTAGAAAAACAAAACAAACCTGAACAGTTTGTGTATGAAAACCAAAACTGAATGGTTTGAGCAGCTCCAGACCTGACATTGCAGCTCCTCTGTGGCATTAGGAAAGAAAGAGCTTGATGGGATCATAAAATCTTTCTTTGCAGAAGTCACAGCTAGGCCAGAGATTTGTGAAAGTTTGATCACTAAGTGAAATAATGATATTTGGATAAGTTATGATGGCTCTAGCTGTTAGTAAAGTAGGCACAAATTAAAATACCATTAATGAGGAAAACCAGCATATTTGATGAGCAGTATTTTAACCAAACGGATCTTCAACAATGAAGTATTCATTGTTGATGAATTCTTCATTCACAAGAATGATGAGTATTTCACAAGTTCTTGCCCTTTTCTCAGAAGAGCAAACATGGTATTACTGTGTTTTAGAGACCACAGAATCACAGGATCATTTAGGTTAGAAAAGGCCTTTGAGATCATCAAGTCCAACCCATGACCCAACACCACCTTGTCAACCAGACCAATGCATTGAGTGCCACATCCAGGCTTTTCTTAAACACCTCCAGGGATGGAGACTCCACCACCTCCCTGGCAGCCCATTCCAATGTCTAATGACCCTTTCTGAGGAATTCTTTCTGATGTCCAACCTAAACCTCTCCTGGCACAGCTTAAGACAGTGTCCTTTTGTCCTGTCACTGGTTGCCTGGGAGGAAAGGCCAACCCCCACATGGCTCCAGCCTCCTGTCAGGTTTCTCAGATGCCCTGAAAAAACTCACACATTTTCCTCTTTTCTCACTTACAACTTGGAGGTCCATCCATGTTTTCCACAGCAAGTCATGAAAATAGCACTAACCTTATCATCTTTCCACCAGGAAAGTGGGGTTTGTCCAAAATGTAGAAAGAGCAGTGAGCAACCTGAGCACCTTCAGGGATCCAACCCTACTGACTCACAAAGTGTTTAGCAGAGGAACAAGTGGTACATTCTGGGTGTGCAAGACAGATAACTTCCTGTGGGACTGTCCCAGGGCCGATGTTGGTGGTGACAAAAAATACAGTTGGATAAGTCACAGATTGTTAGGAAGATCCAGATGCTCAGAGGTCCATAACTGTGCTGGGCCCTGACCCTTGGAGCAGCACAGGGGTAAAATGCCCAGTCTTCGCAGAGGGGTTGAGCAGCCCAAAGCAACTTAGCCTGGTTGAAGAGCAAGCAACAACTTTGTCCATGTGCAAACCTTGTAGCAGAAAAAATGTCATTTGGCACTCCAGAGCTGAGGCAGACCCCTCTTGACAAGCCAGGCCCCACAGAATTTGCCATCCCTTATAAAAATTAATGTATTATTTAATAATTATTTATTATAATTACTATTCAATGTTACTCTCTGAATTACAAGCAGGTGAATTAAGGTTGTGGGCAACCTGCAGGCCAGTTAAATTTCAAGAGGAGCAAGATTCCAGACTTCTAGAGCTATTTCTCTTTGCTTTGCACAGAGTGCTCCTGTCTGGCAGAGTGATACGTGGAGCTAGGGTGACAGCCTGTGGCAAAACAGAAGAATTTCAATAGCTTAATCCTTTTGATTTCCACTTGCTTTTGATCTTTTCTCCACTTCCTGCTTGTCAGTCCAGGCAAAGGTGGCCACATCGTTGTTGCTACCATTCCCTCTGGTTTGAAGAATGGGAAATTGCCATCCTCTCTCCCTCTACGTTCTCTCCCTACTCTTTGTTGGTGTTTTGGGGTGCTGCATAAACTAAAAACCCATTTGACAAAATGGTGCTGCTTCTGGCTGCACAACCTGAAGGAAATAATCTTATATGGGTCTTTGTGAGGATCACACCAGGGGGATGGCTGGTGGTTCCTTTTGACTCCAAAAGAGAGGAGCAATGGGGCAGCCTCAATCTCAGCTCTGCTTTTTTCATATTTTGCTTCTCATCTATTTCTTCATCAATGATATGGAACTTAGTTAAAGCCATCTCATGTTGAGATCTATTTGCCAAGGCAAAAAATCCATCAAAGTTAAGAGTGAGACAGGAGCTTCTGCACTTCTAATAACATTTTAGGCAATTTTCATTTGCAAAACATTTTTTCTGAGTCAGGGTTTTCTTCTAGAATCATAGAATAGCCTGGGTTGGAAGTGACCTTAAAGATTACTTAGTTCTGACCCCCATCACATGGACAGGGACATCTTTCACTAGATCCAGTTGATCAGAGCTCCATTCAGCCTGACTTTGAACACTTCCAGGGATGGGGCAAACCCTTCCAGGGATGGGGCAAATCTGCTGCTGCTTCTTTCTCCTTAGCAGTGGAGCTTTTTTAAAAGTATATTTTCTTTATACTCTGCCCAAATTAATAAAATAAATTTTCTTTAAAGGGACACTAAATGAGTCACAGATGGTGTTGCCCTTTTACAGGTTGCAGAAATCACCCATTACAGTTCTTTTAATTTATCAGTGAGGGAAAATAAGACGGCCTCTTGCTCCCTTGGCAGTAATAATCAGAAACAGTCTATTTGGAGCTTAATTTATCCCAAATACGTATTGATAGTTGTAATGAAGAATATGTGACCTCTTTGGGAGTCAGCAGTGGATGGAAGGTGGATAGCTTTTATAAAACCACCTTTAATAAAAAAGAGTGTTATATTGTGTATGTTTGGTAGGGTATTTAAGCATATGGTTTCCATATCAGCAGGGAAGATGGCAAACATATGCTCCACCTTCCAAAAAACCTTTCTTATGCTCATCACCCCTTGCAAAAAGAAAGCTGTGAGAGTTTGTTTTGTTTAATTTATTTCATTTTTATTTTTCACAACTCTGATCATGGGGGAGAGCTGAAGTAATTTCACAAGGAATGTTAAACTCGTTTCTCGTTCTCTTGCTGTTTTCCTGCCCGTACGGAGAGAGGCGATGGAATCTGCCGGGCGGCTCAGTCCGGCGGCTCCCCGGTCCCGGTGGGATCCATTTAGGGGGGGTCACGGCAAGAATTAAGGATGCAGATGCCGGCGGGGCCTCTGCATTCCCGAAGGCACATCCCCGGCTGTGGCTCCTCTGTCGTCGGTCCGTGTGAGCCATCCCCGGGCACAGCATCCCCGAACACGGCATCCCCGGGCACGGCATCCCCGGGCACGGCATCCCTGGAGCATCGCC